>JAZKJV010000093.1:0-600000 GCA_037367405.1 Ottelia alismoides | reverse complement strand
TCATGAATAAATAATAAATTGAATATTTTAATCAGTACAGCTATACAATGAGGGTCCAAAACTCAACTTTCAAACCGTAGCTCCGCCAAATGCAAAACCACCGCCATTAAATAGCTTATTTTATTCTATATACAATTAAAGGTGAGTTTAATGCATTTGGAGTTTTCGTTTGTGAGATACGGGTCTGGGAATTTGGGAATCTAGGATTTTATTCAGAACATAACTTTTTATCTGTACATTATTTTTTTTGTGAAATCAATTTTGTATTTTTCTTTATTAAATTATCTACAACTTTCATGTACAAAGAATCTTTATTTGATGTATAAAAAGTGGAACCAAAAATAGGTCCCAAAATGAATAAAGAATGAATAGAATTACTAGGTATTTGACCCTTATCTCCCCCTACTTTATTCCTTGTCGACCTATTCATCAAGATGCCTAGGTCTCGGGGGTTTGGGTCATAAAATATTTACAATATTTTATTCTTTTTCTTTTCTTTTATTTATTCTATAATTTTGGCTTTAATTACAGTATTTTATACACTAATTGGATGCACATGCATGAATGCTAAGATGCTCTATTTAAGGCTATTTACAGGTATTTGCTAGGGTTTTTGATGCCAAAATGATAGAATAAAGATGATGAAATGTGGATTCATCATCCCCCTATACTTTACCTTTGCTAGTCCCTAGCAAACACTTATGCAGTAAGTGCAAAAAGAAAAAGAAAGAAAAGAAAAAGAAGAACTTGGATTTAGTTTAATTATCAAACTTGTCTTCACAAAATCTAAGTTTGGAGCTTAAGTCGGACCTTGGGAATTTTAGTGCGGGCGGAACCTTAGTGAGAACCGTGTTTGAAATTCAACAGTCCTTGAGAATCCCAAAACTCTGTTCAAGTCTCCTCAATAGCCAGGTCAGACATACTTCAACTCATACGCAAACTCTTACGACTATGAATCTGACTCTTACAGTGTAAGTGATGGTGGCTCTCCCCAACTAGAATGACAAAGAAACTGACTTCTCTAGTACGACAACCCAATGATTCCCCAATCCAATAACTCCATCCTGGAGGAGCGGGGTATTCCCTTCTAAGTTCAAGTGGCAACCAGCTCAAGAGGAGGGGGTGAAGAGAAGAATGGACGGTAGCCAGTGTAGCTACCTATCCTGGGATGCAAGACCAGTGTAGTCAAGTCATCTTGCTGCAGGCTCACATGATATGACTTTGGAACTCAAGCTTGCTTATTGACTTTGTACATACTTGCAGGCTTTTTATTTTTGTACATGCCTGCACTTTTTTTTTTGAATACTATTCACAGCAGCATCTACATAAGGAGTTTTTTCCTCTTGAGCCAGTAGACTATCCCTCTTTTGAAGCTTTATTGCAACCCACAACCTCTTGTCTTTAGACTTCCTAATCACTGGACGGGTTGGGGTGCACTTCCCTCCCTAGAGGAGGACAAATGTTTCCACTTGTGTGCATCTCATACCGGCAAATCCAATCCCCTCACCATTCCAACTGAGTTGAGCCATGTGAAAGGTGCAGGTGTCCAAGTTAGGTCATTATCAACAAGGGTCGTGCGTGTGCTCCGAAATACTCTACTTAGGCAGTCAAAAATCCATTGAACCCAGTCTCGTGATCCTCAAAGAATTAAGTCAACTAGACCTGAAGTACCTCAAACCCAGTTCCTATAAGGTTCATGTTATTAGGTAGATTTTAAGGTCCAATCAAGCTCCAATCTCCGGATTTTACTTAGACGCGTTCAACTATCAAACTCAATCCGAAAAATGCTCATGCTATGCAAATGCGATGCAAAATGCAGAAAATATTTTTGTGATGCAATTTTTTCAAAGATTTTGAACTTTTTATAGATTTTTGAAAAGATGATGATGATGCATATGCAGATGCATTTTTTGTATTTTTCAAAGAAATTTTTCAAGTGTTTTTGGATTTTAATTTTGCAAATGTTTTTGGGATTTTTGAAAACAAAATTTTTTGGCTGAACACTAGGTTAAAAATATTTACATGGGAGTGCTTCTTATATAAACAAGAAGTGGTTTAAGAATTCACAAGGGTAAGTGATCAGTTTTATACATATATAAAGTGGATTTTGGTGTGATGTTAGTATTCCTCAAACTTATTTGACACAAGCTTTTTCAAACAATTTTTTGAAAACTATAGTCCAAAATATTTTTTACAAACATTTTACAAACATGTACACACATTTGAAAATCATTTTGCAAAGGTTTTCAAACAGTATCTATAGATTTTCAAATATTTTTGCAACCATTTTTCAAACCATTTGCAAATCATTTTTCAAACAATTTTATTTCACACAAAGAAAATAAATTTTACAAACCACACATTTTTACACAGGTTGAAAACATGTAACAAAACATTTTCAAAATAGTTTTCAATAGATGTTCACAAAGATTTTCAAACATTTTGCAAAAAAACATTTTCACCTGATTTATTAATCAGTATATACAAAAAGAATTTGAGGAATAACCACATTTTTTTAAGGATTTTAATGAATTTTAAAGAATTATTAGCCATATTATTAAGAAAATACGAAAGTACGAGTTATGGCTAAAGTATATACACTGTATATACGACCCCCCTATACTTAGCTTGAGCTATGTCCTCATATATCTGAGAGAAAAGAGAAGACATAACTCGTACTAAGTATAGATAAGTCTAAAGAATAAATGAACGAACCAATAAGAAGTTGATCGTCCCCCCTATACTTAGGATCAAAGAATCCTAAGTATAGCAGACTGTACACAAAGCATGGAGGGTCAAGGGTGGGAATGAACAGATCGTACTCGGATTGTCTCCCCCTATACTTAGGGTAAAATAGCCCTAAGTATAGACAAGAAGAGGAGACAAGGGAGAGGATCGAAAAGAATGAAGACTCGGGGTGCACACCCCCCTATACTTAGGACAAAGTACGTCCTAAGTACAGAAAACTGTCTACAAGGGTGGCACCTTTTTGATAGATAAAGAAGATAGAAAAGGAAAAGAAGAAAAGAAGAAAAGAAGAAAATAAATCAAGAGATGAAAGAGTGATATGAACAGATGGATCTGTACAGCGGAAAATGGAATCGATCACCATGTATGAGATGCAGATGATGTGAGTTAAAGAGCACATCTCATACCAGAAGAATGGGGGCAACGTCAATGGTCGGCGGATCATGATCTAGATATAGTTTCAGGCGTTGACCATCGACACGGAAGGTAGAAGAAGATGACGACTCGGATATGTCGATGTTGCCATTGTCATGTACCTTCCTAACCACATACGGACCTTTCCACTTGCTCTGTAATTTCCCTGGGAATATTTTCAGCCTGGAATCAAACAACCATACTCTATGATCTGGCTCAAACTGTTTATGGCTAATATGCGAATCATGCCATGTCTTCACTTTCTCCTTGTACTGTAGGCTGTTGGAAAAGGTTGTATCTCTCAGTTCTTCCAGGGCTGCCGATTCTGCTCTTCTTTGTTCTCCTATGCTCTCGGGATCTAACAGTAACTCAATAACTGCCCAAAAAGATTTGTGCTTGATCTCCACTGGCAGATGGCACGGCTTGCCATAGACGAGACGAAAGGGAGATGTCCCCAATGGATTCTTGAAAGAAGTCTGATAGGCCCACAAGACCGAGTCCAAAAGTTGTGACCAATCCTTTCGGTCTGAGCGGACAACCTTCTGTAAGATAGTTTTTATCTCCCGGTTCGATACTTCGGCAAGACCATTGGTCTGAGGGTGATACGGTGTGGCAACCCGATGGTCAATGCCGAACTCGTCTGCAAGGGTCCTAACCTTATCATTGATGAAATGAGACCCCCTGTCTGAAATCAAGACTCTAGGTACCCCGAACCGTGAAATGATATTTCTCCTCAAGAATTTACACACGGTTTTAGCATCTGCGGCTCGGGAGGGGATGGCCTCAACCCATGGCTGGCATAGTCCACAGCGAGTAAAATATGCTCGAATCCCTGACTCTTAGGAAATGGGCCCATGAAATCAATCCCCCATGCATCAAAAACCTCACAGAAGTGAATGGGTTGCATGGGCATCATGTCTCTCTGTCCGCAGGTTCCCATTTTCTGATAGTCAGTACATCTCTTCACGAACTCATCAGAATCCTTGAAGAGAGTAGGCCACCATAGGCCGGATTGAAGCACCTTATGTGCTGTCCTTTTTCCAGAATGATGTCATCCTGCCTCAAGCTTGTGGCAGTATGTGAGGACGCTATGATGCTCTTCTTGAGGAATGCACCTCCTCCAGATACTGTCCCCTCCTTCATGATAAAGGGCGGGATCCTCCCAATGATAAAACTTGGCCTTCACCAGGAAGGTCTCGAGTTTCTGCCTGGGCCAACCTTGTGGAACCGTCTTGGCGACAAGATAGTTCACAATGTCGGCGTACCATGGGAGCGAGGTGATAGCCAAGATCGCCTCATCTGGAAATGTCTCTGTGATAGGTGCGCTGGGCTCAGATTCCTCAAGATTCTCCAATCTGGAGAGATGATCCGCCACTACATTCTTGACTCCAGGCTTATCCTTAATCTCAATATCAAACTCCTGGAGTAGAAGGATCCATCTGGTAAGGCGTGCCTTGGCATCCTTCTTAGCCATTAAGTACCGGATGGCGGTGTGATCAGTGTAGATTGTTACTCTAGATCCGAGAATATAAGATATGTACTTATCCAAAGCAAAGACTACGGCCAGCATCTCTTTCTCAGTCACAGTGTAATTCCGATGAGCGGCATCCAAAGTCCGGTTGGCGTAGTGAATGGCAAAAGGTAAACCATCCCTCTTCTGTCCAAGCACAGCCCCAACGGCAAAATCTGAAGCATCCGTCATGATCTCGAATGAAAGAGACCAATCGAGTGGCTGAAGGACAGGAGCTGAAACAACCATATTTTTGAGAGTCTCGAAAGACGCAAGATACTTATCATTGACAATAAACTCGGTGTCTTTTGTCAGCAAGTCGGTAAGCGGTCGGCAATCCGACTGAAGTCCTGAATGAACTGTCGGTAAAAACTAACATGCCCCAGAAAAGACCGCAACTGGCGCAAATTGGACGGTGGATTGAGTTTTCTGATGATATCCACCTTGAGCGGATCGACCTCCATGCCCCTGTTGGAGACGATATGACCGAGGACCGTCCCTTAAGTCACCATGAAGTGACTCTTCTCCCAAGATAAAACAAGATTGACCTCTATGCAGCGTTGAAGCACACGGTCTAGGCAGTCAAGACAAGCATCGAACCCATCGTCATAGACCGAGAAGTCATCCATGAAGACCTCTAAACAGTCACCCACCATGTCCAAAAATATGGACAACATGCACCTTTGGAATGTCGCAGGGGCGTTACATAAACCAAAGGGCATCCGTCTGAAAGCATAAGTCCCAAACGGACAGGTGAATGTCGTTTTCTCCTGGTCTTCGGGCGTAATGGCCACTTGATTATATCCAGAGTACCCATCAAGAAAGAAGTAATGACTCTTACCAGCTAACCGCTCGATAATCTGATCAATGAAGGGTAGTGGGAAATGATCCTTCTTGGTGGCCTCATTCAATTGTCTGTAGTCCACACAGACCCTCCAAGAAGTGGGTACTCGGGTAGCGATCTCCTCTCCAGACTCATTGACAATTGTAGTGATACCCGTCTTCTTGGGTACCACATGTAACGGACTAACCCATTTAGAGTCGGAGATGGGGTAGATAAAATCGGCGCTCCACCACTTTGAAATTTCTTTCATGACTACGTCTCGAAGATTCAGGTTCAACTGTCGCTGGAACTCACGCGACGACCTAGTGTCAACCTCAAGATATATGTGGTGAGAGCACAGAGCCGGACTAATCCCCTGGAGATCAGCTATGCTCCAACCTATCGCCTTGCAGTTTCTTTCAAGAACCTCCATCAGACGAGATTCTTGTTCTTCAGTCAAACCTGCTGAGATAATGACTGGGTGCATATCGGGCTCACCCGCAAGGAATCTATACTTCAACGACTACGGTAGAGGCTTCAATTCTGGACAACTGGGAGGTGGCAGATCTGGCTTCTGATATGTCTGTGTGAAGGCGACCAGGTCTGCATGGGAGAACTCTCACTCTGCATGAATCTCTGACGAAGGGCAGCCTGCTGAATCATCAATAAACTGCACTGGCTCACACTCTACCATGGTTGTTTGCTTAGAAGGAATCAGACAAGGCAAATAGTCATCGAAATCATCCCAATCAATGTCTGAATCCGAGGGATCAGAAGAAGATGAACAAGAATGAAAATCATCAACACCACTCGTCCCAACACTGTCAGCCTCAGGTGTATCCTCATCCAGGGGTGTGCTCTCCCGGCTCTCGACTGCTATGAGCTTTAAATATAGTGAATCTATAGACAAGGCGAGGGTCGGTGCTACAGGATCTATCCAGTTGGATTCATCATCTGTCATCACAAAATCGCACTCCTGGTGGATGTCTAGCTCTTCCTCTATCATCTGCGCGGCTTCGCTTGACTGCTCCGAGCATTCTAACTCTCTAGCTTTGGTTTCTTCGATCGTCTCTATTTGTATGGTTTCGCCCTCTACGCGAAAACATACCTTCCCATTGTCATGATCGGTCACCGCCTTGGTGACGTCCGAGAATGATGGGGGCATCAGTCACCGACTCAGGGATCTCCATGTCCAACACAACGAAGTCCACGGGGAATTTCAGGCCCTGAATGGTAACGACCACGTCTTTCAATAACCCCTTCGGTCTCTTAGTCGACCTGTCAGTAAACTAAAGGACTGTCCTGCTCCTAAGAAGAGGACCAAACTCGAATCGGTCGAGTAAGGATGCCGGGAGAAGATTGATTGAAGAGCCGCTGTCTAATAGAGTACGATCAAACTACTGCTCCTGAATCTCGCATCTGACATAGGGAGCTCCTGCATCTGGTCGCTTGGCTGGCAGTTTGTTCTGAATGGTGTAGCAAGTGGAATGAGTGAGCACATGGATCTGATCTCCGTGGTTCCTCCTCTTCCTATGGACGGTAGTATTCTCCTTCAAGTTCTTTTTGAAGAGGGGGATGTGCTCAAGTGCTTCTTGTAGAGTCAGCTGAATATGGAATCTATCTATCATCTGGTTGTTGAACTCTACCTGTTGCGCTTTTTAGGATTTTCTCTTTTATTCCCCTTCGCTCGGCGGAGTGCCTCAGGGAAGGGGATGGTAGGGGCTTCCTCAGATGGAGGACTAGGAATGGGTCCCTGTACCTGTGAAGGAGGAGAATCCATACAATCATCATCATGCAACACATATGGATCCGCAATGTGAACAGAAACCTTTCCTTTATTCATATTTTTGTTTTTCTTTTTGTTTCCACAGTCCATAGGTACAAAATGTGGGAACATCACAGAGGGAGGCTCAACAAAAGTAGATGTGGTGGCCTCAGTACCACCATCGGCACCTGTGTTCGCGGCATCAGCACCGCGCTCTGGCTCTGCATCAAAAATGGTGGCATCAGCACCACCGTCTGCATCTGGTCTCACGACGGCCTCAGCACCGTCGTATGGATCTCCATCATTGGTGGCCTCAGCACAACCATCTTCATTATCATCATTAGCGGCATCAGCACCGCTATTCTGCTCCTCTGGCGCTCCTGATTCAGTTGGTGGTTGTCGCTCAGAAGAGGCGCCGCCTGCGGGCATCCTACCGCTCCTAGTAGTCACAAAATCAACATCATAGAAAGAATAAGACATATCACTCAAATAGTCACTAGGAGAGGTATCCTCTGTAAACTCTACCTGCTCAGACTTCCTTTTCAGATTGTTCGGGTTAGGTTCAATCTGAGCGGGTATGGCGGCCTTGCCTTTTATGATCTCCCTCATTTCCTGCCGGAATTCATCCATCTCTTGCCTGAAGGATGCTCGCTGTTCGGAGAGCAAGCGGACAAGATCATCTAAAGCTGGGTTCTCAAAAGCTGGGGCCTGAGAACCGGATGGTTGTCCCTGCTGGAACTGAGGTTGTTGTTGCTGCTGCTACCGGGGGTGATGGGGGTAAGATTGATGAGGCTGCTGACGCTGCCTCCACTGTTGTCCCTGATAGACGGGACGAGGACCACTCTGATATTGTTGTTGCTGGGCATACTGGGGCTGCTGGTGTTGTTGTTGCTGCTGGCTACTCTGCTGTCCTTGAGCGGGATTCTGCTGTTGGGATGAGGAGCCACCGTTGCCCCAACGGAATCCGAGGTGATCACGACGAATCCCAGGCTGAGGGTACCGGTCGTACCAAATCCCATTGATTTCCATCAATGGTTCCTGCTCGAAGGAGGGTGGAGGGAGAACTGCCAGTGGCTGCTCCGGCTGATACACCACCATCTGAGTGTCTGGAGATGGCGGCTGTGCTGGGTAGTACGTAGCAGTGGTACCGACTCTGCCTGGATATGATTCACCTGGCGGTACGAGGTAGAGGGTTGGTGGGAACTGCTACTGCTGGAGTCAGTCCGTGACCTGGGAGGCTGCTGGGAATGAGTTTGTGCCTCCTGGATGCAAAGAATCTGCGTCTTCAGGTCACTCATGGTTTTGGCGATCTGGTCCATCTGGGCCATGCCTTGCATTTGTTTCTTCTCGAGGATCTCGAGACGGTACAGCTTCTCACTGATTATGCCCATGTCAACTGCGGCTGATTCAGCTTGGGCTGCGGCTGCCGACGATGTGTTGGGATCGACATCGATGCGGGCGATCCTCTGGAATGATCCCGCTCCTTGCGGGGGCTTCTGTTGTGTGCAAACACGGGCTTGGGCCATCACGGTTGAGTTTTCTGCCATGTCCTTGTAAATGGCCCAAACGTCGTCTTCACCCTTGGAAAAGTATGATCCACCGCAAGAGGCGTTCACTAGCCCCTGCAGCTCCAGTGTCAGCCCACAAAAGAAGCTCTGAACTAAGTTGGGCTTAGAGATGTCATGATGTGGACACCGGTCAATGAGCTCTCTGAATCGATCCCAGGCTTCATGGAAATGTTCATTTGGGATCATGACAAAGTTACTGATCATGGCTCTAGCTGCATTTGTCCGGCCGAGAGGGTAGTACTTCTTCAGATACGCGGTCCGGAGATCTGCCCATGTGTCGATGAATCGCCCCAGGTGTTTGAGCCAATATGAGGCTCTGTCGACCAATGAAAATGGGAAGGCGATCATCTTGATCGTGTACTCAATCATCAATCGATCATGGATCGTGTTGCATATCATCTCGAACTCTTGGAGGTGGAGGTGTGGGTCTTCGGTCGGCAATCCATGAAATTTGGGTAGAAGCTGAATGGTGTGGGGCCGAAGCTCGAAATCTCTGTGGATCGGCGGAAGTCTGATCCAACGATGTGTAAGGGACGCTGCTGGGTTATGCAATTATCGCATGATGGTCTGCGGCGGTCTCTCAGCGTCTGGATCACCTCCTCCTGCATCAGGTCCTCCTCCTCCTCCACCGCCACCGCCACCGCCCCCAGGTCGGTTCTCTCTCAACTGAGCAATTTCTCTCATGAGATTACCCATGAACGTACCTTGGTCACGAATCTGCCTCTGCATGGTCTCCAAGGATGCAAGAAGTGAAGATGGCCGCCTGATCAAATAAGAACGGAGGGTGATCATGGTCATCCGGGTGCTCGCCTCTGTCTGCCATCTCGGGATTCTCTGAAAAAGCAAAAGAGGCCATCTCAGGTGCTGTCGAATGATCTAAACTCTGTGATGCATTGAATTCTGAAACTATTGGACTGAGAGAAGGAGAATGTGAAGGGTGGTCGAGGGAGAACAGGGTGGATGTAAACTTAGGCTCGGAGAGCGAACTCTCCGAGGTAGTCCTAGATGAATGAGGAGGAGTGCTGGATAGCGATGCCGACGAAGTCGGCCTAAGAGATCTCCGTCCCATCATCTTGATTATTGGGAAGAGCACGGTGAATGCAGAAGAAGAGGAATGAAAGAGAAACAAAATTGTGCACAATTGTGCTGTGTTTTTGATCTTGACCTAAATAAATCTAGCAATCAAACACGAAACAGGGGTGAGTTCACCAACTCAACACATGAAGCCGTGAAGGTTCGGCTTTTATCTTGTCAATTTTAGCTTGATTCAGGAATGAATCTTTTCACGAGTCCTTAGAGCGCTACGCCTAAAGGAGAGAGAGTACTGCCGGAAAAGTATTCCCGTACTTGTCCTCCTCCTGTGTAACATGTAACTTGCGCTTTTTAAGGTCCTTGTAACCCTTCTTGGATCCCTACTCAGCCAAAGAAATAGAGGGAGGAAGCCGATAGGCGAAACCGATACTTCGGATCTCGCTCGCAACGGAATCACCCGTGGGCGTGCAAGATCCTACTCGGACGCAGGAGGTGAGAGAGACACACCCGTGAAGGTGTGGCCTATGCTCGGTACTTCGGACAAGGTCGGCGCTCACACAATAGTGAGTCACTGATAAACTCGAAAATCGACGGTCTTAAGTTCAACACAAAGCGTGAACTCAGTCGCAGTGTCGACCAATCAAAATCCGAATTTAATCAACAATTAACCCACACTAAAGATCAATAAGTTAGAAATAATGTGGAGTTAAAATTTATTTTTAACTCTACATAAAAGATGTATAGGTGCAAGTATGTAGAGAGTTCGAACACAGGGAGCAAGCAGGGTAATTCAAGCAAAAATGTGCTCAAGTGAGAGTGTGGTGTGTTTACACTAAGCAAGCAAGCAACTACAATTTTTGTGGGTTTTTAATTTTTTTTTAATTTTTTTTATTTTTAATTTTGTATTTTGATTTTCTGATTTTTATATTTTACAATTTATATATATATATATATATATATTTTTAAATTCTTTTTCAATATTGGAGAATAAAGACAATATAATAGAAAGCAAGCTAAAATATTTATAAAAATGTGCAAAAATACTCAAAAATTCAGAAGTAAAATGTTTTTGGTATTTTTATAATTTTCTACTATTTTTGTGATTTTTGGGGGTTTTTCAAGGTGTTTTTGATATTTTTAAATACTGAATTAAAGGAAAACAGTGGAAATAAGGCTGGCTGTGAATAAAATGCAATTTAAAAATAGCAACCAGTACCCAAAATGTTTCACACTATTTTTCTACTGGAAAGAACAAAATAAGGGATAAACAGAAGCTGAGTTTATATTTTTTTGATTTTTCTACTATTTTATATATTTTTTTGAAGTTTTCGATTGTTTTTAAATTTTTAGTGTTTTTCTTTTGAGATTTTTAATGATTTTTGGACTGACACTAAAATAGAATAAAATAGACACTAGGTAATTCTTTTGGAATTTTTAGAGGTGTTTTAATATTTTTTGGTATTTTCTAAGGTAGACAGTACACAAAAAGGCTGTTTTTGATTTTTAATAAATAAGAAAATAAAATAAAATCAAAAACTAAATATGTGGTGTTAAAGTACACAGGTCCAGGAGCTTAAGTCTATTTTTGTGGAATTTTTGGAGTTAAAATGATAGGTTAAATAATTAGAGCAAACATCCAAACATTAAACAGTCCTGGCAGGGGTATATGTGCAATATCCAAAACATCCAGGGGCATACATGCAATTTTCCACAAAAATATACACTGAATATTTAATTTCTGGAACCAAAAAGCAATTACAAAAGTCGCCTGGGCTTCCTAGAAATTTTCCCACCAGGACGCGTGACTTGCACGCGCCTGGGAAGGACTGGAATGTAATATGGCAAAGCCCTGGGGGTCTACTTGCAAAATGACCAAAAAGTTCACTTCACGCCAAAATTTTTGTACTGAAACGAAATACACAAAAACCCGAGGGTGTCCTTGCAAAATGCCCACACCTCACGTGTACAGGTCACGTGAGGTGACGTGGCGGAGGACCTAAGTGCAAATAAGCAAAGTTCGGGGGTCTCTATGCAAATTTTACAAAATTTTCACACTACAGACGAAAGTTTAAATACTAAAAATTAAATACAAAAATTGCGAGGGCTGGAATGCAAAATACCCTCGCTCGGGCGCTCTGCAGGTGACGCGTGGCGCGCATCCAACGGCTGGCGGCGATGGACGATCCAACGGCGGGAAGCGGTCCACTTATCCACGTGGCGCACTATGAGCGGTCGATGACGCTTCGACGACGCACGGCCTGGATTAGTTCCTCCTTGGTTGATCGGACGGTCGAGGCGAAGGATGATCCAACGGAGGCTGTGCGATCTGGGGAGGGCTCCTCGATCCAACGGCTGGGAGGCGATGAGGAAGAACAGCGAAGAACGCCGGTGAGGCGAACTTCGCCGCTCCAGATCGTCGTCCTCCAGTGTAGTCAAGGCTCCAAAATGGCCGTGGAGCGACTCCTGGTCCTTCTCTATCGGCTGGTGGCGGCAAAAAGACACGGCGGAGACCGTGGCGCTCGCAGGTGACCGGCGGAGCTGGTGGGCTGCACCTGCTCCGGCGAGCTTCAAAATCCGCTTCCAGGTGTCGTTGCTCATTCTTTGACCTGCACAAATGGTCAGCAGGTCCAGGGCAAACTGCCTGGACCTGGAATGGGCCTAATCGATGCGCGAGGCGAGGGGATGATGGATGGCCGGAGGTGCGCTCCGGCGAGATTGATCGATTTGGCGAAGGAGTGAATGGAACTCAAAATTTCTTTAGGGCTTTTAAAGCTACGGGTATCAGGAAGCTAACGGGCTAAATAAAAATGCGGGGCGAGCCCTCGATGGCCGGAGCCAGAGGGAAAAGAGTACCTCGACCGGCGACTTCGCGGGAGGTGGTGGAGACACCTCCGACCTCGGCGGCCTTGGCTGAAGAGCTCACGTCGGAGCTGTCACCTCCAGGTGGCTCTGGAGCACGGGAGAGGCGCGAGGTGGTGGACCGAAGGTGTTCAATTCGAATGGAAAGAAGGGGGGTCGGTTTTAAGTGGGTTGACCCAAGGTGACAAGGGGCCAAAGACCAAGGAATCTGGAGCGATTCAGTGATGCGACCCCCAAGAAAATCACTCGGCGGGCAAGGTGGTTGGTAAGGGAAGAGATTTGCAGAAGAAATCGAGACGAGATAGTGAAAGAGTTGGCCGGGAGAAAGCCAAGAAATTGGCCCAAAAACCGAGCCTTCTGGCGTCGCACATGGGAAGGACGGCTAGTTGACCGGGGTCAACTGGGACCGTCTCCTGATTGGTCCACGTGGACCAATCAGGAAAAATCCCTAAGAAATGATTTGTAAAATCAATAACAAATAGAAAAAGGTCGAATTAATTAAAAGTTGTAAAATAAAAAATGCTTAGAATTTTATGTAGTATTTAATTCTGATTTTTATTTATTTTTAGGAGTTATATTTTTACAAGTTACCTTTTTAACCCTATATAGGTATAATACCTATGTATTTTAATATTTTATTTTTATTTGGGTCTTTTATTTTTATTATTTTTGTTTAGTATTATAACATACTTTTATATACACAAATAGATTTTTATTTTATTTTTCTGATTTGTTTTGTGTATTTAATAAAATATAAGTGTATTCTATACAGGTATAAGTATAGGTATTGTACCTATGTAGTGAATATATACAAGTATTTTTATTTGTATTTTAATTATGTTTTTATTCTGATTTTAATACTCATAATTATTATATGTATTATTTACAACATTATAAAAATAGGAAATTATAAAAATAATAAATAAATAATAAATTGAATATTTTAATATGTACAAGTATACAATGAGGGTCCAAGACTCAACTTTCAAACCGTAGCTCCGCCAAATGCGAAACCACTGCCATTGGATAGATTATTTTATTCTATATACAATTAAAGGTGAGTTTGCTATATTTGGAGTTGTCAGTTATGAGATACGGGTCTGGAAAGTTGGGATTTTGGATTCTTATTCAGACCATATCTTTTTGTCTGTACATGATTTTTCTGTGAAATCAATTTTGTATTTTTCTTTATTAAATTATCTGCAACTTTCATGTACAAAGTTTCTTTATTTGATGTACAAAAAGTGGAACCAAAAATAGGTCCCAAAATGACTAAAGAATGAATAAAGAGTATAGGTATTTTCTCTGTGTTTTTGACCTTATCTCCCCCTACTTTATTCCTTGTCGACCTATTCATCAAGATGCCTAGGTCTCGGGGTTTCGGGTCATAAAATATTTACAACATTTTATTCTTTTTCTTTTCTTTATTTATTCTATAATTTTGGCCTTAATTACAGTAATTTATACACTATTTGGATGCACATGCATGAATGCTAAGATGCTCTATTTAATGCTATTTTCAGGCATTTGCTAGGGTTTTTGGTGCCAAAATGATAGAATAAAGATGATGAAATGTGGATTCATCAGTCACCACTGGCGACCAAGCCCTACTCGCCTACGTACGATAGTAGCGCCAATACTTCGGAAATCTAGGCGATACACAAGGCAGCCACAAGTTGGTATTTTGGCTCTAGTCCTTACGACGCGCTCACCTCACTTGGAAGGAGACCTTCCCATGCAACATGAATACAAGTGAGGGTGTTACTCTCCCCAATCAAGAAATCCAATTAGCAATTTTATTTTTGGTCAAGGTTTTCTTAGCAGTCCCTTTTTTAATTTTTTTGGTGTTATCGCTTATTTTAAGTAGATTCAAACAAGCGCCTAACGGTTTTTGTATTTTCTTGATCCTACTTTGTTCCAAAAACAGAGGGAGAATAGAGTCGGAAAAGTCGTGCAAGTCGACACCAAGGTGGAAATCTCACATTTGTGCCTAAATGATGGATGCAAAGTGAGAAGACTTACAGTGAATCCCAGCTCTCTCCATGCGGGATGCAAAGCAGAATTTATAAACCTAATCTACATGCCGATATGCAAATGCGGAAATCTCCTAAGATAGGCAACTGCTAGCGTGAAGAACCATAAGCTAGCCACTAACCTCCAATCCTAGTGTCCGGTCTAGGCTCACCCCTCCTTCTCTCGACACATCGAGTTTAGGAGAAGCGCTTGGCGGGATGAGCTCGCGGCGTGCGGATCGAAAGCTAATGGCCAACTGTTTAATTAGTCTAAGTCCAAATACGATCTATAGGAACATGCAAAAGGTGATTATTGTGTTTGGACCTATTCTAATCGATCAAGCAAGCCTAGAGTCTAAGGGCTCAATCCACAAAAGAAATGGAAAATGAAAACAAAATCGGAAAATGACAACGGAAAATGTGAGAAAAGCCGCGGTGAGCCCCCGGGTGAACAAACACCCGGAAATTAGGCCCAAAGTGTCCAAGAGTCTAAGTCCCTGTATTATTACAAATTAATAAATCACTCTCTCTCACAAAATAAAATGCAAGCTAGACTAAGCACTCTCTCTCACTCCTCCGACTCTCTCCTGCCGGCTTGGCCAAAGAACAGCCGGCTCTGCTTCCCAAGGATGCTTCGGGTCACCTAGGCGATCCGCCTCGCTCCGCGGTCCCTCACAAGAAGACAAGAAAAGAATGGTCAGACAGCTCAATCAATATATATCAAAAGTGCAAGAGAGATAAAATGAAGTAATGGTAGACAACAAACACAAACAGACAAAAAGATAAACTACTCGCTGCTGCTCCCCGGCAACAGCGCCATTTGATAAACACAGATTATCGTAGGTCTAAAAATTATGTCTCACACAAGGCGGAGACAACCGAGGTTGCTGCGGTGACCCACAATAAAATGTATTTAGTCAACAATTAACCCACACTACAGATCAACAATTAGAAATAAATGTGGAGTTAAAATTTATTTTTAACTCTGCACAAAAGATGTATAGGACAAGTATGCGGAGAGTACGAACACATGGAGCAAACAAGGTAGAACAATCAAATGTGTGTGTGTGAATGTGAGTGATGTCTACACTATGCAAGCAAATATTTTTGTGGGTTTTTAATTTTTTTTAATTTTTGTATTTTGATTTTTAATTTTCTGATTTTTATAATTTTATATTTTATATTTTTTTCTTTTTCAATATTGGAATATAAAGACAATGTAATTAAAAGAGAAGATAGAATATTAATAAAAATATGCAAAAATAACTAATAATTCAGAAATAAAAGGTTTTTGGTATTTTTATAATTTATTACTATTTTTGTGATTTTTGGGTATTTTTCAAATTGTTTTTGATATTTTTAAATAATAAAATAAACCAAAACGGTGAACAAGCTACTGGTTGGGGGTAAAATGGGAATTAAAAATAACAGACAACCACCAAAATTTTTCAAACTAATTGTAAAATAAAGAGGATAAAAAGAGGAATCTACAAAATCTTAGTTTACAATTTTTGGAGTTTTCTATAATTTTCTAGATTTTTTTGAAGTTTTTAGGTATTTTCAAATTTTTAAGGTTTTTCTTTTGAGTTTTTTAGTGATATTTGGAGTGACACTAAAATATGATAAAATAGACAATAGGGAATTTTTTTGGAATTTTTCAAGGTATTTTAATATTTTTTGGTATTTTCTAAGCTAGACAGTAGGCAAAAAGCATGTTTTTTATTTTTAATAAATATAAAAAATGACATAAAATCAAAAACTAAAAATATGGCGTTAAAATACAAGCACACAGGAGCTTAAGTTTAAATTTTGAGAATTTTTCGATTTAAAATGAGGCTCCAAATAAATAAGACAAGTTCACAAAAATATCACAGCCTGGCAGGGGTATATCTGTAAATATCCAAAAGTCCAGGGGCATACATGCAATTTTCCACAAAATATTGAACTGAATATTTAATTTACATGACCAAACATGAATTACAAAAGCCGTAGGGGTGTCGCAGCAATTTTCCCACCAGGGCGCGTGATTTGCACGCGCCTGGCGAGGACTTAAAAGGAATTTCCACAAAATCCAAGGGCTTACATGCAATTTCTCCAAAAATTTAACACTTAATATAAAAGCTCTGGTACTAAAACGAAATACTAAAAAGACCGAGGGCATCAATGCAAAATGCCCGCACCTCACGTGTACAGGTCACGTGAGGTGACGTGGCAGAGGACCTATGTGTAAATAAAATAAATGCAAGGGTCTTTTTGCAAAGTTTACAAAACTTTTACACTACAAACGAATGTTTTTGAACGAAAAAGTAAATAAAAAAGGCGCAGAGGTTGAGATGCAAAATTACCCTGGCGTGTGGATCCAACGGCTGCAGATCTTCACTTATACATGCGGCATGAATCCAACGGTCGATGACGCTTCGCGTGGACGACAGAGATGAGATCGTTTGAAGACGATCTGACGGTGGAGATGCGACGCGATCCAACGGATGCTGCTCGACCTGGGACGCTTCCAAGATCCAACGGTGGAGAGACTACGAGGAAGAACTGTGAAGAACGCCGGCGAGGGCGAACTCCTCCGCCCCAGATCTTCGTCCTACGGTGATGGCAAGGCTTCAAAATGGTCGTGGAGTGCCCTAGGGTCATTCTCTTCCTCCTGGGGGCTTCAAAAGACCTCGGCGACGGCCGAGGCACTCGCACGCGGTCGGCGGAGCTGAAGGGCTCGACTGAGCTCCGGCGAGTGCCAAAATCGCTCCCAGGCGTTAGTCAACGCGCTTTGACCCTGCAAAAAGGATTAGGAGGTCCACGGCAAAATGCCTGGACCATAGGTGGACGGAATCGAGGTGAAAAGCGATGCGGCGGTGGTTGGCCGGAGGTGCGCTCCGACGAGGGGATGTGATTTGGCGAAATAACCGATGGAACTCGAAATTTCTTGAGGGCTTATGATCCTAAGACTAAGGCTAACCTAATGAACAAGAAAGAAAGGGGTGGAGTGGTCCTCAATGGACGGAGCCAGAGGAAGAAGGGTACCTCGACCGCCGGTCTTGCGGGAGGTGGTGGAGACGCCTCCGACCTCTACCGCCTTGGCTGAATGGCTTGTGGTGGAGCTGTCACCTCCAGGAAGCTCGGGAGCACAAAAGGGGCGACGAGGGGTGGACCGAAGGGACTCAATTCGAATTCGAAGTTGGAGGGTTCATTTTATTTGGTTTGACCTCGATCTGTAGGGGCTCAAAGAACGAAAGATCTGGAGCGCCTCAGTGATCCTCGGCCCAAGACAATCGCATGGCGGGTAGACCAAGGATCAAGGCTCGGATTTGCAGAAGGATTCATCACGAAAGAATGCAAGGTTCAGCCGCGAAAAAGCCAAGAAGTTGGCTCAAAAACCAACTTCTGACACGGCCCTGGGGGGAAGGCAACCAGTTGACCGGGGTCAACTGGGGGCGCCACCTGGTTGGTCCACGTGGACCAGCCAGGAAAAACCCTAAAAAAATGTTTTCTAAAATCATTTAAAAATAGTAAATGGCATTATTAATTTATGATTATAAAATAAAAAATATTTGTTATTTTATGTAGTATTTTATGATGATTTTTAATTAATTTTATGAGGTATATTTTTATGAGTTTACTTTTTAGCCCTTTATAGGTATAATACCTATATATTTTAGTCTTTATTTTTATTCTGTGTATTTTAATTTTGTTATTTTTATTTATTATATTCTAAAATTATAAAATACTTTTATATACTCAAATATATTTTTATTTCATTTTTCTGATATGTTTTGTATATTTAATAAAATATAAATAGGTATTGTATAGGTGTGTACATAGGTCCAATACCTAGGTATTGTATATATGAATGTTTCTATTTTGAATTCTCTTTGCATTTTTATTCTGATTTTAATGCACAAATATATTATAAGTAATATTTACATAATTATAAAAAATACAAAAATACAAAAATCATGAATAAATAATAAATTGAATATTTTAATCAGTACAACTATACAATGAGGGTCCAAAACTCAACTTTCAAAACGTAGCTCCGCCAAATGCGAAACCACCGCCATTAAATAGCTTATTTTATTCTATATACAATTAAAGGTGAGTTTGATGCATTTGGAGTTTTCGTTTGTGAGATACGGGTCTGGGAATTTGGGATTCTGGGATTTTATTCAGACCATAACTTTTTATCTGTACATTATTTTTTTGTGAAATAAATTTTGTATTTTTCTTTATTAAATTATCTACAACTTTCATGTACAAAGTTTCTTTATTTGATGTATAAAAAGTGGAACCAAAAATAGGTCCCAAAATGAATAAAGAATGAATAGAATTACTAGGTATTTGACCCTTATCTCCCCCTACTTCATTCCTTGTCGACCTATGCATCAAGATGCCTAGGTCTCAGGGGTTTGGGTCATAAAATATTTACAATATTTTATTATTTTTCTTTTCTTTTATTTATTCTATAATTTTGACTTTAATTACAGTATTTTATACACTAATTGGATGCACATGCATGAATGCTAAGATGCTCTATTTAAGGCTATTTACAGGCATTTGCTAGGGTTTTTGATGCTAAAATGATAGAATAAAGATGATGAAATGTGGATTCATCAGTAGGACATGGACAGAGTAGATCTGAACTCTGGTGCTTCCCACCATCTATGTGGACACTGAGCACATTTCAATTCATATACATCTATATCCCCCTAATAGATGGGTCGTCATTGCGAACGAGGTTCATTTACCTATTATAGGATAGGGGGAGTCTTATTTGATGCCATCCAAATGCCTGCAGAATTTGCTATATGCCCTTGATTTTTAGATGAATCTACTTTCTATTAGTCAGATCGCTAAGGATATGCATTTTCAAGCGAATTTTGACCTCTCTTCTCTTGTGTTTTAGGACATACTCACTAGTAGTGTGATTGGACGTGGTCGTGAGCAGCGAGGGCTCTACATACTGGTCCAATCTCCTAGTACTGGTGCCACTACGGTTCCCATCGGATCAAGCTCACAATACTCGTGTCATCTTTGTTTTGACCGCCTTCCTTTGCAGAAGCCGCTTCATGTCCTCACACATATCTCCACACATTCTACCTTCAAGTGTGAGGCTTGCCACCTTGGGAAGTATCACTGCTCTTCTTTTATTGGTCATCAGAGTCGTATCAATAGTTATTTATTTGAACGTGTCTATTTTGACATTTGGGGTATCTTGACATTTGGGGTCCCAAACGTGTTCCTGATCACTAGGGACAATGTTTATATCTAGTTGTTGTGAATGATTATTCTAGATTTTCTTGGATCTCCTTTTGGAAAACAAGTCTGAAGCAACGATTGTCATTAAATCTTTTATTATTGAAATAAAGAATGTTTTTTTTCTATTATTATCAAGTCTGTACCCACTTAAATAATATGGTGGTAGTGCAGTGTGTCTACCACCCAAAATACAAGGGTTTAAATCCCCCTCTTGCAGGGGTTGCATTAGGTAATCGATAACCAGCGTTAAAAATAGTCGAATCTTTCAACATGGATTTTGAGCAAGAATTCATGTAGACGACCCTACTCATAGTGGGAGAAGGCTTAGAACTTTTTTTATTATCAAGTTTATTCACTCTGACAATGCCTTAGAGTTTTACACACTATAGCTTTTCGAGATTGTCAGGTCTCTTGGCATCATACACCAGACCGTGTGTGCTTATACTTCTTAGTAGAACGGTGTTGTTGAATACAAACAACATCATTTGCTTGATGTGACCAGACCACTTTTAATCCAGAGTCGTGCTCTGCACACTTTTGGGGGTGATGCGGTTCTCACTGCTTGCTACTTGGTGAACCACATGTCATCTTCTATCTTAGGATAGAATGTCTCTTTCTCGATCGTGTTTCCCAAGAAGGGCATGTTCTCCCTTACACATAATGTATTTCGCTCTGTTGCCTTTGTTCACCATTTGACGCTTGGTCATGACAAGCTCTCCCCTATAACTGTCAAATGTGTCTTTGTAGGTTACTCTCGTACGCGAAAGGGGTACCGTTGCTTCGATCCAGTTCAACGGAAGTACTATGTTAATGCTGATGTCACCTTCTTTATGTATTTCTCTCCTACATGTGACATGTTGAACTCCATTTGACTAGCGAGGAAGTATATGTGCCTCCTCCTACGACACTACTACCTCTAGTCCCACCACCACCTTCATCACATCCATCGGTGGTTACCACGTTTCTATATTTGCAGGCCTCCCACCGTTCCTCCCACGGCCCTTACCCATAATTTAACACGTCCTAGGTATGTACTGTGGCGCTAGTGATTTATCCATGCAGCATACTACTTTACAGGATGAGCAGGTGCCCTCTCAAGAGGGTAGTTTACAATTTGAGAGGATGCATGTGATCTTGATGTTCCTATTGCTTTGCGGAAGCAGAGACGTACTTGTACTATCCTCTTGCAAGCCATGCTTCTTTGGAATGACTCTCAAAGGATTTCATGAGTTTTGTGAGGATCTGTTAGCCGTGGAGATACCACGTGACATATTATGAGGCAATACAAGACAATCCGTGGCATCTTGCCATGGAAGAAAAGATGGTCATACAATCACGTGGCACGTGGAGAATCATTACAACTCCTATAGGGGCATCTGTAGACATGCGAGCCCTTGACAAATCATTTCTACAATAAACATTATTGTAATTTTTTATTTATATCAATAAACGTTATTGATTTTTACTCTTTGTTTAATGAATGAATGCACTTATTGGGTCCCTTCATACAACTACGGTTATGTATTTGGACCATCTTGATAATCACATAGCTGTTGATCTAATGGTTGGATCATAGAGGTTGGTGCTGAGCTGATAATCTAAAGAGTTAGATTGAGGATCCAACTGGCACCATCAAATGGTTGTCAAAAGAGGATCTCCAGCATGAGAAGGTGATGGCAATCCTTACTCCAAAGGTTGATATCCTACCATCCTCTTAATGTAGGTTCACTACACATGAATAGAGATTCAGATGTGTTGAATGTGTTAAGTCAAAGAGTTGACTTAGAGAGATCGAGATAGCTAAGACCTATGCCGTATACTATCACGATATAGGCACACATTATCTGTATGGGACAGATGGAGCACTATATGTCTGAGTATGTACATTAAGCAGACCATTAGGTTGATGACCTAATCATGGTCTATACTGAGAAGCTGGTGTGCATATAAGGGCATATAAGAAATACGATCTCTCCAAGGGATCATACATGTTCATTATTATACTTGAAGACATTATCACTCGTGAGATATTGGGACCAACCAAATTCCATCAATGCTCGTCTCGCTTAGGAAGCAAGGTAGGATTTATGGGTATGATATATGATTTGAAAAGCACATGAGCAATACTGACTCCTAATGATCGAATGAGAAACGTAACGATAAAACCTTAAAGAAGACAATCCAAAATGAGATCAGAATTTTAGGTTTAATCATGGTCTTCCAGTACGCAGAATGTGCAGATATTAAGAATATTCGAGGGTTACGTGATCTTAAACGATTGTATACCATGATGTTTCCATTTTGATGTCATAGGCCTCGGGGTCGACTAACACGGGCACACTCTCATGGGATACGGGTCTCTGGTCAATAGTGGGTGCAGTGATCATGCACATCACTCCTGATATCAGAACGACATCGAATCTCTCTCGACCTACAATCTATAATGGCTCTCGTAGAGGCAAGAAAGGGTCGTGCCAGGATGATTGGAGCATGCTCCACGGGGATGGAGGTCTCCATGGACAATACAACGAAGTCAGTGGTGAATCTCATGCCCTGGATGTGGATGATGACGTTTTCTATAATACCCTTTGACCTCTTGATAGATCCATCAACAAACTAAATGATCATCCTGGTTTTCTTGAGAGGCTCTAAATGAATAGATTGTACCAATGAGAAGGATATTATATTAATTGATGTGTCGCCGTCAAGGAGAGTGTTGTCACATGTATGGTTAGAGATGGTACAACTTACAAGAGGTGTGACAATGTTCCTTTTCCTAGAAAGGCAGTATGTCATGCCGTGGGCAGTAGCCATGGTCAAAACATGTCTCTCAGATCCGCTCCTTCACTTTCTCTTCTAGTGTCGAGAAGCAGATAAATGGGTGATGGCCTAGTAAAGTGTGGCTTTAATGATCTCATGAATAGTGGTCACTACTTCAAGTTCAGTCAATATTTTTTTTTTTGAATTTTTGGATCTCCTCCATACAAGGGAGAATATTAGAATCATCATCTACACAAGGATTGCCAAGAGCAGTCTATATACTAGCATCCTCGGGGTTAAAGGTGGGACATGATGTGAATGGATATGTGGGTAAATGATTGGACATTTGGTCCCTCTCCCCACAAAACGAATCAACAATTTGTCTCTCGAATTCTTTTTGGATTTTTGAATTTTTCTCATTTTTTGTATTTTGGGTGATTGCAAGCTCTCATGAATATCCTCAAATGAATCCATATCCTCAAATAGTGGAGCATCATTCTAGTTCTTATTCAAACTAGTAAGATCACAGATCTTCCAATTCATTTGCTCCATTAATCGGGCCATATACTCAGGTGCGATGCCCATGAAAGGTGACTCCAAAAGATTAGTCTCGGGTGGATGTGAAGGTGGAAAATGTGAAGGTGGAGATGGGTAAAAATCCGAGGTCTGAAACTGAGGCTGAGGTGAATATGTACAAAAAGTAGGAGGAAAAACCTCCTGAAAAAAAGGGAGGTGGATCGGCTAGAGAGTACAAGGAATCCGCGAAGGTCGGATAAAAATCTCTCCAGTCGGCCATCTCCGAAACAAAAGGCGGGGATTGAGAGAACACGATAGTCAACTCAAGCTATGCAAAGAGGAAGGCGCAAATGCGCATAAGGATCGCGTATGCACAAAAACAATCACAAACACAAGACAAACACAACCCCTCAATTCACATACCCAACTCAATGATGATCGTTAAAGATCGATCGTTAATCTTGTTAATTTTAGAGTTAGGTGATCAAACACAAAGTTGTACAAACACGTAGGAAGGCCTAGGATTTGGGCACTAATCTTTAGTGTGTACGAGGCAAATAAAATGCGAATACAATAAAGGTGTTACTCTCCCCAAATAAGAATTTTCCTTTACATTTATTTTGGGGTCGAGTTTTTTTAGCAGTCTCAGTTTTAATCAAGTATCACTTGGTTCGAATATATTCAATGAATCGCCTCCCGAGTGTACAATTTTCTTTTTAAATTATGCGAGCGAAAACAAGGAAGGAGATCGGAAAAGCCAATACGCGATTAAACACAATGATGCATGCATGGGTTAGATATGCGTACCTTGTCGCCAGCACTCTACATGTAGGGTGATCCACACAGAATTTAAATGCATAAAAATAAACTATCCAAAATTATGCACATGAATCGTCCTATCAATATCTTCTATTAACATGCAAGAACATGTTAATTTGACTGAGTCTAATACACTCTACTCTATAGGTACAAAAATTCTTCTTAAGGGTTTTGGACCTAATTAATTACCTGGCTCAAGCAAGTTAATAAAGAAATCAATAGGTGACTTACGAAATCTGTATGAAATAAATAAATAAATAAAAATAAATAAAGCGATGAAAAACAAAATTAGTGAGGTCCCCCAAGTGCTTGTAAATGATAGTCTAAGCATTTTTTTCAAATGCTTGGTCTCCTTCAAATCTTCTTCTCTTCTTCTTACACTCTCCTGCGATTCGATGAAGAATCAAGTCGATCCCGCTTCGCTTGAGTGCACTGGCTCTCCTAAGAAAGTCGCCCTCATTCGTCGGGCGCTCGCAAGAAAGAGAAGATAATCGCAAGAAAGAGAAGATAAAGAATGTGTAAGAAACACAATTATAAAAATATGAACACAAATGAATGAACTATATACAATGAATATGGACAATGAATTAAATGTGATAAAATACAACAAAAAATTACAACCAAGAATAGTAGGTCAAAAGAGAAACCTAACTACCCTCGTCGTGCCTCCCCGACAACAATGCTATTTGTTGGGCAGGGATTTCCTGGATTTTTTTATTAAATAAATTTGTCAGTGACCACTGCAACCCAAAGAATCCCTCAACAAAAAAATTATTCTCTTCTCAAGATAAATTAATTACAAAAATGTAGCAAGAGATTTTTGCTATTTAATTTACCTGTATAGCTAACATGATCGAACTCAGGGAGGCTACAATCCTGAGGGTTGTTATATCAATGAGAAATCAATGAAATAAATAAAGGAATCCTAGAACACTATTATAGGTTGTGGTATTTTTTATATTTTATTTTTATGGTTTTTTTATATTTTTTAAATTTTTAGTGGTTTTTAACTTTGTAAATTTTTAATTTTCAAGAAATAATTTTCAAACAAGTTATATATGAAATAGAGAATGGCTATTTGGGGGTTTTTCAAATATATAAAAATACCCAAAATGTACAAATAAAAATATTTTTGTATTTTACTATATTTTCAATGTTTTTAGTGTTTTTAATTGATTTTTCAAAATTTTAAGATTTTTTAAATAAATCAAAACAGTCGAAAAATTAAATATTTGAATATACATGACTATTTTGCAATTTTAAAATAGTAAAAAAATAAAAAATTAGTGAATTTATTTTTCCAGAAAACTATAAGAAAATATCTACAAATAGGATGAAATCATAATTTTTAGTTTTTTCTAAAAATTTTATGCTTTTTCTAAGATTTCTGATATTTTATTTTTTTAGTTTTAAATATATTTAATGCGTGAAATTTACACAGAAAATAAAAGTTAGAAAATCAAGTTATTCTATTTTTTGAATTTTTTGACACAATATTTGAATTTTTATTAATTTTCAAATTTCAAGCAGTGAAAAATGCAATGTTTTTTATTTTTTTAATAGTAGCAAATTATAAAAATATGAAATAAGAAATTTACAAAATGAAGAAACAAGTGATAGGAACTTAACTTGAATTTTGAAGAATTTATTGACAACAAATGATATTTATTTCAATGATAAGAGCATGCAATTAAAGTATCAAAAACAGAGACCATAATAGAATTATTTATTATTTTTGCATGAAAAAGTAACCAAAAATAAAATTCGGGTAAATAGTTGCAAAATATCCAAAGAAAACGTGCATCGCACGTGCTTGAATTTGGCAGGGGCTTCTGCGTAATTTTGCAAACTTCAGGGTGGGATGATATGATATTTACCCAAAAAATAATTTAGGGATCCTGCATTTTTCGTTCCTTCTTGCGTTCATGCCCTAAATCAAAAGGGGGTGACACCCCTCCTTCCTCTCCAAGAATGGTGGTAGCTGTGGCTTCGCGTAGGGGCACGGGTGGCGATGGAACTTCCTGAGTAGCGGTGGAGGGGCTCCCTCCAGGCGATGGATGGGTGGAGAGGGAGTCTCCCCTAGCAGAGTATGCGGTGGTGCAGATGGATCTGGAGACGTGTGCGACGGTCCAAGCGTAGGGGCTGACGACGAGGCGTGCGGTGGAGACGGTGAGGATGCAGCTAAGCTCTTCTCCTCCGCGCGGGTGGAGGTCGACGGAGGCTGCATGAGGGAGAGCTGGAAATGCCGCTCGCATGGTGGTCGAGTGGAAGGATGACGGTGCTCTGTGATGGCGGCGCATGTAACTCCTGCGGTCGGCGGGCGGAGCTGCTCTGTGGTGGAGGTTGGATTGCTCCAGGTGCTGGGATCTGCGGCTAGGCGGATTGGGTAATGGACTCCTTGCGACAGACAGCGGTTGGGGGGGTTGCACGAGGGACGCGGTTGAAGGCGAAACTGCTCTTGATGGGCAGAGGTGATGGGCTTCTGTAGGGTGTTGGACTCGTCGGGGGTTGACGAGCAAGGTGGGCGGTCAGCGGGTGATTCCAGATGGTGGCGGTCACGTAAATTCATATCCTTGGTGTGACGGTCACGCATTCTCCTGGAGGAGGGGCTGGTGCGATGGCAAACAATGAGCTGACTGCGGATGGCGGTTGCCTCCTTTTTTATTTTTGTGTAAACAGAAAATGATTTTCCCCTTTTTTTGTATTTTTTTCAAAATACATGTACCTGAAATAAAATAAAAAGATAATGACTCAAGAACGGCGACTCGATCAAAAAAATCAAATGGAGATCAATGGCCAAGGAGGTTCCGGCGTAGGTGTTGGATTGGAACATAGTCTCCGACCATGGTACGCGACCGGAGATGATAGATCTGTGAGATAGAACATGAACATGTAGATCGAGAGGATGATTATGAAATCAAAATCGAGGACGGATCGAATCGTGATGGTTGATTAAAAATGATTGACTACAGTTACGAGATAAAAAATAACTGTGAAATTAAAATTGAAAATTACCAACAAAATAAACTAAAAAATACAGTACGATTAACCTAAAGGAAAATGGGAAATAAAATAGATCTCACCGTGAGAGTGGATAATGTCGTGATGGCCTCAACGATGACTGACTCAATATTACCGGATGGCTCTGAAGCTATGTACCTCTCTACGATAAGATATCTCTTGGAGAATAGGCTCCTCTGACCAAAAAACGATCAATGAATAATGAAGGAGAGGAGACCTATTAAAAAGAAGAAGAAACAAAAAAGGAATATATGTACAAAAAGAAAGGTATTTAGTGGTTGTTTAAATAAATAAAATTGAATAAAATAAATAAATAAATAAATAACAAAATTTATAATTGAACAAATTAATAAAAAAAATTAATATGAAGAATTAACTAGCCACCTTAATGGCGACCATTTAAGGCATGTATTCAAATTATATATAAAAAGCATGTTTCAAATTAATTTAAATAAATAAATTAAATTAGATTTTCGAAATTAATTTAAGTTAATTATTTAATGTTAGATATTTTTTGGTGGTTTTTATAGAAGGTGGTTAATTACATATATATCATATGTACATGAGGTACATTATACACATGTACAAATAAGGAAATAATTTTAAATTTTTTTAATAATTTTTTATTTGCTTTAAATTATGTGAACAATGTATACAATCATTAAAAATACAATATGTACAAAAATAACATAAAAAAATATAAAAAAATAAATGATCAAATTATAAAAACCACCCCAGAAAATCGCCTTTTCAACCGTAACTCCAAAAATTATACTGCCATTTTAAAGATAATTTGATTTAGAATATGATGGAAGCGAGTTTGATTCAATTTGAGTTCAATGGAGCCGGAATTAGTCTTTCAATTATTGCTTTATGGCTTTTTCCGAGTGTGGTTACTTTTATTTTGTACATGATTTTATTTTACAAGTATTTTTATTATTTAGGAAACATTTTTATTTACAACTTTTGTTTAGAAAATTATTTAATTTGAGGTCAATTTATGGACAAATAAAATAGTTTAAGTTTTATACAAATATACACAGAATAAATAAAATGAAAGTATTTACAAAACACATTTTTTGGATTTCTTTATTAAAGACCATATCTCTCCATACTTTATTCATGGTCAATCAGGTCAAGTCTTGACCTACTCGGGGTTCGTGTCAGCCTGTATCTATTGCATACATACAATCTTTTATTTTATATTTTTCCTTTATTTATTTATTATTTAAGGTTAAAATAGTAATGTATCTACAATATCTAAACATAGATTCAGGTTAGTAAGAATATGGATTTAAAATTATATACAAGTATTTTATAAGAGATTTTAAGCTAAAATAAATGAATAAAGATGATGAAATAGATATTCATTAGGTATCTTAAATGGTGTAATCCTGTGAAGCGAGACCTCACGCCGGTGAGGCGGTGTAGATGGTGGAACACACCGTCAACCTCGCCTGACTCCGCTAAAATTGGCTGGAGGAGAAGATGTCATCTTCCGATCTTGAGTGCAAGATAAAGGGGGCCGAACTTGGTCAAAAGCGGTTCAAATTCGAGAGGAAGAATCGGAGGGGGTTTTGTACAGGGTGGCAGAGACGATGAGAAGATCGAGGTGGTGGCAGCGATGCAGCCATCAAAGGCCCAAGGAAAGACGTGCGCATACAATAAGAAGGATCGAACATCAAAAGAGCAGAAGGAATCAAACCCAAAGGATGCTTGGATCCTCGGGGAAAAAGTCGAGAAAACGAGTCAAAAACTAGGTCTGTCAGAACCTAGGGCCTCGGTCAGAGAGTTGATCGAGGTCAACGGGCGGGTGAACCTGGTTGGTCCACGTAGACCAATTAGAAAAAATCCAACTAGAAGTTGTTTGTAAATTCTAAAATAAATAATAAATGATTGTATTGTTTTTAAGGTATAAAATAAAGGGTTTTTATCAGTTGTGCCCCTCCGAGATCTTGCAATTTCAGTTATGCCCCTGTCTTTTTGGGAATATCAGTTGTGCCCCCAACTTCTTGTCGTTCTATCAGTTGTGCCCCTCTGTAAGTTTAACCGTCAATGAGTTGACTTAACCATGGTTTTTTCAAATCATGGTGTAGTTAAGAGGGGTATAATTGTCCAAACATCTTCTTCATCTTCTTCCTCTTCCATCTGTTCTTCTTCCTTTCTCTTCATAATTTCTATCTCTTAGTTACACCTTCATGCATCCATCAAATCTCTAAAATTTTTGCATTTTCACGGATATATCACTCATTACAGATCTAACAGTGAATTTTATTGATTTTTTTGGTGAATTTTTATGAATCAATTAGTCAAAAAATTATCTTATCTTAACAAAAACTGAAAACCCTCCAGTTTCAGCCATCCTCCTCCACTGCACGCAGCCTCTGACCTCCTCCTTCGTCGTCCTCATTGAGAAAGATCGTCGACGATGTCGGGAGCAGGGGAGGGGGAGGTGCGGGGCGCGGGGACAGGGGGCGGTGGGAGCAGGGGGAGGGGGAGGCATGGGACTAGGGGAGCGACCTGGGGTGGTGGGAGCAGGGGCAGGGGTGGTACGGGGGTAGGGTCGATGGGAGTAGGGGGGAGGGGGAGGCACATGGGTAGGGGGCGACCTGGGGGCAGTGGGAGCAGGAGGAGGGGAGGCGCAGGGGCGCATGGGTAGGGGACGGCGGGAGCATGGATAGGGGTGGCGCAGGGGAGCAGGGGTATGGGGCGACAGGCCTAGGGGGAGGGGAAGGTGCGGGGGTAGGGGGCGACCTGGGGGCGGTGGGAGCAGGAGGAGGGGAGGCGCGAGGATAGGGGCGGCGGGAGCATGGGGAAGGGGAGGCACGGGGGCAGGGGGAGGGGAGGCGGGAGCAGGGGGAAGGGGAGGCGCGGGGGCAGGTGGAGGTGGAGGCACGGGAGCAAGCGCAGAGGCGGAAGTTGTAGGGGAGAGGGAGGAGGCCGACGGAGGTGGCTAGGCGAAGGGGGGAGGTGGGGGGGGGAGGGAGGGAGGTGCAGGTGGCGGAGGAGGGGGAGGAGGAGGAGGACGGCGGGGACGGAGGTGGGGAGGCACGTGGTTGGAGCAGGGGGCTCGGGGGAGGCTGCATGAGAGCTCAAGGCGGAGGAGGGAGGAGCTGTGGAGGAGGAAGAGAAGGGAGGAAGAGGAAGAAGATGGGAGAGGAGGAAGAGGACGGGGAAGGAGGAAGAAAGATGAAAAAATGACCTTTTCAGCTTTTACTTTTAATTTAATTCCCATTATGTCCCAAAGTTAACGTCCATTTACATTGGGAATGAACGACAACTAACCAGAGGGACACAAGTGATAGAATGACAAGAAGTTCGGGGGCACAACTAATATTCCCAAAAAGATAGAGGCATAACTGGAACTGCAAGATCTCGGAGGGCACAACTGATAAAAACCCTAAAATAAAAAATGTTCATTATTTTGTATATTTTTTTATTATGATTTTTTTTCTTTTTTTAGAGATTATTATTTATGAGTTAGTTTTTAGGGTTTAATTATAGGTATATTTATCTATGTTTGAGAGTATTTTATTTTTATTTTATATTTTTGATTTTATTATTTTATTCTATTATTTTTATATATTTATAACTTATTTTTGAGATATATAAATATATTTTTATTAGATTTTTTGATGTATTATTTACACTTAAATAAATAGGTTTATTTATTATATATGTATAGTTATTGGTATTTCATTTATATATTTTATATACATATTTTATTTCAATGCTTTATTATATTTTTATTCTAGTTTTATTATGTACATATACTATAAATAATATTTACAAAATTATAAAAATATAAAATTATAAAAATAACTAAAAATAAATAAAATAAATATTTTATTTGGGTATACTGTACAATGAGGGTCCAAAACCTAACTTTCACATCTTAACTCTCAAAAATACAAAACCACCTTCATTAAATAGATTGTTAAAAATTATATACAAGTAAATATGTTTTGATATATTTTGAGTTTTTATCTGAGAGAAAAGGGTCTGTGAAGTTGAGATTTTGGAATCTTATTCAGAGTATAACTCTTATACTGCATGTTATTTTTGTATAAACTCAATTTTGTACTTTTCTATATTTATTATCTACAACTTTCATGATAAAGTTTCTTTATTTGAGGTATAAAAAGTGGAAAATAAAATGGGTCCCAAAAATGAATAATAAATGAATTATTAAATGGGGTTTTTATTGTATTATTAGTCCTTATCTCTCCCTACTTTATTCCTTATCGACCTGGTCATCAAGATGCCTACGTCTCGGGGTTTATGATCATAAAATATCTTTGGCATTTTATTCTTATTCTTTTTTTATTCTATAATTCTGTCATTAAAAACAATATTTTATACAATATTTATATAATAAAGAATGAATGTTAATTTATGCAAATTAAGGATATTTACATGCATTAGCTAGGGTTTTTAAGGCCAAAATAATAGAATAAAGGTGATGAAATGGAGATTCATCAGGGTGGGAGTAGCCAGTTCGCTACACCCATGGTGTAGCCTCATTTAACCCCATATATATGTATATGTATAGATGGATGATCAAGTGAGAGACAAAACCTGTGAGAGCATGAGAACAATTATTAGAACCACTAGATTCAACCATGGGAGAGAAGACAGAATCCATGGATCCAGAATCACTGCTCTTACGCTCTTATAATTTTTTGCCCTCATATGATCACTCCTCTATATGTGTGTATGTGTACACATACAATTTATATCACATGATTCAAATTTTCATTTCATTATCAGTGTTATAGTGTTGCATCATATTCGGTAGTATACATTTTAAGTAACGCATGTCGTAAATGTTTAAATGGTAGTGTATGCATGTGTTAAATGATATTAAAAATCAAGAACAAGTCATTGCACTAACATAAAAACATTATCAGGATAAGAAGCTCATGTAGAGACTCTTCTCCAAAATTAAGATAAGTTGTTGTAAGCTTTTTCTTTTTGAAAGGAAAAGGGTGATGCTTCGAGAAGATGCCTACAAAAAAAACTTAATATTCACAAGTTTTACGTATGAGAAATACAAAGTTCGAAATCTCGTAGGATCTTGGCATGCTTTATAATATTTTCTATATAAAACCTCTGACCGAGAAGGTGGCCCCATGTCTGGCCAACCACATGACCCATAAGACAGTCGCAAACCAAATCCTTGCTGGCTTTGCACCAACCTCGAGACAAGAAGTCATCCAGATCATGAGAACCTACTGTATTGAAAATAAACACCATCCTACGGATCTCACCATAAGTAAAATGTTGCACCAGCTCGGACACATGTAACTTAAACTATTTCGGCACTTTCTTGCCAGCCCGCCTCACACCACCATAGGCAACCATCCTCCTCAACTCATGGAAATGACTAACCACATCATGCCCAATGACTTCATCTTCCTCCACAATCTCCCTTCTCACCTCAAACGTACGGATCAAGTTGTGCTTCTCTTCCCACCTGCCACTATTCGAAAGAAACAAGTGTTGGCATTACATTCCTTCGGTCAGATTTGTATAGATCATTGCCTCCACTTCACCCCCTCTTCATGTCCTCATCGAGTAAGATAGTGCAATGCTCATTCCTCGCCAGTTTTCCTCTTCCAATAACCCCATGATGCCTTTAAGAGCATCAAGGCAAATGACCTCCTCCTACGCCCCCACCGCTCCTCCCGACTAGTCCAAATCTCCCATTTGAACTCAAATAGCTCCTATGCAAAGCCTTACGTTTCACTGCCATCACCCTTGAAGCCAATCCGTACACAATATGACCATGCCAGCAAAGAGTCACTTGCTCTTTAGAAAACCATCCCCAAGCAACCACAAATGATTGAACCAAAACATGATGCCACTTGGCAAGCCTCGACAAAATCCTATCAAGTAGGAGTATGATCCAAATGCCTTCATGACAAAGACTGCACATATGCCAACATGAAGGTCTCTAACAACTCCATCGAACCAAGAAGAAACCCAAGCAAGATCACATTGAAAAATTCTGCCAAGTGTATTGGTAGTTTGCCGCATCTAAAACCTCCATGGACACGTCCCATACCAAATCAGCCAACAAAGGGGAACCACAATCCACACATCCCCCTCCTCTCTTGAGGGCGATCCGCAGTTAAGAAGGTGAAAGTTACTGCCCCATCAGCTATTAGAAATCAGGAAAGTGGGCATGCCTCAACCACAACTCGTGCTAGTAATGGCCCTAGAAGGTCCAACTGTAAAGAAAAAATTTGCATACCATCAGATGATCGAAGATGCATCACAAAGAGTGTATGTCTCGCTTTCACCGAGTCAACCAGCCCTAGGTACTCCCCACTCCATCCAACAAGAATGTAACCACAGAGCCCCAGTTGAAGGGACCGCCTGAAACTTAGTAAGATGAGATCCAACAACTGATCTGCAAAGGCTTCCCAACTATACAACTTCTTCTCCTACAAATAAAACATATCTACTCGCCAAGTGCTAACCAATGCCCCCACCACTCTTATTAACTATATTCGTATAATATGTCATTCAAGTTTCGTGCGAAGTAGATACTCCTACGACCGTTTTTTTTTTTAAAAATTAAAAAAATGAGAAAAGGGAGGGAGGGGTGGGAAGCTAAGTTAGCTCCCTCATATTTTACCTAGGGTTAAATGGGGCTGGCCCCTTAGGGAGCTAACTTGGCTCTTCTACCCCATTTTCCCTGTTTTTTTATTTTTTTTAAAGTAAAATGTGGAAATTCATTACTATATCTCTATATTATGTCATTCAAATTTCGTGCGAAACAGAGACTCCTACAACCTCCATCTAGGGTAGATTTCAACAATTTTGCAACCATTAACAAATGATTGTCCGGATGGAGGATGCAACAGTCTCTATTTTGTACGAAATTTGAATGACATAATATAAAGATATAGTGATGAATGTTCACGATTATTTTAAAAAAATAAAAAAATAAGAAAAATGGGACGGGGAGCCAAGTTAGCTCCCCCCAGGGGGCATCCCCATTTTACCTCCCGCGGCCTCCATCCGGACGGGGTCAATTTCAACAATTCTGTGATCGTTAAAAAATGATTGTCTAGATGTAGGTCGTACGTGCCTCTATTTCGCAGGAGACTTGAATGACATAATATAGAGATATAGCGATGACTTTCATGGTTTTATTTTAAAAAAATAAAAAAATGGAAAAAATGTGGTGGTGGAGCTAAGTTAGCTCTCACAGGGGCAAAATCATTTTACTCTATATGTAAACAAGTTAGCAGACGTTCGGTTAGGGAATAAACAGAAATAATGATGTAGAATACAGAGAATAAGAGTCTATTATTCTGTTCGGAGAATAAGAAGAACTAGTAGGGAGCCCGTGCAAAAGCACGGGCAATCGATAATAAGGAAAAAATATAGTGGGATAACTTTGCGTTGCACGGACAGGTACGAAAACAAAGAATCTTTATTTACAGCTTCTTTGTATTATTGTATACTCAATTTCTTTTCTCTTATACTGATCTTATGCTTATATGATAACTTGAAAAGATGAGGGTCAATGCTAAAGTTATTCTCTGAGATCATGTATGGATATAAGAATGTGATAGTCGTAGCTGATAATGAACTCTTAACACAGATAGTGATTGGATTTTTATGCTTAGGTTGAAAGTTAACTAATCTGCAGAAATAATTAATTATATAAATGTATATACCATCTAAAGGATCATGTTTGGATCTTAATCTCAATAAAAAATACTTAACACATTTCCCAAATTTTAGATGGATACAGATTTTCAGACATGTACATCGAACCATCCATCCAAAAAACTGCCATGATTTCGATCACCACTTCCAGTTGTTGGGCATGGTAGCTATAACGCGTATACTATAGGCAATCATCATGAAGAAATGTTAAAGTACGAAGGCAAGTTTTACATATAAATGAAATTATTTGTTTCCATGCACATTCTTAGGGGTGCAGATTGGGAAATATGTTTGTGGATACACAGATCTGCTCGGCTGAAAGGTGCCCTTCCCTTTTCAACTTTTGCCGATGTATCAAAAGCAACATTAACGAAAACTGCATTCCATATTTATTACAATCCAAGGTATACTCTTTCTCAAGCACTGAGACTGACTTCCTCCATGAAAGCATAAATGAAACTATTCATTTATTCTTGTTTGGGCCATTTTCTTTCACAAGCATCGAGATTGAATTCCTCCGTATGAATGCACAAAAGAGACTATCTATTTACTCTTGTTTGTAGCAGCTATTGGTTTATTGGTTTATATTCTCTTCTTACCTTACCTCAGATCGCTCACTTCCAATGATGGAGCTCAAACCCGACCCGAAACTGCCGCTGGCGCTGCTGTGGGTGTTGCTAGTGCCGACATCGCACCGCCATCTTTCCTGTAGTACGGAGAACCCAAAATAATTTTTTGTACAAAAACTCTGTTGAACAGTGATACCCAAACATTATAGGTCATGTAGAGGCGAGGAGGAGGCCGGGCTGTAGTCGTGGCGAGGAATGACCAAGTGGTGGTGGGATACGACCTCTCTACGGCTCAGCAAGCGAGATGCGGAAGGAGGAGAGTGGTGTTAGGGCATGGCTTCTCCAGCATTAGGAAATTGCCGTTGAGATGAGTTCGAAGAGACGGCGGTAGAGGAAATGGTCGGTCATTAAGGTTTCAAGTTTTGGGGATGCGGCTCCAACGACAGAGGAGAAGGGAGAAGGTGCTCCTAGGCCGCCATCGAGATAGGGTGGGAAGGGGAGAGGAGGCACAGATGGAGGGAAATCGAGGTGAAGTGGGTTGGCGGTGGCTGATATAATAGACCCTTCTCTTTGAGCAAGCCGGATTTATATTCTCCAGCAACGTCAATTCGTGCCTTTGCCACCGCCTTTCGAATCATACCTTTTCCGGGAATGGGGGTGGGAGCGGTAGCCCTAGAACGGAGTTAAATCTGGGAAGATGGGAGGAGGGTCGAAATACTGCAAATGTTTAAGGGCAGAAGGGGAAAGATGGCTGGTATGCAGGGGTAAAATTGGAATGGATGGTGGGAGCTAAGGGTAAAATCGAGATTTACGTGCGGGAATTTAATCTTTTGACGCCCTTTATATATATATAATGGATTAGGTGGAATAAGGATACGCAAGCTAGAATAAGGATGAAAAAAATAAAATAATAAGATGTAGATAAGAATAATCATGCTCTTGAAAATTGCGTCAAGTGAAAGAATTGACCTCTCGTATTCCAATGTTTATTCTCATAAGGAACGTGACCTTACAGTTGACTTTCAATACAAACTTTTAACAAAGACTTATTACAGGTTATTCCAAAGGTTTTTTTTTGCAATTTTCACAACCAAGAAGAATTTCTTCCGTTCCAGGCTTCCGCCAAAACCCTAGTAACCCGCTGTTACTCCTCCTCCTACTTCTCGGATTGTTGGTGCCGACGAAGAGATGGTGAAGAGAAGCAAGAGTAATCGCCTCCTTCCCCGCGCATATCGCGATCTTTCCCCCTCTTTTTTGCTCGTTTTTTCGATTTTTTTGGCTCAAATAGATCAATCTTCATGGTTTCTGGGCAGAGAGCAAGAGCAAGAGGGTGTCCCTGAGAAAGAAGTACAAGATCATAAAGAAGGTGAAGGAGCACCACAAGAAGAAGGCCAAGGAGGCGAAGAAGCTCGGCCACGGCAGGAGGCAGAAGGTGGAAAAGGACCCCGGGATCCCCAACGACTGGCCCTTCAAGGAGCAGGAGCTCAAGAACCTCGAGGCCCGCAGGGCCAAGGTCGTCGAGGAGCTCGAGCAGAAGAAACTCGAGAGGAAGGAGAGGGTGTGTGCTCGCCGCTGATAGATTTTAAAAAAATCGCATAAAAATGCTTTCTTCGCATCCAAATCGTGAATATCCGCAATTGACTGTGGCAAAACATGATCTTTTATTATCAATAGATCAAAATGTTAATGCAGATTTGATATTCTTTGGATGCTAATAAGAAATTTCTGGCTATATTTGTTCGGAGTCACCTTTCCAGTTTGACTTGGTGTTCTTGCTCGCTGACTTGCAGGCTAAGAAGAGAAAACTACTCTTGCTTTGTACCGGTGATGCCGACGTTTCTTCGACAAAAGAGTTCGACGATGCTAGGACTGAACAAGAAAGCGCTAAGGTTCCTAGAAGTCATGGTTAGTCAAAGTCTTACATTTGTGAACAGTTCTTTTGATTTTTATTAATGCTAATAAAATAGCACTTCGTATACAGATCATTCAGAAAGACCATTCTACAAGGAATTGGTCAAAGTGATAGAAGCATCGGATGTGATCTTGGAGGTTTTGGATGCACGGGATCCTCTTGGAACTCGATGCATAGATATGGAAAAGCTGGTGCTGAAGACGGATCCTAACAAGCGCCTTGTTTTGCTTCTCAATAAAATAGGTTAGCTTTGATTTTGGTGGCGACGATTTAATCACTCCATCTGTTCTCTTTCATATCTTCGTCGACATTTAATTGTCGCATTTGTCTTGGCTTCATGTTGCAAATCACGGTAATAAACTCTTCGTTCTCCTAGACCTTGTTCCTCGGGAGGCTGTTGAGAAATGGCTCAAGTACTTCAGGGAAGAGTTGCCCACGGTTGCCTTCAAATGCAGTACGCAACAGCAGAGATCAAACTTAGGATGGAAATCCAAATCTAAGGCTACCGATATGCAACAACGGAGATCAAATCCCAAAGCTGTCAGAAATAGCGATATTCTTCAGACCAGTGATTGTCTTGGAGCCGAAACCCTCATAAAATTACTGAAGAATTACTCTAGAAGCTGCGAGGTAATGCTGACTTTATTTTGAATGATCCGTGCTATCTATTCATGCCAGCCAAACCAACTAATGCTTTTGGGATACATAATTGCTCGTTAATTAATAAAATTTTGTCATGTTGATCATGGATCCTGGATTACATTTTTTGAGCCTTTCTTACTAGAGTTTTTCCTATATTAACTACCTTTGCATTATTTGGTTGCTTACGGAAGGTGGCACGTAACTATAAATTGTTATATATATGTATTAAAGTGTTCATATCAAGCTGATACACACATTTCCCAATCTGAACCGCGAAGCTGCCATCTAAATTTGCTTATTTCTCGTATTCTAACTCGAGTTGCAGCTTCCAAAAAGCTGAAGTAGAAGGGGGCTCCTTCAAACTTAGCCTATAGTAAACTACAATCGAAGTAAGTGCAAAAGCTCATAAACATATAATGGCACTCAATCAACTTTAGGTTAAGAAGTTATCTATGTGCCCACAAACATCGGACGTCTTCAGTTCCTTAACCCAACCCCAAGACCAGTCCAAAATAGTCTACTTCCTGAAAGATTTGTCAAGCATCTGCGTACGCCTCCACCTTCGCTCTCTAAAGTTTTTAGATTTAGAGTCTGAAACCAATTGCTCACAGTAGCTTTCATCAGAAGATACAAAAAAAGCTTCCACATAAAACAAATAGATTCTGTTAAATCACAAAGATCAGGATGAACTACTTATCTGTTATGCACATATCCAAATTGGATGTCTGCATTTCTTTTCAACATTGCCAAGGCATTAAGCCATACATTCACCCCTTCCAATAGCGTAGATAATGATGGTCTCCAATTAGCAGTTAACATATCCAGACTGGAGAATGTTTCCTACAATACATAGCAACAATAGCGAAGCCCGATGAGACCAAAAAGAAAGTAATAGATAGCGACTTAGCTTTTTTGCACATATCATTTGATGTGCGCACTCCCACAAAGCTATGCCTTGGCATTTGCCAGACAAAGCCTACAGGTCCACGATCGGAGCTGAAATTTCTCCAAAGAATTCCCGTGATAATCAGATGGCAATTTTTGTTTAATCCATGTCCACCAATAATATAAGTGTGTTTGGCTTGACTATACCAGGACATTTACTAAATTATGGGTGGAACATAGATTGCCAGTGAACAATAAATTTTGATTGGGCTTCCAAATGCTGAAGCTTGTTTCCTCCCTTTGATTGCTTCTGCTGTGCCATATCAGCCCCAGCCTTTGCGTTTGCTCCCTCATTTTGCTACTGTACAGCAGCAGAAGTTAGTAAAGGCTTTTGTGTACCAGCAGCAGCTGGAAGGTGAAGTGTTGTTGCCGCCTGCCGGTCAATGGCAACTCCAGAATTTTATGCAGCAGAAACAACAGTTGGAACCTTCTGGTGGTGCTCAGGAAGTTGAGCATAGTATTGAGAAGCTCTCTGTCCCTATGGAAGTAGAAAACGAGTTTTTTAGCTTTGAAGAAATGAGATTTGAATTTCATTGCAAACTTCTTAGGGAGGAAGTGTTGGAAGTTGGAAATCAAACTCCAAATAATGATGAATGGATTGTGGTCATGAGAAAATCTAGACGATAGAGGAAGCAATCTTGCAGTTATGATATTCAGCACCAGAAGAGTACTGGTTGTGCTATTGATAGTTTAAAGCAGCAGCAACAGCTTGTCGGCAAACAAGGCACTATAGCCCTCTATTGATGACACAGCAGTAGCTAATCAGTGGCCAAACCAATGCGAGTCCACAATTGCAGGATGCATAGGGGAACATATGAAGCCGCAGACTCCTATTACAGTGGTAGATGGAAAGTTGCAACAAGTGATCATGGCATAATACTTAGAAGAGTTTACAATCAATGGCAGTTTGTAGAGGGAAAACAAGAGGAAAAGTCTTGTTTGCTTGATAATGTGTGATGCAAACGGCAATTCGGCGTTGGCGTTGATAAATAAATATTCGACGGTGGATATTTGGTAGAAGAACGAGATGGGTTGAGAAGAGAAATTGGAAGGGTTGAGAAGAGAAATCTCGTCGGTAACGAGGGATTGAAGGAGAAGAACCGCGGAGATCGCGTGGAGAGAGAGGAGAGGAGGAAGGAGAGAGAGAGAGATAAAAATCTCAATTTTAATTCATACTTCACTGAATAAAAACAATGGGCTACCATCTCTTTATATAGGAGAGATGGGGCTTACAAAAATAGTAAATTAATTAAAATTGACAAACAACTTGCCTAAACTGACTCTAACTAATTAATTGACCCAATTTCAAATTAAAATCTACGAAATAAACGTTGAGATCACATGCGATCTCAATTATTTAATTAAACAATTACGACAACCTAAAAACGTAAATAAAATTGACTACTAATAAATTAAATAAATATGACCCTATAATTTCGGATCACGCTGCATCAACTCTCCTCCGCTTTAAAAATTCGTCTCCCGACGAATTGCTTGATGTAGATGCGTCGTCGGAGAAGTCCTTCTTGAGTTGTGGCTTTAATTTCCTCCAATTCGATCCTTCTCAATGTTACGTTTGTAATTCTTTTCCACCGAGGGGTATGGTTGCAATTGTTCCACCCCTTCACTTAACAGATAGCCACAATCCATTTTGATTTGCAATTGGCCCTTTTGATAAATAAATTTTGGACGAGGGGCCCCCTTGTAAATTTTCCAAGGCAATATTCCATCCCTTGTTTCCAGGGATTCTCCAGCCGAGAACATCGTGGCTAGGGTTTTGCCCACCCTTAGATAAGAGTCGTCGGGCCTGGCTGTGATGGAGGATTCACGGCGGCGGAGGTGGACTCGCGAGGTGGCAGGGGCAGTCGGGAGGGCGGAGGTGGACTTGCGAGGGGAGGGTGGCGAGCGGCTGGCGCAGGCGGAGGGGGCGATGGTGGGGGTTCGCAGAGGTGGCGGCGCAGCAGGGAGGCGGGGCGAAAACTTTGGGGCGCGGCGGAGGGCAGGACCTCGGGGCGCGGCGATGTCGCGGGTTGGCGAGGGGGGGCTGGAGGGGCGAATACATGAAAAGAGGGAAGGGGAGGGTGCGGAATTGAGAGGGGAAGAGAAGGGATGGGAAGGGGAGGGTGCAGGAGGAAGTCGGCGGGGAGGAGAAGGGAAAGCGGCGGCGGTAGGGGGGGATGGGTTAGGGTTACGGGGAGGGAAAGGGAGATATCGGGGAGAGAGGGAGGGGATGAGCCGAGAGGAGGGTGCTGGGCTGTGGTCGGTGGTGGTGCCGTGGGGGGGTATGGGGCTGTCGGAGGGGTTGTCGGGGTGGGGCTGACGGCCCTGCGGGCCGGGGAGGGCCGGAGAGGTACCTGGGAAGGCTGGGGTTGTGCCGGGACGATCGACGGGACCAAAAGGACCGATTTCGGTGGCGAAATCGAGTCTGGAAGGTGCTGGACAGCAGCCGAATCGTCTTTTTCGGCGATGTTTTCTTCGTCGGTTAGCGCGTCCAGCCATGCTTGAACCTTCAGGGATGCCGTAAGACGCTTTTTGTACTTCCGTTGACGCGAACGCGCATGCGGCCCATGAGATATGTGGTTGAGATCAAGCTTGAGACGCCAATATGCCACGGGATCGTTGAATCGTAGGAACGACTCAATATCCATGCTCTGATACCAAATGATGCAAACGGCAATTCGGCGTTGGCGTTGATAAATAAATATTCGACGGTGGATATTTGGTAGAAGAACGAGATGGGTTGAGAAGAGAAATTGGAAGGGTTGAGAAGAGAAATCTCGTCGGTAACGAGGGATTGAAGGAGAAGAACCGCGGAGATCGCGTGGAGAGAGAGGAGAGGAGGAAGGAGAGAGAGAGAGAGATAAAAATCTCAATTTTAATTCATACTTCACTGAATAAAAACAATGGGCTACCATCTCTTTATATAGGAGAGATGGGGCTTACAAAAATAGTAAATTAATTAAAATTGACAAACAACTTGCCTAAACTGACTCTAACTAATTAATTGACCCAATTTCAAATTAAAATCTACGAAATAAACGTTGAGATCACATGCGATCTCAATTATTTAATTAAACAATTACGACAACCTAAAAACGTAAATAAAATTGACTACTAATAAATTAAATAAATATGGCCCTATAATTTCGGATCACGCTGCATCAATGTGCTTCTTGATGAAGTCCTTCTTGAAGATGATTGGTTCACCATTGAGAAAGATCGGGAAGAAGGGATAAAGAGAATGGAGAATAATAGTGTGGATTATAGTTGGGAGACTCCTTAGCATAGTGGCTTGCTTTCACTTTGGAGTTCAAAGAGACTACCTTTTGCAAAGTGTCAAAAGAGATCGCATTTTAGTACAAGGTGAAGCCAAAGAAATCCATGAATGGAGGAATAGCCCTCCACGCTGAAGAAGAATTAAGAAATAATAGAAGATTTCAAAGTGTAGGACAACACCTCATACACCAATGTTGAAGTATTGAAATATCTAAGGAGCAACTCAATCATCTCTCGAACAAGGATTTCAAATAAAGCCGCACTTTGATTTTTGGATTGGTGATGATTGGGTGATTAGAAGAAGGAATGAGGTCCACTCCGTTGTGAGAGAAGATGTGAAGCGGGCCATACGAGTTGTTCATGGACCAGGGAGGCAATGATGGATTTTAGGAAAAAGGTTGGCAAGAGATTTGAAGCAAATTATTCTCATTTACAAGGAATTGGATCTCAGGGAGTATTATGAATCGAAGTAAAGGCGGGGTTGAATGAGAACACATGCAACATCTTATTACAAGAACTACTTCACATTCAAGGAAGATTTTTTTAAAAAATTTGAAGGATTGAAACGATTACAAGATCTTTAGTCTAACCCTTAGCATACTTTGCTTTTTTAAGACCCAGATGCCATAGCTTACACATAGTTGTCTTTCTTTCAAGGCCATGTTGGCCATACATAGCTTAACTTTATTGACTCAACGCCATGCTGATCACTTATAGTTTTTAAGGCCACATGCCTCGCACTTAGAGTTTCATGTAATATCTTTCGAATCAATGAAAGGGCTTACTCGAGCTGAACAAAATCCGGCTTATGAGTAAAAAACCCTACATGGTCAATTTGTTCTTTTCCTCTCAATCTCGTACATCAGAGAATTAATCCTTTGTGAAAACTCACATTTGAACCGTCAATTCCTGGTCATCTTTCCTTCCATCGACTTGGTCGTTTTTTCCCCATGCTTCACCTCATCCGTCAATGCGAACCATGCTCACCTTCCATCAAGCTTCACATTATCTCACACATCAATCTGCCTTCTTGAAAGAAATCAGCAGTACATGACCTGTATGCTACTTTTAGATATATGGCTGGAACACCTACCTTCAACTTATATAAGTATTTACACATGCTGAATCTTGCCCATAATTTTTAACTCCAAGTTGGAAGAGAACTACTTCCTAAACATCTGTAAGATTCGAGGTAGACCACAGATTACAGATATCCAATTCAGCACCATATCTACTTTCAAGCATATATAAGCATCCTCATAGATATCCACCAACAAGTTTGTCATGCAAAGTAGAAAGGAGCACCTCTTGCATACATTCCAGCGGCTTTTTTGATGGTGACATCATGGTTGGCAAAAGAGTGGTTAGATGAACCAAAATAGAAAATTAGAAATGATCTAGAGTGTTTGTTCACAGTGCGGTCTTAGCGGTGGTTATAATATTGGTTAGATTGACAAAAGTCAAGCATTCCGAGAATGGCTCACATTGCAGCATGAGTGGTGATTAATAGGTCAAATATGGATTGTCCTCATTTCATTTTGAGCTTTTAATTGTATATGTTGCTTGATAAATTCTAATTCATAAACCTATTTATCTTATGATAGCTTTAAGCGCTGATATCAGTGTCATTTTGCCAAATATCAAAATGAGCATGTTGGAGGCATGCGGATAACTCGTAGATGATATCCCAGAATCATGTTGAAATTGTTAAAAAAAGATGGAAATCAACGAATTTCAAAGACAAAGGGCCTTTGATATGTTTAAGTGATGTAAATTTATGACTCAGGACGTGTATAAACTAAAATATGACATAAAGTACATGTTGTCATATCGACAATCTTGAATATTAGTACATATTGTTCGAAGTGATATGATCAACCATAAAATAATATTGAAAAATGATACAACAAGAAAACTTACTAAAGTAAAAATTCATGTTTCATCCCCGAGCTGAATGTCTTATTGAATATATACTTGGTCGCTTGCTTTCTCGCTCTTACCGACGACATACTTCAATGCATTCGCAGTACCTTTCCCATGTCATATATGAGTAGACGTTCTTGTAGTCCATGCCCTTGGTCGGAAATTGTGTGGAACATTACAATGTATGGACATTTGCTCTCTTGGCATCTCTGTCTCTATGAGTGGCATAAACTCCTGATCATGTAGTGGAGCCTACTCTTGATGAGGATGTTGATGGGGAACAATGTCCTGATGGAGCAGTTGGAGCTTGCTATGATGGTGGTGGAGCATGTTGAATAGGTCGACTTCTAATTGTGCAGTTTTTGTGTCACTATGACTAGATTAAGATTCTTCCATCCTACTAACTAGGACGACATTATCTTCACATCCATATCCATATTTATAGAAGATAGTAGGTGGAGGAGAAATGTCTGGTCATGTAGGAAAGTGTTGGGAAAAAATCATTTTCATTTTGTCAATCCGTCAATTTCTTGCTGGGTTACTAACGAAGATGATTTCGCATCACGTGACGTGATCAGTTCATTGCAAATTTGCCAATGTAGGAGTAACAATAGCACACTGTTAAAATGAGAATGATCATAATCGGAAAAGTAATCAAACCATAAAAAATCACGGATGAAGTAATACATGGTAGATGAGAATAGAAGATGAAAAAGGAAAAAGAATCCCCATCACTTGTGATTTCCCTATATTATCAATTTGTCAATGCATCATATGTGTTCTTATTTGACATCATTTGAGCACATAAATCGACAACATGTCCCCTATTTCAATATATCATCGTCCTATACACATTGGCATGCCATCAATATTTTGCAAGAATCAGCACTCCACCTGTATCGGTAACCGAATTATGATTAAAAGATGTTAGAATTTCGTTGCAGTCGGGCAAAATTTGGATTTATAAAAAATTGCTAATTAATGACTTAATGCGAGCGATCAATTTTTTTACTTGGGCAAGCCCAAGGTCGAACTCGGGGAGGCAACTTTCTCCTTAGATTTATTTCAAGTTGATCTAGATGCTAGGTTTTCAGAGAAGCATTTTTTTAAGTTTTTAAATGCAATAAATGAAGGACATGCAATTTTGACAAAGTTCGGGGTTAAAATGCAAATTTCAATAAATTCAAATCCATAAATCCTCAAACTTAGCCAAAAGTTGAGTAATGATGAAATTAAGTTGCATTTTTTGGAATTTTTCGATGAAAAAATGAATTAACTATGAATAAAAATGCAGCTAAGTGATTTTCGCAAAGTTGATTTAAATAAATAACAAACCAATTTATTTTTTGGAATTAAAATTATCCAAGATGAATAGATGTGATATGAATCCAGGAAAATTATTAGATCCTAAAAATCATTGATCTCTGACCTATTAAAAATTAATGAAATGAATAATTTATTCTGACCTCGATATGCGTGCAAATGTGATGATTTTTGGGCAAAAATAAAACTATTCAAACTCTACCTAGTATGATTTTTTCGCAATTCTTAGAGCATAGTTTATATTAATATTAATTTCGGAATAAACATTGGGTAAAATATGCAATATTTCACCAAATTAGTTCTATTAAATAAATCACAGTTCATAGAAATATAACAATTCTTCACAATGATAGAGCATGTGCTGCTCTACAATGAGCAATTAGAATAATGAAATTATGCTAAATGAATGTTCAAACTACAAGACAAATGCAGGGGCCTAATACAGAATTGAAATTGAAATAAAAATAAAGCGCACAAGGTGCTTCTTTAATTACCTAGACTCACAGGGGAAATTTCACAATTTTCTCAGGTACACGCGTGCGTCGCTGATGAGCGAGAAAACCGTGCGATCCGGATAAAGGTGTAAATCAGGGTCGTTGCGACCAGTGTTGCAGAAGACGGTATTCGGTATTCAGTCGGAGGGGTCACTAAATAGAGAATAATCGGTATCGGGCGACTATTCGGAATTATTCGGTTTTGTATTTTTAATATAAAAATTATTCATAATACATATATCCTTATATTTTTATACATATATGGTCATTACTTAACATGAATCCAAGATAAAAGTACCAATCAATATAATAGATATATAGAATTTGACATTTGTTATGATACCTTGGTAAAATGTAGCCCTAAAAACTGAAAACTGAAAATAAAAAAATAAAAAAATCAAAAGTCAAACTCCAGTCGGCCTAATAGTCGGGCCAGTCGGCCGAATAGTCAGGCGACTATTCGGTCGGGCCGATTATTGACCGAATGGAGGTCTATTCAGTCGGAGACCCCCACGCACCGCATAGTCGGACCGACTATTCGGGATAGTCGGCCGACTATTGCAACACTGGTTGCGACCCGAACCGCGGAGCTCACTCAACAAGAAAACTCGAAGACCACCAAATAGAAATAAATTAACAAATCAACGTAAATAGCGGTCTCGCTATTTTACTTTACCTGGGCTACCAGGGTCGAATACAAGGAGCATGGTTTGGCGAAAAACCTATGAAGTAGTCTGGACTCGCAAATAAAAAGAATAAAATATTTTTGGTGGATTTTATATTTTTATTTTTTTTGTGATTTTTAAAATTAATAAAAATGCATAAAGGAAACTAAAAAGAGCACAACAAAACAATATTTAAAAGAGCAAAAAGCTTCAGAAAATTAAAGTAAAAATATTTTTGGATTTTATAAATTTTCAAGTGTTTTGGTATTTTTTCTCAAATTTTTATTATTTTTAATGAATTTTCTAAAAATGAAACAAAGCTAAAAATGCAAATCAATGTGCAGCCAGAATCTAAAGGCTATTTAAAAAAATATAAATAGCTTATAAAACTCCAGAGACTATTTTATTATAAAATAAAAATAAAAATCTAACTAAAGAAATTGGAATTGCATTTTTTTATTTTTTAAGAATTTTTAATGATTTTTCTAAGTTTTTAAGGGTTTTTCAATTTTTAGGATGTTTATAAGTCTAAATCAAACAAAAATTGGACAGAATTAAAAACACAACAAAAGAAGCACACAGTAAATTTTTTATATTTTTTAGAGGCTTTTTAATATTTTTAATTGATTTTTCAATTTAGACAGAAGCAAAATTAGAGGTTTTTGATTTTTTAAAATATCAAACGAAAACAAAATGAGTCCAAAAATTCACGTAAATTTTTACACAGTGGTAGGGGCCACGTGTCCAAATTTCATGAATTTTGGGCGAGAATTAATATTTTATTCAACCAATCAAAGCATACAACACACATGGACTATATCACAAGAAAAAGAAGTTTCCAGGACTAAATGATAACAAGTTTTAAAAGTCCGAGGGGTCTCTTGCAATTTTCGCACAATATTCAACACATGTCGAAACTCAGCCTTCACAGGGGCATAAGTGCAAATATGAAAACTATAATATCAGATCAGAACATTCATAAAGTTCCAGGTCATACATGCAAATGCACCAAAAATACACGTGACGAAGCACGTGCCACCATACAGGAAGGACTGACATGCAAATAGTGAAAATAGCAGGGACTCAAATGCAAATAGTCCACAGTGTACTAATTTATTTAACAGACTAAATAGGAACACAAAGAAACTGCAGGGGGTATAGTGCAAATTACCCAGCCATAGGCATGCAGCTCACGTGGGTGGCCAGGTGGCGGGCGGTGAATGGATGGCGACGAGCGGTGATGACGACGACACATGGAAGATCTGACAGCTGTCCTGCGGGTGCAGACGTGGTCGTACGGAGGCCGTTAGATACACGATCTAACGGCCTGACAAGCTGCATGCTACGGGAGATCCAGATGCAGTCTGGAGACGAAGCGAGATCCTACGGTGGAGAAGGCGTCTGGACGAACTCCTCCCTGGTGAAGTTCACCGGAGGACTGGGGGCGCTCCGGGCGGCTGATGGACGATCAGGAGGAGGGGCTCGACTCGCGATGCTCCTCCGCGTCGGGTGGCGGTGGCGGATGGAGCATCAGACGGTCGGATCTCTGGCGACGAAGTGGTGACCTGGGATGACTCCGGCGAGGTGGGTTGAAGGCGAGCTGGGGGGTAATCTTGCACGTTCTGACCTGCAGATGAAAGCTACGGCTCGAAGATTCGCTCCGGCCAAGGTTATTGGATAAACAACTAAGTGAAGCGACGGTGGGAGGCGGAGGCAGGTTCAGATGAAGGCGGCGGAGGGAACCTAGCTCAATCTCGGCTCGGATAGCCAAGATCGAGATGATCAGACTATGGAAGAAGGGTGGCGATGGAATGGGGAGTCGATCTGAGTGGATGAAGATGGTCGATGGAGCTCTGACCACTGGGTCGGAGCCGGCGGAGGACCGATGAAGGGTTTGACGATAGACAGAACTAGGATCGATGAAAGGGTTACCTGATGATTGAAGATCAATCCTGAGCTCCAGGAGGGTGCGACGATATTGGTCGTCGCCTCGACCAAGCTGCAGCGGGCTGGGAGGCTCGAACGTGGTGGCGCTCCGGCCACGTGCCTTGAGCAACGGCTGCAGCCACTCAATCCGGCCACCAAGGAGTGCTTCCGGTCGCTGTCACCAAGGGGAAGATCGTTAGGGTAGAATGAGGGCTTGCGGCGCGAGCTGAGGAGCTGGGAATCGAAATGGAGCTTTTATAGCATGTCCCAGGTGGTGAGGTTGAGCGGGCACGAGCACGTGAACCGATGCAGATCCGATCTCTCCTAGGGATCCGCGAGGGTCGCAGATCCACCAGGAAGGGGCTGGAGGTGGAATCAGGGCGAAAGGTGGAGTAACCCGATTGGAAAATTCTGAGAAGTGGAGCTCAAATTGGGTTCGGGCAAAGAGGGGGTCCGGGAGGGGGAGTCGACCGGGAGTCAACAACCCCTCTTGACCAATCAGAAAAAAGGAAAAAGAAAAGATTTGGAAATTAAATTAAAAATAGAAAATGATTATATTTAAAATATTTACAAAAATGAAAAATGTTTATTTATTTTCAAACTATTTTTAGTGATTTTTATTTAATTTTATGAAAAATAAATTAGGCTATATACAATATACTATATTACATACATGTATAAAATACCTATGTATTTTATATTTTTATTTTTTTATTTTTGTACAAATACTCTAATTTTATATTTTATTTATTTACAACATAAAATTAAGAGTATAAAATAATTTTTATTTTATTTTTATTGTTTATTTGCAAGGGTGAAATAAATAGTGGTTGATACATATATACATGGTATATATACAAGGTAGAGAGAGAAATTATTTTGTTTTTTTTATTTTCTAATTTTTGTTTTATTTTATAAATATATAAAAGATAATAGAAACACATTTTTATTCAATTTTTGTGAAAATAAAATATGTACAAATAAGAAGGAATATATACATTGATGAATGGCCCTATCTCTCTCTACTTATTTTAATTTGCGATCAGGCCCATATTGGGCCCTCTCTTGGGTTCAGGTCACTCAATATTTATTCTAAATATTTCCTTCTTTTTCTTTATTTCTTTATTCTTTTTATTTTTGCACAAATACATGCTAATTATTCATATTTAACACAAGCACGCCTATTGGTAATTTATTGTATTTATAACTATCTACATGTTGTTTTGCCAAGATAAATAACTAAAATAAAAGAATAAAGGGTGATGAATGAGTATTCATCAGTCACGCATGACTCTGCTGGCGAGGACTTATACGTAATTTCCAGGGATAACGAGGGGGTAGGCGCAATTTTTCTCGTGTTCTTCCAGGCAGGGACTTCTCTATAAATGCGGAGAAAGGCGGGGAAATCCTTGCAAATAATCCCCACCCCACGTGCTCCTCACGTGGGGAGAGATAAGGTGAAGGCAGGCGTTGGGCACGTGAGGGGGTCTGGAGACCCTCTCCTCCTTCGTTCCTCCCGATGCGATGGAAGGCGATGGAGGCCTGGTCGCATGCGTCCGTCAGAATCTGGAGGCCTCGTGCCAACGGGAGAAGGCGCGGCTCCAACAAGTGCAGTGGATGGAATCGTGGCGCGCAGCTGCACGGGCGGCTGGAGGAGCGCGCGTACATGCGCAAGACCGGGAGAGCAGTGACCTCTGACCGGCATGCAATCGCGCGTGGAGGAGGGAGCAACCTTGATGCAGAACGGAATCGGCGACGGCGAATAAAATAATAATATATTTTTTGGTGGGTTTTTGGTAGAAGAAATAGAATGGATGAGAGGAGAAATTGGAAGGGTTGAGGAGAGAGCACGCCGGAATGCGGGGGGTTGAGGGGAAGACCGCGGAGATCGCGTGGAGGGAGAGAGAGAAGGAGAGGGGATAAAATGAGATAACTCAAATTTTCATTTCATAATGGACTGTCTAAAACTGATGGACTACCCTCTCTTTATATAGGAGAGAGGGTTTACAAAAATAGTAAATAATCAAATTACAACTAATTTAATCCTAATTGACCTCTAACTAACTTAATTGGACTCTAATTATTTAATTGACCAATAATTATAATTAAACTCTACGAAATCAACGGTGAGATCACAAGCGATCTCAATTATTCAATTAGACCCAAAAAACGTAAATAAAATTGATAATTATCTAATTAAATAAATGTGGCCCCATAATTTGGGGTCACGCTGCATCAACTCTCCACCGCTTTCAAAAATTCGGCTCCTGACGAATTGCGTGAACTGCAGGCTCGGCGGCTTTAATTATCTTCTGGAAAAACATGTGGGGCGTGAATGGCGGAATCCACGTGCAGGCGGGAGAGGCGCGGCTGCCGTGGTTGAAAAACATGTGCGGGGCGTATGGCGGCGGTGTCGCGACCGTTGACTCTTTCCCATGGTGCTCAAAAATTTGATGCGGCATGGAGAATATGGCCCTTGAATCAACCATAATGAAGCAATGGCACAAAGAGAGGAGAAGGGGAGATGTGTCCACAAAGTAGAGCCATGGGGTCCTTATATAGGAAAAACCCAAGGTCCTAGTCCTATTTGAATAAGGAAAGTCCCCATAATCCTGATTTTCAGCCCTTCTCTTTAAAAATTTTCGCCACCAGGGGTAGGGGTGCAATTTTCGTACCCCTTCATTTTGCCTCACAATTCTTTGGCTTTGGACCTTTCTGCAAATATGGATTTTGGGGCATTTTTCTTTGCAATTTTTCCAATCCCTCAATCTCAGGGATTCGGTTCCCCCAATTCTCGTTAGGGCATCCTTCTTCCTCAACAAAAGGCGGCACCGACATCTGAGTCGGGGATCCCAAGGGCGGCGCCGAACCCGTGGCCTCGGTTTCCCTCCCAAGGCCGCACGGCGGCGCGCCATCTCGCGCGGGTGACTGTGCGCGTGGCCTGGATGGTGGGGTTGCGCCGTGTCGTAGGTTCCACGAAGGGCGGGACTGCAGGGGGTTGTTGGTGGCGTCGGTGGCTGGTTCGGGCGAGAGGGTGGCGTGATATGGAATCGGGGCGGCGAGGAGCTGGTCATCGCCGGGGTGCTGGGGGGTGCGGAATGGGGTGGGTTTGGTCGGCGTGGTGTGGGGGTGCGGTTCAGGGCGGAGAGGAGATAGCGTTGTGGGAGAAAGAGCAGGGGTCGAGGGGAGGGAAGATGGTGCCAGGAGAGGGCAGGCGGTAGGCGAGTTGGTTCGGGGTGGCGTGGCGTGGTGGTAGTGTGGGGAGGAAGGCGATGGGGCTGCGGGTGCGGGCGCGGGGAAACGGGGCGCCGGAGTTGATGGGGCTGGGGCTGCGGGGTAGGGGTGATGGCGGGTGTTGGAGCTGCCGGTGCTGCGAGGGTTGGCACGGTTTGCTCCCGAGGTGGCTGGGGCGGCGCCGGGGTGGTTGGAGGAGGCCGCGGGGTTGCTTCTGGCGACGGATTTGGTGCTGGGACGTGCTGGCCAGCCACCGTTTCGTCGCCTTTCCCTTCTAAAAGGGCCTGGACAGCAGCGTTGTTGGCGTTTTTTCCATCCACGACGATCTGAATAGCGCACAGATCATCGTCGACGACAAGATCTTGTTCATCGTCAACTTGTACCATAAAAATATCAACGTTGTACCATGAGTCTATCCATTGTTGAACCTTGATGCTCTTCCGGAGGCGCTTCTTGTATTTTTGTTGACGCGAATGCGCATGTGATCCTCGTGATAGGGTGGCTTGATCGAGCTTCATTCTCCAATATGCGACAGGACCGTCGAATCGTGAGAACGATTCGATATCCATGCTCTGATACCAATTGATGCAGAACGGAATCGGCGACGGCGAATAAAATAATAATATATTTTTTGGTGGGTTTTTGGTAGAAGAAATAGAATGGATGAGAGGAGAAATTGGAAGGGTTGAGGAGAGAGCACGCCAGAATGCGCGGGGTTGAGGGGAAGACCGCGGAGATCGCGTGGAGGGAGAGAGAAGGAGAGGGGATAAAATGAGATAACTCAAATTTTCATTTCATAATGGACTGTCTAAAACTGATGGACTACCCTCTCTTTATATAGGAGAGAGGGTTTACAAAAATAGTAAATAATCAAATTACAACTAATTTAATCCTAATTGACCTCTAACTAACTTAATTGGACTCTAATTATTTAATTGACCAATAATTATAATTAAACTCTACGAAATCAACGTTGAGATCACAAGCGATCTCAATTATTCAATTAGACCCAAAAAACGTAAATAAAATTGATAATTATCTAATTAAATAAATGTGGCCCCATAATTTGGGGTCACGCTGCATCAAACCTCGCTCGTGGTTGAAGTGTGGTGTTGCACAGAGGCGACGCTGGGCGCCATGCGAACGGTGGAGAGCAAGTACTGCTGGAGTGCGTTCAACGTTGGCAGAGCGTGATGCATCTGTAGGCGAAGCGCCAACGGGGGGTGGCGGTGCAAGGCAACCACCCTGGTCGACACATGACGCAGGGTGATTGTGCTCGTTGAAGGCAAAGGCGGGCTGTGGAGAGAACAACAGTTGTTGCTCCACGTGGGGCGGAGGATAGAGCCGCAAAGGTCGCGTGATGGAGATGGTGCAACACGCGACGAGAGGCGTGATCGCAGAAGGTGCTGGGCGCAGTGGTTTGCTGCGCTAGGAGGGGTGTACGCTTATGCGCACCCGGGTGAGGGTGGTTGACTCGCCGGCGTGGTGTCGAGCGAGGGGTACAAGAGGTTGCGCGCGAACATGATGGAGGAGGCGAATCCGATTGTCGATGGCGAGGCTCTACTTTGTTGGTGCGAAGTTGCGCGAGCTCGGCCGACGATCAGTGGCGCGATGGCAGAGCACTAGCGGGCTGAAGTGCGGATGGAATGCCTAGGATGCTAAGCCCAACGGAGCTCAACTTTCTTCGCTCGACGACCGTTTTGCCGGAGCTGGACAGCAGCGGGATATGGCTGTAGCAAAGGAAGCGATTCTCCCTTGGATCTCGTCGTGAGTTAGGTCGTCGTCGCCGTCAATCTGGACCTTGAGCTGTTACCTTGAGGATGGGGAGGTTGGGCCTAACCTCTCGTGATGGCGGACGAGTTCGATGGAGGGCACGTGACGAGGTTTTATGGGTGGTTAGTCAGAGAGGGGGGGGGGAGTGGAGATCGTGGAGAGAAATGGAGGAGGCATTGCGCGAGGTGGAGAGGCGGAGTGGATGGCGCGAGAGGGAGAAGCAGAGGAAGTGGATGAGGAGGGAGATGGAGGACATGCATGGGCTCTTGCGGGTGTGCGCGTGAGAAAAGGAGGGAGAGAAGAGAGAGAGAGAATAAGGGAGGAGAGGGGGGACGTGAGTGTGTGCATGGGAAATATGTGGAGAGAGAGAGCAATGAAAGAGAAGAGAGAGAAAAATGAAAGGGAGAGAGTGAAATGAGAGGGGTATGGAGGCGCCACATGGCGGGTTTATTTTTTAGATAAATAATATAAAATATAAATAAATAAATAAATAATAAAAATAAAGATAATTAAAATAAATAGCTAATAAAAATAAATAATTAAGTAAATATGGAATATATAATTAATTTAAAGTAATACAATAAATAATTATATAATAAAATAAATAAACAAGTAAGTAAATAGATAAACTAAATATGGGTGACACATGGCGGCTCCAGGAGCTGCCACGTGTCGCTCTCAGAAAAATCAAATATTAAATGTACATAAAAATAAAAAAAGAAATAACAAAAGAGGTCAGATCATAAAGTGGTCAACATGAAAGTTGCTCATCACGATGAGCTCTACAACTTCCATGGACCGAAAATCAAAGGAAGTCATCTGTACAAAAGGATTTTTGGGTGTACCTTATTGATATAAAATATCGTATTTTTATCTTTTGCATTTTTGTCATTTTTAATTCGAGAAAAATCAAAATAAAGTTAGAGAAAATATGGAAGGAATATTTACAACTTAGTCTATTTTTTGGATTTTTAATATCTAAGAAATTAAAAAAGATAAAATAAAGGGTATTTTGGTCAATATGTACAATATACAATAGGGGCCCAAAACCCAAGCTTCACATACGATCTCCGATTTTTATAAAATTAGTCTTGTTTTGAAGGTCTTTGAATGTATATTACTTTAAAAGTGTGTAGACCTAAATCGGACACTATATGAGAGAGATATGCACATTTTAAGACTTTTAGTCTCAAACTTGGATTTGGGTTTTATTGGACAATTCTAAAGTTAGTATTTTTTTGATATTTTTTCTTTATTAGTGTTAGTAATATATAGTATATACACTATAGAGTTGAGTTTATTGGATTTGTAGTTAGTATAAAATAAATACAAATAGGAGAAATATGATAATTTACATGTGATTATGTACAAGTGAATTTGGCTCCTTATTTAATTCAAATATGAATGCTAAAACGCACATATAATTTACACATGTATGAATGCTAATTATGCACAATAAATGGAAATATGCATCTAATAACTCGGGAACAAAGCTCTATTTTCAACTTTTAGAGTGATGGATCACATATTCATCAATCGGTCAAACATGGTATGGCAGTATTCTGCGACACCTTACTCTATGATGCGGTGGATGTATGCACAAATGGGCACCTTGGTCGAGTTTGTGCCCAACCGGCATTGTGGTGTATTTCAATTCCACTTTTTGTTTTATCGGGGATGAACCCTATCCATGAGTAGGTTAGCTTCTTACACCAAAAGAAGAAAAAACATCGAATTCTTGCAAGTTTACCTTCTTACATCAAAAGAAGTAAAAAAACATCTAATTCTAGCAAGTATTCCTTTATAACTTCCGAAATAAATTAATAATATATCCAGGCTTCTCGTTCTCCTTCTAAGATTCAAAAGTGGTTGAAAAATAACGGGTACATGGTCAATATTGGAGGAAGTCACTGTTCATGGTCTATAGAAAACAGATACGCGAATCCATTGAGTACTGTACAAATGGATGGTTAAGTTGGAAAAGGTTAAGACATGGGGTTGAGCTCAAACTTCTTGCTTTCAACAGATTTTTCATCTTACGTTTACTTATTAATGGTTGATGTTACAATTTTCGTATAATATAGATGCAGGCAATTATTACATCCAGGAGAGGGTTCAGCTTCTTTATTTCATTGTTTAAAAAGGGGGGCATTCTAATTTATTGTTGTTCTTAGATAAAATTTTAATCGTGTACTTTCCATTTGTTTTCTTTTGTTCAGCTCAAGATGTCAATTTCAGTCGGAGTCATTGGGCTTCCTAACGTCGGGAAGAGCAGCTTGATTAACAGCCTGAAAAGGTCACACGTGGTCAATGTCGGTGCGACGCCGGGGCTCACAAGGTCCATGCAAGAAGTCCAGTTGGATAAGAAAGTGAAGCTTATAGATTGCCCTGGAGTTGTAATGCTCAAGTCGGACGAGAACAATGCGTCTGTAGCCCTTCGCAATTGCAAAAGAATCGAGAAATTAAACGATCCCATTTCTCCTGGTATATAGTCTTCGACATCAAATAACCTTGTTATTATTCTATGTTTTGAACATTATACGAAACACAGAACTTATAAATGCCATACATTAACTCGAGCCTGAACTTTTATAGTTAAGGAGATCCTCGGACTTTGCTCCGCTGAAAGACTGATGTCCATATATAAGTTGCCGACCTTTAGCTCTGTCGACGACTTCCTACAACAGCTGGCCACAGTACGAGGCAAACTGAAGAAGGGTGGAATAGTGGATGTTGAAGCCGCTGCGAGGATTGTGTTGCACGATTGGAATGAGGGTATGGTTCTCGATTTTTTTGCTTCTTTTGATCGATGCTTGCGGATTTTTATGATCCTTCTTGTTTTCAGGCAAGATTCCTTACTTCACATTGCCTCCTGCCAGGAGCCAGGCGGAGAACTCTGAAGTATCCATTGTATCCGAGTTTGGGAAAGAGTTTGATGTTGATGAGGTTTACAAGACGGAGACTTCGTTTATAGGAAGCCTTGCGCCGATGGACGATTTCCGTCATGTCGAGGTCCCTCCTGGTTCCCATTTGAATATGGACGAGCCCATGCTAGAGGTTTGCTTGGTCTCTGTCATTTGTTTTTGCCAGTTCGTATTTTAGTTCAAATACCACTTTTTGAATACTTTCTGAGCGGTTTTACTGTTCGTTCGTCTGCTCGTACTCCGCTTGATATCTTTTCAATTGCCTCTGAAAGAATACCTGATGTTTTTATTTTATATGGGCAGGAGGAACATCCTCAGCCTAAAATGGCAAGCGATGAAAAGGAAGAAGCTTCTGAAGCAAAAGTGGGTGCGACTGGGAGGCAGAACGACAAACTGTACAGCGCGGAAGGCATCTTAGATCCACGTACTAAACGAGCGGAAAAGAAACGTAGAAAGGCACAGAAAGCGAACAAGGCAAATGAGATGGATGCTGATTACGATTTTAAGGTGGACTACCGAAGGAAGGACTCAGACGCCAATATGGATGGCTGTGAGAGCGATGGAGACGACGGGAGTGATGGAAACGGTGACGAGGATGATGCCCACAGAGAGGAGCCCATGGCAGGTGTTGAGTTGGATTCTTAGAAATGGAAATCTTGAATTATTTACTCAGTAGCTCGGAATTCAATTTTTTTTGTAGGAAGTTTTGAATGGAATGTTTTCATTGAATATCATATTGTTGGCTATAAAAGTAGCCGAATTTTGACATGTAAGTTGATGACTTTTGCTGTGATTTTTAACAGTGTTTTTGATAGTTTAAGTTATGGAGGCCATTTCTTAAAAATGTATACATCTCTTGTTTGAAAACTAAGAGCTATTATTTTTCGCAAAATATAGTTTTCATCGGGTTTGCTTATGTTGTTTTGAAATGCTTGCTTCAGTGAATACTGTGAAGCTTGATCGTTTTTATATAACACCTCTGCACATATGGATTGACAAACCTGAGTAGAGGATTCGAAACTGAATGCGTCTTCAGAGCATCTATGGAGCTCCTTGGTTTGCTGATCGAGAAATGATATCCTTGTACATGCTTCGTCCAGCAACGATGCAGCGGATGTCGCAAAACCGAGTTTTGCAATGTGTCTACTTGATGCCTTTTGCAGTAATAATTTCTGCTAGCTCAAACCATATAAAGTAATCAATATTGAATCATGGTTTTTTTATAGCTTGGCGATTATAAACTTTGTCAATTACGCTACAATCCGTAACATCTTCATATTTACCTCAGGACTCTTGTAATCTTACTCCATTGCATGGTAAGATGTTTGCTGTAATTTATCTCTTTTTGAGGTAATCTTCTTGAGTTAATCAAACCGCAGGAAAATCCCTCCCTCTCCTTCCTTCTCCGTTGTTTGGCAGAGCGCCACTAGAAAGGTGGAGCTCCCCAGTTCAAGATCTCATCTGCGTCGGCCATCTTGCGTGTAGTGATGAGCCCAATCGAGTTCATGTTGTGGTTGTGCTGCTCAGCACTCTGCATGTGGCTGTTCATCGGATTTGCGAGGCACTGGAGCAGTAGAAGCCATGCCTACCTCTGCACGCTTGAAGCCTTAATAGACTTATGGGTTCTTCTTGGAGATAGAGGGGAGGTGGCGGGGCTTCTAGTCTTCTCCGCCTCCGGAAAGAACCTTCGCCGTTCTTAATTTCCTGTTGCTCCTGGATGGAGGATGAAGGAGAAGGGTATTACTTTGTAAATTTGATAGCCACGAAGAATAAACACGACTTATTTTTTCACGGATTATGTTTGATTTAACGGTCAATCGGACGAGAGTTCATGGTGTAAGAGTTGATAAGTTTGCATGAATCGTAGAGTAAATATAAAGAAGTCAAAGTTGTGGTGTAATTGCAAAAGTTATATAGGTATTTCTCCAATATCAAATCTTTAGAGGGTTATCTACGGTGTATTACCTCTTTTTTTTATTATATAAACCAATTTAATGCATTTGACATTCTATTTTCGTCGCTTTCTTCAATCCTCCTCAGCGCAGTCCGTTTCTTACACGTCTCCTCTCTCCCAAAAGTCCACCACGACCTTTTCTTCCCTCGATAATTACGGGGGATATTATGTTTGAGGTCCTTGATTATTCCTCCAATCCCAATATTGGTCCCATCTGTGAAAATAACAAGTAAAACCCTGTGTTCCTGTCTACATTTTAAGATAGGGACCTAATCTGTGATCTGAACGATCTTTATAAATTCCTAATTCTTCTTCAATCATATTTGATATAAGACATTCAACACTTGGTTTTTTTAAGTTAATTTATAAAGTATTTCTACTTGTACCAATTTTCACGTTCAAAGATACATGATAATATTGTTTTCATATCCATCAATATCCGTATGTATATTTGGATTCATATTTTGAAAATGGATAATGATATTGTATCAATTATATATGTATTTATATTTCATTGTGACTACTTAGGGCATATGATGAGGTCATTACATATGGAAACAAAAATTAATTTTTAAATAATTATGTAGATATCTGTATTTAAATAAATAAGTAAATATGAAGAGGCGGTAAATACGACATCTTTCATTATTTTACTCCATTTTAGTATCCAACTTTACAGACTTTTTTAAAATTATGCATACTAGATGTATACAACTTTTTAGAAATTTTCGTTTGTGATAATTTTTAAACTCTAAGTTTACATAAACTTATCTTAACCATTGGGCGTATAAATTCTTAAATAAATCAGATTTGTGTGTATATGCCATCAAGTTATAATATTCCTAGAATACAAAAATCAATCCTAATAGGGATATTTACAGCCATAACTTTGAGTAGTTCCATAATTACCCTAGAAACACTGTATAAACACGAATTACACTTGAAACCTTGAATAGTGCTTAACTCTTACGTTCATGACCCCGTGTTAACTTCTACCAAATTTTCCGTTAAACTTTGACGGTATCTGTTAAGCATTTTACATTTTATACCCAATTTTATCTTTTATTTAGGAATGGCCCCTCCCCTTCTTCCCCAACCTCTGCACCAGAACACCGACCGACCGATCACCGCCTGGGAAGGCACCCCCTGCCGCACCGTTCGCGCTTCGACTGAAGCCCCCGCCCCGCTCGCTTGGAACCTCCACCCCGCGCTCGGCCAAAGCCCCCCCCCCCAAAGCCCCCCTTGGAAACCTCCACCCTGCGCTCGGCCAAAGCCCCCTGCTAACCACCGCCTGGAACCTCCACCCCGTGCTCAGCCAGAGCCACCCCCACCCGCTCGTGCTCGGCAGAGCCTCCACCGCCTGCAAGTCCCCCCGATCACTCCCTTGTGCGTTGGAGGAGGGGGGTTCTTTTCGTTTTAGTTTTTATTTATTTTTAACTGTTGGATTGTTGTTAGGTTAGATTAACTCGATGGTTTGGTTAGGATTAACGGTTGAAACTAACAGAATGTTATGGATGTGAAAAGGAGTAATATTCAGGATTTCTCATGTAATTCGTGACTATCTTGGGTACCTGGGGTAATTATGGAACTACTCAGGGTTATGGGTGTAAATATCCTTTACTAATATTGTAACGGCTGGAGATTTTTCCAGCAATTTTTCCTTTTATTTCCCTAATGAATAGTATGGATATTATTCCAAAAATAATGGGCATTATTAGCCATTGATAGCTCCTTTGGGAGGAATAAAAATCCCATCATCCCCACCCCTCACGTCACTTGCAATTGGCATATTTTTGAGAGAAGAGAGGGAGAGTTGTGGGAGAGAGATCTTACCGTGAGAAGTGTTCTCGTCGCAGAGAACGTTGGCGCCATATTGGTGGAGGAGAACGACGGTTCGGGAGCAAGGAGAAGGCGTGACAATCGGGTAGATACGAATCCGTCAACTTGAGGTATGTGTCGATCACATAGGAATACTATACGATTAATCGACATATGCTTTCCATCAGTAATTGTGATAAATATGTATTTACTTGCACAAAATACAATCTTAAAATATATGTCAGTTTACAGGATAATATACATTCCCGTCCGAGTTAGAATGAGATTCATGTATATACATAGCAGATCCATTGAATAATACACACTACTGATGATTCAACTTTCGAAGAGAACCATGAAATATATGTGTTGAATCTTCTGGTTAATTTATATGTCGGTTGATTTTATCCTGAATTGGATCACCCCACAATAGTGACTTAGCCGTTGGGGAATAACTCATGAAGTTGTAAAGTCTGTCCACGAATGAAGGATTATGTTATTCTTGATATCAACGTTATAATAACCCACCGTCACTTTTAGATTTTCTTAGTCAAATATACGTTCACACATGCCTGATTATAACTCCATGTCACCATATTGTGATTAGGAAATTTAATGGTCTTATATGATCATATGTATATCTATGAATTTTGATGCTCTTTTAACTCTAGAATCTATGGTGAATTAGGAATATGTTCAAATGTTATATATTGATGGTCATAAAGTTCGTGAAAACAACAAAATTAGAAAGTAATGGATTCATAACATGCCTTTCCATAGCCTACTTTTACGGTATACAAATATATACATCTCTGAAAAGAAAACTATTCTTCATTTACTGTTACAACCACGTGTGTTGTTTTGAAGGTAAAATGCATATATCAGTTGCTTTTATAAGGACGAGGTTGTTATAGATGAACCAACCATCCATATCAATTTATTTGTTTTACCCCACTATTACTTAATTACTCCGGGAGAATTGTACATGTAACCAACTCCCGGAAAGAAGATAATATGAAAGACAAAATACCATATTATTTCCCTCATAAGATATTGACGACATGATTAAGAACACGGTATACAATTACTATCGCCAATAGTATTTCCATGTCTCAATGTATACAGTAATATGCAATGCAGTGTGGTGCGCATTTATCTTATATCTAAATATTGTATATGCTTAAAGTCTTGGTTATTTTATACCTAAAATACTTCAACATGTCATGTTATAGAACTTAAATATAAGAGGTCGGAATTGGAATTGTTCATATGAACTGCTAATGTATGAAAGGAAAAGGAGTAAAGGAAATAGAAAATTTCCTTAACGTGAATAATGGCATGATAACGACAAGCGGAGCTAAGTGCTACACCTAATGGTGGGAGCCACCTCTAGAGTCCAATTATCGTAGACCCAAGGGGCAACGCCGCATGGGGCGTACGGTTCAAGGAACCGATTGAGGTGAAAGATAAGTCCTCTACAGTTGTAGCTACACTGTCATGTATGTTCATGGACCGCTTGTGCCAGCGGTAAAGCTATCAAAGCCAGCAAAGCCACCAAAGCCATTTAAAGATTTAACAATCAAGACAACTTTAACCACTAAACAAACCAAGTGTATGTGTACAGTTTCTGAAATTGCTAAGGCATATGTGTGCAACTATGGTAAGATAATGACATTATGCAAGTGTTATGATTGTAATGGGCATATGCGCAATTATGGAAAAATTCTGACGGTATAAGTGAACTTTATGAAAATGTTAAGGCGTATATGCAAATATGGAAAATGTTAAGGCGTATATGCAAATATGAAAAATGTTAAGGGTATATATGAAATTATGGCCTTAATGGATGGATTCAGAAGGAATTCCCATTGTATGTATGTTTACCTGAATTATGAGTCTCATAGTGATAGTATCCGAGAACAAGTTAGTATCTTATTCAATAAGATAATTGTGCAAATTGTATGGTTGTGTTGATAATTGATTGTATAGAAGAGATTATGTTTTAACGGTTTAAAGTTAGCATAGGGAGACTTGTTTGCCACGCTAGCTGGCTTGACCCCAACTCGGCACATACTGAGTGTTAGCTCATAACATGTGTTGTTGTTTTTTTCAGGAGAACACGAGTTGTGATTTAATTTCCAGTTCAAGGAGAAATATTGTCACGGTACTGACTATGATGGATAGTTATGAAGGGATGTCATTATGCCCACTGGAACATTGTTGTGCTATTTTATTTCGTAGTTCTTTTTGCAATTTCCTTGTTGGAATGTAGTAATGGAACTCTATAGAATAATGGACTTATTTGAGAATGATTATTTTCTCTGCTCATTGAATACCATGCAAGTGTTCGGTAACGGTTCGGTCGTGCGACCAAATGTTTTATCCTTCTGCCGATCAGCATGACCCGTTCCGTTACAAATGGTATCAGAGCTAGAGTTCCTCTGGGCATAGGATATCCACAACAGATAGTGACCCAAGACTGACATGAATAGAGTCAAGCCTATGTATTACATGCAACTAGTTGACCCTTTAATTTCTAAAAGAGGATCTATCATTATAGAATTTAGGTGATCCGAGAGCGCGAGTTATCATTGAATAATGAGATTGCTAAGGACACACGTCAGTAATTACTAGAGTTGGTAACAATTATGACTCAGCAATGAAAATATCATGCACAAAACTTTGGTGGATTTATAATGAAGGTCTTTGTTCTCAACAATCCATTCATACTATAGGGTAGACATGGTATGGAAAAGTTAAGTATTGGATCGATGCATTCAATAGAGACGACTTTTGAAATTATATACTATCATAAGGAGAAGAATGTTTGGGACATTTTATCCAAAAGATAGGGCAAAAGATTAACCGACTGAACATAATAGAATCTACTTTCTAGAGATATTCTCCATTGATTGAAGTGATTTTACCTTAGACGTGGTAATAACATGATCAAAGAGTATGCAATAAAGTTATGGAGTTGGAGAAGAATGACAATATGATAAGACCAAATGAGAAGCCAGTGAACTATTGGTTAATTACTACACCAGATACCCAGTTATCTCCTAGTACATAGTCATCTTGGTTACATCATGAAACTTCCAATGTTTCAGATTTCTTTTGGATGCCTTTCTGTATTATCAATTTATTACATCATGAGGATTCTCCACTGTTGTTATCACATAGACTGCATTAACATTGAAAAGTCCTTATTGGATGACGTCTATTGAATTTAAAGAGAATCGATCGCAATAACAATTGGATAAGGGACTCTGTGACTTGATGTTTATCCACATGAAATATTTTTCACTCTGTGAATAAGAAAAGTTAGATCACATAGTATCTGCATTGGTTATTGAACTATGAACAAAATAATTTTGAGGGATTTATACCTACTATCCTGGATAAATGATTTGTTCATTGGTTATGGAGAGCAAAGATCTTTTCTAAAATAAATATAATTCTGAGTTACCATATAAGTGGAAGAAAAAAAAAGACATTCTAGAAATAGCTTTCAGACTAAGGATTAGCAATTGTGAAATATTTTATGAGGTATTTTGATCTCACAAGTACTCTTATAGCTTTTACGAAGTTTATGAATAGAGTTTTTCCGAGAAGATCATGATAAAATTATGATCATAATTGTGGACGACAATGTTATATACTTTGATGATATGGAGAAATACCAAGTACATCTCGATGTTGTATTTATTACCTTTTGTCATCATTAGCTCTATGCAAATTGCTATAAATGTAAAATTGGGTTCGACAAAATCATATTCCTTAGTATTGCCTTTTATAATGATCGGTGACATTAAAGATGACGAATTAAGATGAAAGCAAAATTACCTTGGAGTCTGTTGAGAAATATTTTAGAGATTCATGGATTTTTAGGGTGACAAGGTATATTGGTGATTCATGTAGAACTTTCTTATACATTACTAGAATAATGACAAGCCTCATTAGAAAGGATGCAAAGTTTGTACATTTTGTAGGATCGTGATTGAAATTTTCAAAAAAAGGAGTAAAAGTTGACCATGACCCTGACATGATGTTTACTATTATACATTAGAGTTTTGTAGTTCACATTGATATATCTAACAAAGAAAGTGTGTATACTTTATGAAAAGGTATTGATTATACATCACGCCAACTAAGATCATAAGAGAGTAACTATCCAAATTTTCTCTTAGAGTATCCTACTCATGACTTGGATTTAGCAGTGATAATATTTTCTCTAATAGATTGGTGAGATTATCGATACAACGAGAAATTTTTCAGGTAATTTGAAGGATCAAAGTAGCAGAAAGGATGCGGATTTTTCAAAAATAATCAAAACACTTAAGAAGGAATAATATGATTTTATTAATGGAATCAATGATGATTTGATATACTATTAAAGATTTTGGATTCTTGGTGACAATAAACTAAAGCAGAAGACATTATATGAATCTCAGAGATCGATGTACACTATTCATCCATACTTGATATAAATGTCTAAAGATATCCGATGATCTTGCTAGTGGGCAACGTTTAAGATAGAGATTGTAGAATTTGTTTCCAAAATCCTAGTATGCTAATAGATTGAGACTGAACATCCGAAAACAACAAGCCATGTTCAACCTTTGGATATAATAGATTGAAATTGAAGCAAATTACATGGATCTTGTTATTGATTTATCTAAGTCAAGAATGCATCATTATGATACCATCGGAGTGATTATAGACCAGATTGTCTCACTTGTTGCATTCGCTTTGATCAATCGATCATGGGTTTGTATGAACTATAAGTAGTGAGAAGCATTGTCATGACACCATATGGGTGATTGTTGATCGATTAACCAAATCAGCGTATCTCTCACCTATCCGCCTAGATCAATCGATATACAGTCTAACTGAATTATACATGAATGAAATCATTAGATTACAAGGTGTCCCTACATCAACTATGTTAGATCGGGACACTAGATTCGCATCTCGCTTATGGAAAAGTTTCCAAGACGCTATGGGAACTCAATTGAAGTTCAATACTTCATTTCACCCGCAGACTGATGGTCAATCAGAAAGAACCATCCAGATGCTGGAAGATATGTTGAGAGCTTGTGCTCTAGATTTTGCAGATAGCTAGGATAGGCATCTTCCATTAGTAGAATTTGCTTATAATAACAGTTATCATTCGAGCATCAAGATGGCTCCCTATGAGGCATTGTATGGGAGACCTTGCAGATCACCCTCATGTTGGAGTGATGTGGGTGAGAAGCACATTTTGGGACCAGAGTTAATCCAGATCAACAAGTAAGGTGTTGAGCTAATCAGGAAGAGATTGTTGGCAGCTCAAAGTAGGCAGAAGTCATATGCACATCGTCATAGAAGGGAGATGAGTTTCACAGTTGGAGATCACGTGTTTCTAAAGATTTCCCCAACCAAGGACGTATTACGATTCGGCAAGAAAGGGAAACTTACTCCTAGATACATAGGACCTTTTGAGATTCTACAATGAATTGGAGAGGTGATGTATCGTATTGCATTACCACCTCAGTACTCGAAGCTACAAGCTAAGGAAGTGCACTCCTGATCCTTCGCACGTTATCGAACACGAGGCCCTCGACATTCAGCCCAATTTTACTTTCGAGGAGAAACCTGTCCGCATAGTGGATCATAGAGGCCATCAACTTCATCGACGCATAGTTCCGATGGTCAAAGTCCTATGGTTGCATCATCAGAAGGAGAGGCCACCTGGGAGCTGGAAAGTGAAATGCGGGAGAAGTATCCGTAACTTTTCGGTGTATCCCTATATTAAGAAATTTCGAGGACGAAATTTTTTTAAAGGTGGTAGATTGTAACGACTGGAGATTTTTCCAGCAATTTTTCCTTTTATTTCCCTAATGAATAGTATGGATATTATTCCAAAAATAATGGGCATTATTAGCCATTGATTGCTCCTTTGGGAGGAATAAAAATCCCATCATCCCCACCCCTCACGTCACTTGCAATTGGCATATTTTTGAGAGAAGAGAGGGAGAGTTGTGGGAGAGAGATCTTACCGTGAGAAGTGTTCTCGTCGCAGAGAACGTTGGCGCCATATTGGTGGAGGAGAACAACGGTTCGGGAGCAAGGAGAAGGCGTGACAATCGGGTAGATACGAATCCGTCAACTTGAGGTATGTGTCAATCACATAGGAATACTATACGATTAATCGACATGTGCTTTCCATCAGTAATTGTGATAAATATGTATTTACTTGCACAAAATACAATCTTAAAATATGTGTCAGTTTACAGGATAATATACATTCCCGTCTGAGTTAGAATGAGATTCATGTATATACATAGCAGATCCATTGAATAATACACACTACTGATGATTCAACTTTCGAAGAGAACAATGAAATATATGTGTTGAATCTTCTGGTTAATTTATATGTCGGTTGATTTTATCCTGAATTGGATCACCCCACAATAGTGACTTAGCCGTTGGGGAATAACTCATGAAGTTGTAAAGTCTGTCCACGAATGAAGGATTATGTTATTCTTGATATCAACGTTATAATAACCCACCGTCACTTTTAGATTTTCTTAGTCAAATATACGTTCACACATGCCTGATTATAACTCCATGTCACCATATTGTCATTAGGAAATTTAATGGTCTTATATGATCATATGTATATCTATGAATTTTGATGCTCTTTTAACTCTAGAATCTATGGTGAATTAGGAATATGTTCAAATGTTATATATTGATGGTCATAAAGTTCGTGAAAACAACAAAATTAGAAAGTAATGGATTCATAACATGCCTTTTCCATAGCCTACTTTTACGGTATACAAATATATACATCTCTGAAAAGAAAACTATTCTTCATTTACTGTTACAATCACGTGTGTTGTTTTGAAGGTAAAATGCATATATCAGTGGCTTTTATAAGGACGAGGTTGTTATAGATGAACCAGCCATCCATATCAATGTATTTGTTTTACCCCACTATTACTTAATTACTCCGGGAGAATTGTACATGTAACCAACTCCCAGAAAGAAGATAATATGAAAGATAAAATACCATATTATTTCCCTCATAATATATTGACGGCATGATTAAGAACACGGTATACAATTACTATCGCCAATAGTAATTCCATGTCTCAATGTATACAGTAATATGCAATGCAGTGTGGTGCGCATTTATCTTATATCTAAATATTGTGTATGCTTAAAGTCTTGGTTATTTCATACCTAAAATACTGCAACATGTCATGTTATAGAACTTAAATATAAGAGGTCGGAATTGGAATTGTTCATATGAACTGCTAATGTATGAAAGGAAAGGAGTAAAGGAAATAGAAAATTTCCTTAACGTGAATAATGGCATGATAATGACAAGCGGAGCTAAGTGCTACACCTAATGGTGGGAGCCACCTCTAGAGTCCAATTATCGTAGGCCCAAGGGGCAATGCCGCATGGGGCGTACGGTTCAAGGAACCGATTGAGGCGAAAGATAAGTCCTCTACAGTTGTAGCTACACTGTCATGTATGTTCATGGACCGCTTGTGCCAGCGGTAAAGCTATCAAAGCCAGCAAAGCCACCAAAGCCATTTAAGGATTTAACAACCAAGACAAATTTAACCACTAAACAAACCAAGTGTATGTGTACAGTTTCTGGAATTGCTAAGGCATATGTGTGCAACTATGGCAAGATAATGGCATTATGCAAGTGTTATGATTGTAATGGGCATATGCGCAATTATGGAAAAATTCTGACGGTATAAGTGAACTTTATGAAAATGTTAAGGCGTATATGCAAATATGGAAAATGTTAAGGGTATATATGAAATTATGGCCTTAATGGATGGATTCAGAAGGAATTCCCATTGTATGTATGTTTACCTGAATTATGAGTCTCATAGTGATAGTATCTGAGAACAAGTTAGTATCTTATGCAATAAGATAATTGTGCAAATTGTATGGTTGTGTTGATAATTGATTGTATAGAAGAGATTATGTTTTAACGGTTTAAAGTTAGCATAGGGAGACTTGTTTGCCACGCTAGCTGGCTTGACCCCAACTCGGCACATACTGAGCGTTAGCTCATAACATGTGTTGTTGTTTTTTTCAGGAGAACACGAGTTGTGATTTAATTTCCAGTTCAAGGAGAAATATTGTCACGGTACGGACTATGATGGATTGTTATGAAGGGATGTCATTATGCCCACTGGAACATTGTTGTGCTATTTTATTTCGTAGTTCTTTTTGCAATTTCCTTGTTGGAATGTAGTAATGGAACTCTATAGAGTAATGGACTTATTTGAGAATGATTATTTTCTCTGCTCATTGAATACCATGCAAGTGTTCGGTAACGGTTCGCTCGTGCGACCAAATGTTTTATCCTTCTGCCGATCAGCATGACCCGTTCCGTTACAAATATAATATATTATATTAAAACCAAATGATTATAAATTTTAATATAATAAAAACAACTATATCTTAAACAAGTTCACATTTTATTTTACTACGATAAATTTTAATAATAAGCACTTTAACGTTTAGAAATATATACATTTTTTAGATTTTACATAATGATAGTATATGCTTAAATATAATATGGTAGATTTTGAAATAAAGTTATATTTAAAGGGATTTTAATATCACTGCCCTTATAATTTTGGTAACTCTTACACTGCAAGTCCACCTAACTCTTACACCGCAACCCTTGAACACGGCGAAAGTCTTAAACAGAATAAGATTAGAAAACTCTAAGGCCATGGTTGGTAGGAGAATAAGCCATGGAATAAGGGGCCAATTCTCCTCCCGACACGGTTCCCAGTGGTATGACTATTCCCCATTATTCCATCTTATTCCACTCTTATTTCTATCTTTATCCCGCCTACCTACCTTTATTTCACCTTATTCTCCTTATTCCTATCCTCCAGCCGAACAAAGAATAGACCCTTATTCTCCTTATTCTCCACCATTATTCCTGCTTATTCCCGAACCGAACGAGCCCTAAGGGGGTGTTTGGATAGTGGGTTTAGGTGGGTTAAACTGGTTGCAGGTAACCCATTTTGGGTTTTGGTGTTTGGATAAAGGGTTAAATTGGGGGTGGGTTAGAAGTGGGTTTATTATGATATGATTGTATTGGAGTTTGAAAAAGTGAATAGTTATTGTGATGTGATTGTATTGAAGTTTGAAAAAGCGAGTAGAAGTGGAGTAGTTTATATTTTTTATATGAGATGATAGTATAATATATTATTTTTTGATAGGATTGATGATGTAAATTTAATTTATTTAATTTTTTTAAAAAGGAATAAAGTGGGGCCCACGTGGAGAGAGAAAATATGGGTTTGGAGAGTTAAACCACCCCGGGTGTGGGTTAACCTTATATCCGAACACACCCTTGCAGGTAACCCATTTTTGGGTTTTGGTGTTTGGATAGAGGGTTAAATTGGGGGTGGTTTAGAAGTGGGTTTATTGTGATATGATTGTATTGGAGTTTGAAAAAGTGAGTAGTTATTGTGATGTGATTGTATTGGAGTTTGAAAAAGTGAGTAGAAGTAAAGTAGTTTATAATTTTTGTATGATATGATGGTATAATATATTATTTTTGATGGAATAGATGGAATAAAATTAATTTATTTAATATTTTAAAAAAGGGAAATGTGAGACCCACTTGGAAAGAGAAAGAATGAGGTAAGGGGGCAACTCCTACCCGAACGGCACCTAAGTGTTATTACGAATATTTTAGGAAAATACGAATATTTATATAGGTAGCTTTTAAAGGAGAGGTTTTTTTGTCCATCTATTTATTTGAATGCATTTTTACACAATGACAACTGAAATCTTGTCCAATTACACATAATCCTATCAGTCTCAAGATTAGAAAGATATTCGGATCATCTCAATTCTATCAACCACATCGCAATAAAATTCAAAAATCGAGCATCACATTGTTGTTATTATTTAAAGTTTAGAACGACAATGAAATTGGGTGACAGTTCACGGACTTCTATATAAATTACTAAGTATTCTATAGGTGCACACAAATTGGATAAAATCCATAATCTGATTTAATCCAAAGTCTTGAATTTACTTTATCATTTTAATGTATCAGATCAAACTGAAAAATTTCAAAATCGTTCAAGTATGGAGTGGATTGGACCATTATCAAAATCCGATCTAATTTAATCTGTTCGTCGTCGACATACACACTCACACATATAATATCTTTTTGCATTAATTCATGATTTATCTCATGGAAATAAGCAATACCATTCATCTCATTTTTTCATATAAATGGTGGGTACACGATCTCTTGCCACTACCCTCTTTTCTCTCTTTAAAGCCAAATGCTAGATCCCTGAATTAATAAAATATAATCATAACTTATAAAGTTTTAGATTTTATTCACGTATTCTCCTCCCATCTCCCTCTCCCTCTCAGTTTATTTCGACGTCGTCCCCCTCCTGCACAACGTTGCCCCCTCCAGTACAACTCCACCACGCCTCCCTAGCTATGCCGTCGCCCATCTTTCACAACGTTGTCCCTTCCCACGTGATACCATCTACCCTAAGTGTGTTGCTACTCATATGATCTCCGCTAAAAGAAAATATATTTGGGTAAGTTATCTAGTTATCTGATATGTTCATTTGTTATTTTGACCCTATTACTTCTTAATTTTTACTTGTTCATGCTTGCAATGTTATACGAGATCAATTACATGTTCAAATGTAGTGCATTTATCAAAGAATACATTAGTATTGCTTGAATTTCTTTCCTTTTAAATTTATATATAAATTTAATTTGTATTAAAAAACATATTTTTGGCAATAGGTATATTTGACAAATAAGCTCTACTTCAAATCCATTTTAAAAAAGAGGCATATTACTTAACTAATGGACTATATCTAAGTTGATTTTGTCATGGATACTCAAATGAGTATGATTTTTTTATGATTGCCATTTGTCAATGATATATAATCAAGTCTTGAAGGGTGTTCTTAGGAGTAGTTTAGTTTCATTATACCTTAACAATCTAAATTAATCATGTATTTCATCAATAACCAATCACATCGATAGTATTTTTTGTTTATCTTTTTTTAACTTGTCTTTGTATTTTTATTTGGTAAATTCTTTTGTTCTCATTTGAATCACTAAATCATTTGCAAAAAATATTATATATCATTTATAAAATGAAACTTAATTTACAAATTCAATACAATCCTTTGGTTTCATTGTATAGTCTTTAACTTTTTATAATAGATTAATGGAGTCATTCAACTTTAATTTATTATGTGGTCTTCAAATATCTTTTTCTTACAATTATTTATATTATCGATTTTTGAGCTGTGATTTATTGTACAAGATTAGTATGCTATAAAGTACAAACATGAGTAAGTACATTATTAAGAAGGAATATAAAAGTATAAAAAATCTGATCTAATCCAATCTAATCCGTGAACTGATGAATTTGATTTAAAAATATTTGATGCATGAGATTGTATCGGAAAAAGGTTAAAATCCGTTAAATCATGTGCATTAATCTGGAGGAGGATTTCTTGGTAATATAAAATACTTGGATGGGTAATTTCTTAAAACCCCCAGGTATATATTACCACTTCCCGCCCCCATTTTCCCTTCACTTCCGCCGACCCTTTCAAAGTCTTCTCCTCTTTCTCCACCGCCTCTCTCTCCTCTCTATGGGGAACGCACCGTCGCATGCGCCGCCGCCGCCAGAGATGGAGGAGCCTCGCACGCCGTCGCACGTGGGGTCCATCCTGGGCCGGCCCATGGAGGACGTCGGCTCGGTATACCACTTCGACGAGCCGGTCGGCTCGGGCCGGTTCGGCGTGACCCACTGCGTGACCCACCGGCACACGGGTGAGCGGTTCGCCTGCAAGCGCATACCCAAGCGGCGGCTCCTCACGGCCTTCGAGGCCGATGACGTTCGGCGCGAGGTGCGCGTGATGCACCACCTCACCGGCCACCCCAACGTGGTGGAGCTCCGCGAGGCCTACGAGGACCGGGACGCCGTCTACCTCGTCATGGAGCTCTGCGAGGGCGGGGAACTCTTCGACCGTATCACCGCCAAAGGCCACTACAGCGAGCGGGACGCCGCCTGTGTGTTCGTGCAGGTGGCACGGGTTGTGCACGCCTGCCACTCCATGGGGGTCATGCACAGGGACCTCAAGCCCGAGAATTTCCTGTTCTTGAGACGTGAGGAAGACGTGCCGCTCAAGGCCATCGATTTCGGGCTCTCGGTCTTCGTCAAACCTGGTATGACGATTTCTTGCTGGTTATGATTTGTGGGTTGTTTGTGGATTGCTGGAATGCGGATCGAGAACTTGTCTTGGTGCTCGGCTTAGCTTTTTTATGCAGTATAAATGCTTGAATTTCGAGTATTCTGACCTGGAATAGCACGACTCAGAAGGTTGAGGCAGATATGGCTGTTCTTAGTTTGTGGGTAATTGGGGAATTGCGGGAACGTAGGATCAAGATCTTATCTTGGATCTTAGCTTAGCTTTTATGTAGTCACCGAATTCAGGACTTCGGTTTTTGCCAAGTCTGGAATGATGGCTTCATGTTGGTTTTGGTTCGTTGGTAGCTGTGGGGTTGCTGGAATGCGGCATCGAGAAATGTTTGAATTTTGGTTATTGTAATTGGTAATAGCACGATTTGGAAGGTCTAGGCTGGTACGACTGTTCTGAGTCTGTGGTAATTGGGGGAATTGTGGGAGTGTGGAATCCATACCATATCTTGGGTGCTTCCATGTAGTAGAAATTAAAGGAAGATGATGGAGAGGAGAGGAAAGTATGTTGGATTGTAGGCCCGTGGGTGTATGCCGGTTCATCCTTAAAATTATACATGTCCATTCTTATTTTTTCACTAACATCCTCATATCAGTATGGAATTTACCGAATCAAATGACCACTTGATCTTATTATTCAAAAATAACTTCTTCCACTTGCCGAAGTAGTTAAACTATGTTCCCATTATTTGTGGGAGTCTATCTTTTTGGAGATGGCATTTCCTGATGTTCACTTTTCTTGAATACTACTAGGTGATTTGATTTATATATTTCAAAGTCTCATTAAACCGACACGTTTAATGTATGCTTTAGCTGCAATTCTTGTTGTGAATAATAAGCTAACACATCACTTTTAGGAATGCAAATTACCTTAATTTGTAGTTTGATCACTATATCTTGAATATAGTGATATTAATTTTAATGCGCTTTCATTTGGAAAACTGTTAATCAAGCTTATTGCAACTTGATTATTATAATATATTTTAATTTGTCCTTCAACCATTTCAATGTCTAAGTTATCAAGAAAAAGCCTGATCCCAATATCATGAGTGATAGACATGTTGCATGTGATATATTTAGTTTTGCGTATGTTTGGGTACACAACTTTGATTCTTGGTTCTTCAGGAATCAATCGTGCGACCAAACATGAAACCTGGAGCGGATTTCCTATCATCAATATTTCCTCCGAAATCTGCATTATAGTATCCCATTGCCTCAAGTGATTTAACTTGATTTAGTTGTCCAATATCTTTTAAGTATTGCAAAATCATCTCAATGACTTCCCAATGTACATGCAAGGGATTACTTTGATAGGCTTACAAGGTAAATCAGACCAGGCCTCGTACAAAACATCAAACACATTAATTGACCTACTGATTGTGCACATGACATATCAAGGCATTTTGTCTCTATTGTGGACATTGACTATCACTAAGTTTTTTTCCCATCACAAGCGACATAGGAGCTTGAGTACTATTCTACATTCCAAACATCTTCAATACTATATGAAAATATTTTTCTTGATATGAACTCAATGCTCTTGAGCTTCGATCTGTTTATCCGGAGTTCAAGAACATAGGATAGGATGCCCCTCCCATGTCATTCATATCAAATTTAGTACTTAGTTTGTGCTTTATATCATTCAGCATCTCCATTTCATCGTCTACATTTAATATTTAGCAATATTACATCCACATTTAATTACAAAATCAAGAACTTGCTCCTAAGCGTGACATATCTACAATTATCCAATTTATTAGCAATAAGATCCAATTAGATAATTATATCATGAATTTTAAGATACCATTGTTGCGAGGATTGTTTCTATCCATATAGATCCTTTTTCATTTTATAAAGGGATTTTTACCTGGCAGACCCTATAATCTTTGTCAATTACCTCCATGACCTTTGAAACAACCTAATTCCCCCTCGACCCCGTAAACTTGCTCCGTCTTAACCCACGAACCCTGCCGTCAACTTTAACTTTATTGGAGTCAATTACTTGGGTTAAACTTGAGTTAATCTTACCAAACAAAATCAGACGGTGGATCTTCTTTCTCCCTCTCTCCTTCCTTCTCCCCCTCTTCATCGTCTTCTTTTACCAAATCAAATCGAAAACTCCTGGAGGGTGGCGGACCTGGAGGTGCGTGAAGAGGGTAAAGCTTTCAACAGCGTGGGGGGTGGGAGGAGAGGATCGAGCTGGTTCTTGCTGAAGTCGAGCTAAAGCCGCCGCTTGATCTGCTCGCAGAAGGGTCCCGTGTCATGCTGGTGCGCGTGGTGGGTGGTGCCCCGCTGGGAGGTGAACTCGTAGAAGCATTGGAGGATTACGTTGGCAGACCTCGTTGAAGTTTGATTTGCCCGCAGATCTTGCAGCGACGCAATCTGCATGTTGATATTCTCTTCAGACGACTGCGATCGATAGTCGTTGCTCATCGTCATGGATCCAAGCTATTTTGCACGATTTGTTTCTCCTTTTCATAGATCTAAAATTTTGTTTGCTGTTTCGCTTGATTAATTTCTTTGTTTTATTGATTATTTGACTGCGTTTTTGTAATATTTTTTCTTCATAGATATGTACCCATGTACGCGTATTTTTATTGTTTTTTAGGTTTATATATTCGTATTAGATCTGGTACAATCTCGATCTCCACGCATCTGGACACGATTTGGCTTCGATCATCTTTTTTTGTGTTATTTTGTAATATGTTTTCCTTTACACTGTTCTGGTTGGTTCTATGTCTTTTTTGTAATTTCCAGGAAGATTCGTCGTAGATGGACACTCTTTGCAATAGAAGCTCTAACGGATCTAAACGATTTCAAATCCGGTAAACCGAGCGGATGGACCTTTCACGATTTTTATATGCTGATCGCGAGAGAGAGGATGGGGTCGGAGGGGGTCGGAGGGGCAGCGGAGTCGCTGTTGGAGGGAAGGAGGACGCTCGTCTCCGGTGTGGCGGCGAGAGAGGGGATGAGGGCGGAGGGGGTCGGTGGGGCGACAGAGGCGCCGTTGGAGGGAAGGAGGGCGCTTCGTCTCCGGCGTGGTGGCGAGAGAGAGAGGATGGGGGCGGAAGGGGTTGGAGGGGTGGTGGAGGTGCCGTTGGAGGGAAGGAGGTGGTTGTCATCGTCAGTGGAGGAGGAAGGGGAGGAGAGGGTTGGGTCGTGCAGGAGATGGTTGGGAGGTCAAGGTCATGCAGGAGAGGGTTGGGAGGTCAAGGTCGTTGTGGGGGGAGGTTGAGGGCGGCGTGGGGAGATCAGAGCGGCGCGGGGAGGTCCGCCTGGCAGGTCGAGGCCTGTGTGGGGATCGGAGGAGAAGGGAATGCATGGAGGATGGTTTGAGGGATGGCATTTTTGTAAATTTGCTAAATAAAGAGGGTATACAATACTTTTTAACAGAATCCGGTTAATTTTAACGGGAAAATGCATGGAAATTAACCACAAGGTCTGCCGGGTAAGAGTTAGCAAGTTTACGAGATCGATGGGGGGAATTAGGTTGTTTCAAAGGTCATGGAGGTAATTGACAAAGATTATAGGATCTGCCGAGTAAAAATCCCTTTTATAAATCATGTTTTCCTTTCCATCTATCTTAAAATCATCAAGTTGTTGCATGTAAATGTCTTCTCTCAATTCTTTATCAAGAAAAGAACAATTCATGGGTACCGACAAGTTACATTGTTCCCAACTATAAGTTTTCTCTATTAAGTCAAGTTCATCCTTCATGGTGGCCCTCCATGTTTTCACTCAGATGAATCCATCACTTAATCGAGGACAATGGATAGGTGCAATCCATAATGTGCTCATTAGCTACAAAACATAAAATCTCACAAGAGTACAAATTATATTCACTTATCCATGCATGTTGCATTCTGGGTATTTTGTTGCCAGTTACACTCATTCACAGGTTTATCTTCCATATGTGAAAGAAAATCCTCTCTAGTTTGGTCTATTACCGAGTCGACATCATTATCAAACAAATCAAGATGAGTTTTTAAATCCTTTAATGCTAATTGCTATTCTTCTTTACATTCAAGAAAAGTAGCATCATGATTCTTGATCAAACCCTTTTCTTTGTGGAGAAACCTATACCATTTGGACTTGTTCGAGTGACTGATAAGCATGCACTTCATTATCTTAAAGTCAAGCTTGTCTCTAAGCTGACATGGGGTCAAGACACATGTTTTACATATCTAAGGAGGTGATTTAATACCAGGCTTTTAGCTTTCTTGCATTATCAAGTGTAGACTCGACGGATTTGGTTGATTTTTGTGTATAATTTGCAATTAACACTGCATTACCCCATAAATTCTTTGGGAGTCTAGAATGCAAGTATTTCATCAAATCTCAGATTTTCCTTTTTGTCAGTCCATTCTGTTGTGGCACATATGGCATTGTTGTATGCCTAATAATTCCTCTATAAATGCAAACATCATTGAACTCTCAAGTTAAATTCACCACCTACATCCGTCCTTAGCACCTTGATCTATCTACACAATTTGGTTGTTATCTTAACTTTATATTTGTTAAAGCATTTAAAAGCTTCAACTTTTCTTTCCAAGAAGTACACAAACGAGAACTTCGAGTAATCGTTGAAATATTCCTTCCATAAGTTTTGACACTTAAGGGGCCACAAATACCTAGATGAATGAATTCTGACAATTCTCTTGACATTTGACTTATGTAAAAAGGTTCAAGTCATCTTCCCGATCAAGCAATGTTGGACTTATTATGTTAGCCAACAGCTTCATCTTCATTATTTGAATCATCTTACTATTTCATGGTTGCCTTAATGTCATGTGAAATCGAAATCACACAACAACACATGGAATAAGTCAAAGCCCTTTTTCATTGATTCAACAAAAAGAGGAACGCAACAGAAATCATGTTCATGCATAAATTTGCCCACTATGGACTTTTCTATCTTTATCTATGAAGTCACATAGATTCTTCTTTAGAAAAGCTTACATAGGATTCCTGTTTTTTTTTCGAATCCCTGGAGCGTAGGTTACACCTCAAATGGCCGACATGCTTTCTCCAAGATTCTATGTTTAGGGTCCAACACCTTGGACATCTAGGTATGTGTTTTTGCCCATGTAGATCCTATGCTTACCTTCTTTAGTTATCTTAAGTCTACTAGTTCCTCCTTGGTTTATAATACGTCGAGCAGCATTAGAAGTCACCCGCTAGCTTTCACAATGAGTCATGGTAGAGTTACACTCAACCACACCGACGAAGTCATGCTTTTTGCCCTTATTTCTTGGGACCTTGGACTAACCCTATTTCTTTCTCTTATTAAGACATATTAACCTTGCATTGATCGAAATTTTCATAACTGCAACATGATCCGTATGGTTTTATTCCACATTATTGTTGATTTCCTTTGAATTGCGCCTTTGTGGAACACATATACTTCTTCTGGTGAACATCACGTGCAACTTGTTCCACATCAAAGACATCATTTCTCTTCCTCATGGCAGCTAAGTCCCACTCGATCGCTAGCTGGACAGACAAATATCATGTTCTTTATTATTTCATTGAGCCGTAAGTTAGTGGTAGCCATTATCAATTGAAGAAGGCATGCTATTCAATATAGTCGTCACTTGCAAATTACAAGGAATGTTAGTTCATGCATCCTTCAGGTCTTTTGCCTTGGTTGTATGTATTATATTCATGCAAAACAAATTGTACATCTACCTCCATCTTAGAATTATATTTCCTCTTAGTTGAGAAGATGAAGATGGTATGAGGGCATTCGCGTAGGAGGGAGTGCATGGAGGATTCTCACTATCTTAGAGGCAGAGAGGGGTCGAGCGAAGGGGCGCAAGTAGTGAGGAGGGCCACCATTTTGAGGGAGAAAGAGGTCAGGGAGAGGTGGCTTGTGGTAAGTCATAGAAGGTAGCGTTGTGGACTCGAATGCTATTGGTGTGACGTTCTTGGGCATTGGGCTTTCCTGTGCTAGGCCATGGTGCGCTGTTTTAGGTGTTGGGTCGGGCCATCACCATGACTCGTGTTGGGTTTTGCAAGGCAGGGTTGGGCGGGATGAAGGTTTGGTGTTGTGCAAAACATTCTTATTGCAACCAAGGGTCCCTGCGATGCTCGGGGAGTCGTGGAAGGCTGCTAGGAAATCATTTGTGGAAGCGGTGAAGGGAAATCTATTCAATCTAGCACAAATATCGACTTTGGAGGTGTGCGTCGGCTTTGTCCTTGGGTTCCATCATAGTGGGGAAACTCGGTTTTTTTGGTTGCAAAAATTGGTGTGGATAGAAGTCTCATGGATGCTTTTTTCTAGACATCACTAGTCTAGAAGATCACATCATTTGCGTGAAAGTTTAGGGAGAGCGCAATTTTTGTGATTCTGATTCCATTAGTTGCATGCCAAATGAGGATAGCCTGGGGCGGGAGCAAACTGCTGGAAGAGCATGCTTTTGCTGAGGACTCAAATGTTTCTAGGTCGGCTCTTTCAAGGGGGGATCCTTTAGGTCATGTGGACCGATTGGTGGTGGACACTTCATTCTCAAGAATGATTCAAGAGCTAGAAAGAGCATTTGTCGTTTTCTCTTTGGGGGCACACAAGGTTGATTCTAAATGAACGTCATCACGTGGAATGTTAGGGGCATGTGCAACCTGGAAAGAAGGGGGATGGTTGCTGGTATTCTGAACGACTGGAGGGTGGATGTGGTTCTTTTCCAAGAGACTAAGCTGGAGCCACGTAACACCATCTGCTGGAGGAATGTGGGGGGTTTTAGACTCTCGGGGATGGAGGCTGTGCACGTGACTGGCTGGGCGGGAGGGATATTGGTTAGTTGGAACGAAGAGGTTTTCCAATGCTTGGACATTGTGGTTGAATTAAGAATGATAAAGGTTTTGCTGAAAAGGAAGTCAGATTGCTTTTGTTTTGTGGTTACCTCCATCTATTGTACGTCGACGTTCACTATCAGGGATACTGTATGGATGGAATTGAGGAGTGCCATGTTTCGATTTTTGGAGATACCTTGGATTATGGACGGGGATTTCAACTATATGTTATTGGCATCTGATTGACTGAGAGAGCGCGGTGGGAGGGACCTAGGCTTGGAGGATTTTTGGTTGCTGTTAATTGAACTTCAAATGCAAATAATGGATGCTGGCAATCGCAAGTACACATGGAGAGATTCTTCCTCCTATTTCTAGCTAGGTAGATTTTTTGTCTCTTTCCAGATGGCTCTCCACTTTCATTTGGCGGAGGTCCGCGGGCTTCCCAGGATGATGTTAGACTATACACCGATTATGTGGAGCTTGGTGAGGACATCCATGTGTCCTCTTACTTCAAATTCGATCATCTGTGGTTCAATGAGACGAGTTTTAGAGATTGGCTAATGGGGAAATGGGCGTAATATTCTCATGGGGGCTCGTCAACTCAACGATTTGCATTTAAGCTGAAGAGACTGCATGAGGAGTTGATGCTTCTAAGGAGGCAGATTAGGAGCTACAGGCACAAAAGGAGAGATGTGGCATAGGCCAATGTGGACAGATTGGATCGTGTTGAAGACTCAAGATAGTTGTCTTTAGAGGAGCTGCAGCAAGAGGACATTGTCAAGGTTGAGGATAGAAAGCTTTTGCAGGATTGGAGACAGAGGTCTAGGATCACGTAGGATCATGTGGTTCAAAGAAGGGGATGCGAATGCCGCTTTCTTCCATGCCATGGCCAGTGGGAGAAGAAGAAAGAACCTGATTCAGGAAGTGAAGGTGGGTGAGAAGTTGGTTAGGGCTCTTGCTGGCCATTTCCGTGATGTCAGCAGGACTGGTTTGTTACAGTGGCGTTGGTCACGGAGGGGTGTGAGAAAGATTTCATACATGCAGGCCATCGAACTCATTCGAGCTTTTGCAGAGAACGAGGTATGAAGAGCGATTTTTAATTTGAATGAAGAGTGCTCGTCGGGCCCAGATGGCTTTCCAATTCTTTTCTACACGACGTGCTGGTCGATCATAAAGGGTGATCTATTGGACATAATAAGGGAGTTTGGGAAGGGAATGCATGTTTTTAAGCTTCTTCATAAGGTATTTCTCGTTCTCTTGCCCAAGGGAGAAGCTTTATTTGTGTGGATGATTTTAGGCCCATAGCTTATCCAATGGTGCTTGATTGATTGTGGCAAAACTCTTGGCGAATAGATTGAAGGGTGTTCTTTCTTCCATTGTCAGCCAGGTGCAGATTGCATTTGTCCCTAGAAGGAGTATGCTTGATTGTGTGGTTATGGCTATGGAGATCTCGGCGCATTGGAAGAGAAGGAAGGTTTGGGGGTTATCTGGAAGATGGACTTTGCAAAGCCTATGATAGTGTATATTGGGGCTTCCTCTGGAGTGCAATTTAGAAAAGGGGATTTCCATATCGTTGGATCGGATGGACGAAGCGCTGTATCACCACATCCTACTCCTTGGTGGTGTTCAATGGAAGGCTGCTGGGGGGATTCTTTCAGCCTCAGTGGAGTGTCCCACAGGGGTGTCCCTTCGCCCCGCTTCTGTTTGTCATTGCTGCGGATACTCTTAGTATTATTGAAGATGCAGCGGTTTAGAAGGACTTCTTTCAATGGTTCAGGAAGGGGGGGATTTTCTATTCCCCTGCTTCAATATGCGAATGACACTTTATTCTTTGTTGAGGGGGTCCGCACAAGGCAGAAGCAGTGGCAGCTCTACTTGATTTGTTCGGAGGTTTCTCTGGTCTGGTTCTAAACAGGAGCAAATCCTCCTTCGTTCCGTTCGGTCTTGACAGCTTGGCTGCACTACGCTGCTCTGAGTTGCTTGGCACCCCACAACGCGCCCTTCCCATTCGTTTTCTTGGCATACAGCTAGGGGTGTGCATGGGGTGGTTACCCGAACCGTTCAACCATGATCCGCTCCGATCCGTCACTAACGGGTTGGCAGGTCGATCCGACCCATTCCAATGGGTAACCATAATAACGTATACCCGAGTTATATGAACGGGTCTTGGTTACCCGCGGGTACCCATGGATCACTAAAACACATCAATCCATGATATGATTGAGATGTGAAAGTTTCTAACTTATGAATTTTAAGATAAAATCAACGTTAATAAATCAGTGATACGTCCACAAACATTGCTTATATATTCACACAACTTTTGGTTGAAAATATCTCAATGAACACAAAATTAAAAGAACAAAAAAGAAAACGAGTTTTGATAAATCGGCTTTGATATATGCTTATACTTTTTCAAAGCAAATATAATTTGTTTATCTTCGAATTTTAAATGATCGACATTTGATAAATAAATACTCATTTTACTGTTGCTGGATCTAATTAAAGCCCGCTCTAGTTAGAATATCACATGACCCAAATTATCGATTTCAATCACATTATTAGAGCTCGACTGAAACGAAATTTCGGTCGGATTTTGACCAGAATTTTGATCATTTCGATTAGCATTCCTTTTATCTATCACCCATCTAGTTGACATATCTGTCATTTCGGTCGACTTTCGGCACTTATCGAGATTGAAATTTTGGTCGGATTTTGACCATTTCGATTCATTTCTTTTGTCGATCACCCATTTAGTTAACATATCGACCATTTCGGTCGAATTTTGACACGTCAAAATCGAAATTTCAGCTGGATTTTGACCAAAATTTTGATCATTTCGATTAGTATTCCTTTTATTGACCACCCATCTAGTTAAATATGTCTACCATCTCGGTTGTATTTTGACACTTGTCGAAATCGAAATTTTGTCAAATTTCAATCAAATTAGAGGTCGTGGTCCGATTGCTAAACCTTGTGAACTTGACGCTTATTCTAATTATGTTGATCTCAATCATAAGCAATTTCGAAGTCGAGATGGGTAAGGATATTGCCAAGTCCATGGATAAGATCCGTCAACCCATGATTATTGTTCGGGTTGGAGGAGCAATGATATGGATCGACCCGTGGGTATCCATGGATCATAGGGTTGGAGCTCCATATATCCTGGATCAAACTGGGTCGGGTACCCGATCCAGAATGATTTTTAGGATACCCGTGGATTTAGGGTCGACCCATACGGATCGGATCGGATACCCATCTAACCCATAACCCGCGCTCAACCCTACATACAGCTGTGTGCGGGAAGAATTAGGGTTGATCAATGGGCACATATCTTAAAGAAGCTGGAGGGTAAACTCGTGGGTTGAAAGGCTAGGCTTTTGTCTAGAGGAGGGAGACTGGTTTTGCTTAAAAATTTGCTCACAGCCTTACCTTTATTCTACTTATCCATCTTTAGATTACCATAGACGATCCACAAAAGGTTGGAAGGCAGGGAGGTCGTTGTCAGGCCGGTCAAAGCTGGGGGTTTGCGGGTGTGAGGTTGAATGAAATGAATAAAGCCCTTCTTTCCAAGTAGGTGTTGCGCATTTGGGGGGGGGGATGAGTTGCTGTGCTCGATACTCAGGAGCATCTATGGTGATGGTCAACTGGAAAGGAAGAACCGACCCTCGGAGTTCTGATGCAACATCTGCAAGGTTAAAAGCGAGCTGAAACCCTTTCTTATACCATCGTTGGGGGCGGTAAACATTTCAGGTTCTGACAGGATAGATAGTCGGAGGCAGGTATTATAGGAGTTTATGCACTGCCGATGGATAAAGAATGTCTGGTGGCTGATGCATGGTCGCCTGGTGGCTGATGCATGGTCGCCCTCCAATGGGGGTGGGGTGGGGCCTGGCTCCCGCGTTCTCTCTTTCCGTTTACCTTGGGAGGTTGCTGGAGCTGCTTACGACTATTGAGGAACCAGGGAATGGGAGAGATCATTGGAGATGGAGTTGTAAGTTTTTGGTGAAGAAGGTCCATTCCGAACTTCTTATGGGGGCGAGTGAATTCGATCATGTTCTGGTTAGGGATTGCAAGGGTCTTCGGAGACTTAAGGTGCCTTTGAAGATCAAAAACTTCGCTTGGTTGTTCCATCATGAGCGGATTTAGACAAGAGCGATTCTGGGCACATTGTTCCTGGCATTCATATGCGTGCAGTTGTGAAGTGGAGGATATCAATCATAATACTTTTCAGGTGCAGTACGGTCTCCGAGGGCTTGCAGAATGTTGGTATCTGGTGGCTGGATGTGTCTTCTTGACATGGGTTCTGGAGAAGTTGGGGGCGCCGGTGTACCTTTCGATGGTGGATAGGACAAATTTTGGCGGAGCTGTGGGCGGTTTGGTTAGCCAGAAATGATCTGATTTTCAACGAAGCAAGACATTATCCTGAAAATATTAGTATGCATATTTCTCACTTGTACAATGATTGGAAAGCATACCTGTAAATATTATCTTTTAATTTAATGGAGAATATACCGCGAGGTCACTGTAAACTCGGACGACTCTCCCTCTATCTTTCAAAAAAAATTCTAGAGTTGTAGTATTAACACCATTGATAATGACACGCTCCGAAATGGCTTGAGATAGGGTCTTAAAGAAATGGTATCAGATGTATGATGTTACATTAGCATGTCAAAGTGATGATAGAACTAGGAGAGAGTAACACCATAATTATCAACAGCAGGAATGCTTAAATTTTGAGTAAATGGCCGTGCATAGCGCGATTTGGAAGGTCAAGCCAGGTAGTGTTGTTTTTTTGTTGGTTTTGATATGTGGCTTATCTGGGGTATCGTGGAATTACAGGAGTGTGGGAAGTTGGGGAATTGTGGGATTGTGAGAACGAAGTGATATGGGAATGTGAGAATAAAATCTTATCATGGAGCTTTTATTTAGTATAAATGCTCGAGTTTTGAGTGAAATGACAGGGAATAGCATTATTTGGAAGGTTAAGCCCGGTACGGTTTATGTCATTGCTTTCAGTGTGTGGTAAATTGCGGAAACGCTGGATCAAAATCTTGTCTTGGGGCTTCTATGCAGTAGAAATGCTCGGATTTTGATTGGTACTGCAGAATTCCAATCATGAATAAAGTTTATTCCAACACTAATACTAAGCAAGGTAAATTTTCACTTAATATTCACGATTTGATTCTATTGGAAGTTGTTTAGTCCCACATTGTGGATTGACGGGATTTGGTTGTGTTGAGAATTTAGTTCCACATTGTAATGGCTGTGACTATTTAAACCTTTCTATCGTTAATTAATATCTAATGCAACTTTCTTTTCATCAAATGCAAGAATTAGGATTTTTTTTATATCCACATTTGTGTCGTCGGTGCAGGAGAAAAGCTTAGAGAGCTGGTTGGGAGTGCTTATTATATCGCTCCGGAAGTACTTCGATGCAACTACGGGGTAGAAGCTGATATCTGGAGTGCCGGAGTTATACTCTACATTCTTCTCTCCGGCGTCCCTCCCTTTTGGGCCGGTAAGTCTGTCCTTTCCCTTACCAAAAACTAGAACGCGGGAAAATTCATGGTGTCGATATCTGTTGTGGCATTTGCAGAGAATGAGAGGGAGATTTTCGAAGCTATCATCCGAGGAAATATTGATTTCACGTCGGATCCCTGGCCTTCTATTTCAAGCAGTGCGAAAGACTTGGTACAGGGCATGCTACGACAAGATCCAAATGAACGGATCTCTATCGCTGAAGTTCTAGGTAAGCCATACGAACCGATGATGTCGTTAAATCTCTATTGACGTGGAAATGTACCCGGCACAATTTTTTTTGAAGGCACTAATCGCGAAGATCAATAGAAAGTATAATTTGTATCTTTGTACACATAATATCCATTTTTTGCTATAAATTGAATTAATTGCTGATATATTAGTTAAATTACAAGTCATTTCCTATTTTTTTGCATCCAAGTTATGATCATTATTTATTTTTTTGGTATTTTGGTGTTTTTATTATTTTCCTATACATATAAATTTATTGGCATGTGAAAAGAGTTACTGTGGTGGCAACAAAACACTTCCTGCAGTTGCTCACCTGAATTTAAACATTACCGTACAGCGCTGTGCGGTTTTCTTCCTCCTTTGAGGAATTACAGTTTTTCGAGGTATGTTTCCCATGATGCCGATTTACTGGATACAATTGCATTTACTTGTGCAGAACATCCATGGTTGAGAGTGGATGGGGAAGCTCCGGATGATCCTATCGACATCTCCGTCTTAAAAAGGATGAAGCAATTCAGAGCAATGAACAAACTAAAAAAAGTAGCTCTTAAGGTGTGCGATCTTACAATTATTTTTTTAATGCGGATTTAAGGAAGAGTGTTAACTAACGTGGGAATTTACTGATTAATTGAAAGGTTGTTGCTGAGAATCTGTTAGAAGAGGAGAGCGAGGGTCTGAAGAACATTTTTGAAGCAATAGACGTCGACGCTAGCGGGATGATCACCTTCGATGAACTGAAAGACGGTCTTCCGAAGTTGGGCACCAAAGTCACCGAATCCGAAGTCCGTCAGATATTGGAAGGAGTATGTCGACTCTGGGATCCTGACATTTTATCGTAGAAATTACCTCGCAATTTTTTCTTCGAAACCCATCTTTTGCAAATAAGCTTTTTCGACACAATAAATATCTGAAGAGACATTTGGTTTTAACTATCATCTTTGTTTGACTTTTTTTATGTATCTATGTTAAATTTCAGTACTCCGTCTTTTATTTTTCGCAGGCCGATGTCGATGGGAACGGGATGATTGATTATATCGAATTCTTAACGGCCACGATGCATGCCAACAGAATGGATAGAGAAGATCGATTGTACAAGGCGTTTGAGTACTTCGATAAAGACCAGAGCGGGTAGAAGTTGATTTCTTTTCCTGTTAGGTTTGTTAGATATTTCGTTTTTTTCAGTGTTCATCACGAGCCATTTGGTTTTCTTGTATCAGGTTCATCACGATGGATGAGATCGAGCATGCCCTAAAGAAATACAACATGGGCGACGAGCAAACCATAAAGGATATCATCGCCGAAGTCGACACGAACAATGTAAGTTGCTATTGTCTTAGTTTTGGATCAAAACGATCAGCGGTAGATCTATTGTCTTAGTTTTGGGTCTAACATCATCAAAGAAGACGAGCAAAATTCGTAGGATGCGAGTTGTAGAACATAACCATTGTTGAATGGAACAAAGAGATCTATTAGTGGTAGGTAACCTTTTGGTCGAACGAAGCCAACATCAGCAGGTCTGAGGGTTTGGGTTGCTAGACAACGTGGCCTTGGGAGGAGGGCAGATGCGCAATGCGGTAGCAGATATATATTAACCTCCCGAACGGGAGTGAAAATCACACATCGATCGGAAGCATCGATTTCAATACTCCCGTATTACACAAGCCCTATAATCTTTGTAAGGACTATTCATATACTGCCTTCCCATTGTTACACATCTGCCCCTATGTTACACTAACGGAAGGGCACTAGGTAATCTTTTTGTAAGAATATAGGAGCATAAGCGTAATTGCAAAATAGGTAGGGGCATAAGTATTACTGGGAAAACTCTGAAGGGCACAAGTGTAAAAATTCCATGTTTGTAATTACATCACGATCCTTATAGTCTTACTCTATTTAACATATATGCCCCCCGTGCAGGGGTTGTGGTGTGCAAGAGTTCAGGAGATTACATGGATTGTGGTGTAATTTACAAGGTTGTGGTGTAATTAGATAAAGTTTTAGGGTTTTTTAACACTTGTGTTCCTCCGAGATTCCGCAATTACAGCTATGATCCTATCTTTTTTTGCAATAACACTCGTGCCCTTGTATTCTTACAATACCACTCTTCTGTTATAATACTTATGCCCCTATTATATTACATTGACGGACGGGCAAAAAAGCTAAGGTCATAACTGTAATTACAGAATCTTGAAGGGGGTAAAAATGTAAAAATCCATTTTTTTGGCGTTATGGTGTTAATCCTTTTTTCTCCAAGTTTTCGCATTTGTATTTGCCGTGCGTTTAAGTTATTAAAACACGTACTATATGCTTATTTCATCTTGCTGATAGATTAAATATGAGATTTTCTTCAGAACTTTTCACTACGATTGTCGAGCGGATGCCGTCCGATACATTCTGTATATCGACGTAATCACAAACTATATATTTAGCATGCTCAGATCCAACTGTACTCCATGCCTTGCAGGATGGAAGGATCAACTACGACGAGTTTGTCGCGATGATGAAGAAGGGGAACATGGATATGCCGATGTTGAGGCCCGTTCTATAGACAACGATCACGGTCGCGATCCCTCTTTTATGATCTTCCTCCGGTGACCGCATGGCTGGGAAAAGAAACAGAATGACTGACAGAATGCGACATCAACATCAGCACGGTTAGATTTCCTTGACTGGGGCTTCCTTTGTAGTCTTGTACCACATGTTTTGTGCATCTTCGTGATTTCCTCAAGATCTGTATCTTCCTCGGACGGTCCCTTCTCTTGTACAATACGCCCACACGCACACATGCACATACACTTGTAAAATAAACACATATACAGTCTATGCCAAGTAGAAAATGTTCTAGCATTCAACATTAACCATCGGTCGATATCTGTTTACTCGACTTTGGTACAAAATGAGCAGGTGAACCTCATCTGCCATAGATCCGTAGTCATTACCTGATAAGAGATTGGATCTGATTGAATCGGATCCATCTTTAACCACCAAAATGTTTAAGTTCAAGTTGTCATGTAGTAGATCTCCATTTTGTATCCTTTTGGGATTACGGACGTGATAACGTGCAAGGTCGTCGATTGTAATACAGTTGCCATCAATCTCGTTCAGTTACTTGGACGCTTGTTTGTTTTAGTGTTTGGATGATGTTTTGATACCTTGGTGCTTTTTTTTGTAGGTAAAAAAGAATTGTATTTATGTATTCATAATAATACTCCGATTTTTCAGTTTCACGGAAAATTATAATATGTAACTGTCGTCGTTTAGCGATTGCAGTTCTTTTCCCGATCGAGGTTTACAAGGTCTGTTTACTTGCCCCATAAATTCATACCTGGCATAGACGGCCTCGGGTACCATTGAGAAAGAAACTTCGTCGACTGGTCATCAGTTGGTGAATGATTAATGCTAGCGTAGATTAGCAAGGGATCATTAGCAGCAAGTAGGTGACTCTTACTAAAGAAGAATTTGATTAAATTAATACCCTAATCAAACACTAAGTAAGAATAAAGCAATCCACTTGCAATGTTAATCTAATGGAAGTGTACGATTTAGGTTCGAATCCTTCCAATCAAGTTTTGCACCTTTATTCTCTATGGCATATCGTTCACGCTACTGATAATGATAATGATGATGATGATGATAAAAGATGAGTTTTGGACAATGACTCTTTACAAAGATTAGGGGTATGGTATAACTGAACAATATTTTAGGAATCATAACATAAAAATTCCTTTTTATTATTGTCGGTCTTGTTCACCAATAAAAGAAAAATTAGTGAGAAAAATAGCGTAATTGTAATGGGCGTTTTCCAGAGGGCTAAGAGTTTACAATTATTTTGAGAAAAATACTTGTTATTTTATAATTGTTATAAATAAACATTTATATAAATGCAAATATTAAATCAATACAAAAAATGATCCTATTTTTGTTATGTCTTACACACACATGCACGTGCACACGTGTATGCACTCGCATGCGCACACACACATAAATTATTCAATGAGCTCTGTAGACATTAAAGTTGTAATGAGCACATTCATTTTTTGCTAATATTTTCTATCATTTTGAGCATAATAGTTATTTGTTTACAAGTGTTATATCATATTCTTGCTACTAGTAACTATTTTCAGAAAAAAAAACCTTAAATTCATATGAAATGATTGTATTATTATTTGTATTACTAATGTCATTTTTATTCTTACTAATGATCATTTCCTGTGAATCTGAGGTTTTATTTAAATGAAAATAGTTACTAATAGTAAGAATACGATATAATAATTGTTAATAAATAAGCATTGAACTCAATGATGTATGTGTGTGTATATATATGTGTTATTGTATATTTATTCATTAAATATGGATAGAGATGTATATTTAGATATAGATAGAAATGAAAAAAAATACATGTATTGGATGAACTACATTTGAAATATAAATACTAAACATATTCATAACAATGGATTTTTACACTTGTGTTCTTCTGAAATTTTTCCAATAATACTTATACTCCTATCTCTCTTTGCAATTACACTTCCAACCCTACATTCATACAAAATTTACAGCAGTGCTCTTCTATTATTACACTAATATATCTATATCACACCAATAGAAGGGCAATACTGTGAATTTTCTAAGAGTACAAACGTTGCAAAAAAGATAGGGGCATGAGTGATATTTGAAAACTCAAACTGAATCAAGTACAAATATTGTTATATATTTTATATATTAAAATAGATATACATACATATTTCTGGTGATATTGGAGTGATATTTTTATTGGTATTAAATATGTATAAAACGAGCAGATTGGATATCGGATACATCGTTATCATATTGCATCCATTAACTCCTAAAGTGTGAGTTGAATATTTAAATATGACGAATGGGGAATACTGTGTGATGAAATCTTTGTCGTGGTATTTATCAAAAAACAATTGCAAGTTGCATTTTTATTAGTTTTGATAGCTTTGATGCCAATGATTGAATAAATTTGTGTGATAATGGCATGTGGATTCTGAAAAGGGTGGATTATTATTAAAGCTACTTTTTTGGTAATACTATTTTAATCAAAATGGGAGTTAAGAATATGATTGACTCATTATTAGTCATCTGATTAGAGGTCATTCCTTTAAAAAAATATTCCTGAACAGCAAGAAATTATTGTTGATATCTCATATTTACAAACCTTCATATTTTTGCAAAATTTAGAAGCTTTAAATGTTAATTTTATCTTCATTTGGGTTGAAAGATTAGACCATTAAATACTTTAAAGAGTGAATTATATATGAACTATATATCCAATTTAAATGCGGTAATCGGACTTTGAGAGATAACAATATCGTATCCGATCTTTAAGATTTGTCCTCATGTGGTGTTGAGTGTCTATGATTTTAAGGCTAAAAAATATAACATGATCGACTCATTTTTATCGTTCTGAGATCAAATAAAAACAAATAATAATGATCATGTACTACATTGTTACCTTTTGAAGTTCAGAGTTGACAATGAAATGAATATAGTTAAAGGGCTTTCATGTCAATAAAAATTTGAAGCATGAATTTATTATCTTTTGTCCATTTATTCTAAAAAGAGTTGAAAACATTTTTTTAATTGGCAAAAGAACGTTTTTCATCCTCAATGAGCGTTTGGTCAGGGAATAACCCCAAGAATAATGGTGTTATTCCCCTTCCATCTCCTTCCTCGTATGGCTATTCCCCACCTCTTCTTTTTATTTCAAATTATTCTGCTCTTATTCCTATCTTTATTCCACTTTACATAGCCTTATTCCACTTTATTCCTTTCCTTTCAACTGAACAGGAATTGCCTTATTCCAGCTTACTTCTCACCTTTATTTCTGCTTATTCTCGAACCGAATACATTCTTAGTGGTTGACTGGTTGCAGGCCCGTCAACCCTCAAATCCATGCCCTAGCATATTTTGTCCACCAAATCGCTACCAATTTCTAAATTTATTATAGCGATAAGGCACCACAATATATAATTTGGCAATGAATAATATTCATTATTGTATCATAAACATCAAAATATATGATAATAAACATTGAATTATTCGTTACCTTAAACTAATTCTGTTCTAGTGTAAACAAGGAGTCAATACATGCATGTTACCATATACTATTATCTTTGCAGCAAGCACACGTTAAGAAAGAGCTAATTTGTATGGAGTAGTCAATGCTTTCTTACCAACAAATTAAAATGCCGAAGTATTTGTAAATATGTTACGTAGGAACATGCTATGGTTCTTGTAATGTTTCAGTCCAAGTACTGCATAGGCCGGCTGTAAAATGTAGATGACGTGAGCTGTTGAATCAAGATCGAACGGTTCACACGGAATCCGAATATCTTTTAGCACTTAACGTGTGAACCGCCCGATCTTGATCGAGCGGCTCACGACACCCTACTTTTTACAGCCTGCCTCTGTACTGCGAGAATCCCCAGGAGACGAAACATGCCTTAGCTCTTTGAGACTTGGGACATTTTGTACTACAAGACCACATACCACATCTCCACCCAATAAGCTGTTGAGCGAGTCCGATGTAGTGGGAAGCCTTGAGAACGGCGATGTTGCCGTCGAATGCCACGACAGTTCCCCTGACAAGGAGAGGAAGATGGAAGAACAACTGTCAGTATTGGAGCTCCCCACATGGAGCTGCGGATTGGTACAACTGATGATGCTATACGTATTAATGGGTATGATTAATGTTGGAGTTGAATGATGTCCGTGCATAAAAGGTAGCGAATCTTCTTCCCTCTGCTTTGATGGGTGGCATAGCAAATGGGAAACACCTCTCCTCCTCTGCCAACAACACCTCCGTTGATGCTTTCTCATCCGGCTGGTTCATCTGATGGGAAGTGTTGCTGCAATGGGCCATCACCACGTGCCCTCTGTGCTTCGCCTTTGAGACGATGCCGCTCCAGTTTGGGAAAATCCCAACGACATCCGCGGTCTCAAGCATCCATTCCACCAACTCGTCATGGCGGAATCGATGTCGACCTCACCTTCATTTATTTGCGCGGCAGAAGTTGCAATGGCAAGCTGTTATAATGTTTGTCGTGCTTCTCCATGATCGGCAAGACGATGGCGAGATTTTTTTTTAAATCTAATAAGATCGGGACAAGAGGAATAAGAAAAAGAACCAGAAATGAAGGTGGTCGAGTTGCACGCGCAGATGCCGTTGCAGATCGTCCTCAGCTCGAGCTCACAAATGTCCACCTCCTCACCTCCATCCCGTAGAGAGAGGTGGCCTCCAAATAGCGTCATACACGACCAACACGGTCTGTCCATGGGTGCGACAGTTTCACGAGATGGATCGGGGGGGCGGGACTATTGGATTTCTTTTTTATTTCAAAACCTCTTTACCTCTTTAATATGTGTGAGCATGAGTACGAGTTTAATTTTAAATAGATATTTTTTTTCCGAATTTTGTTTTAAGCTTACACAATTTTCAATTTGCGCACAAATGTCTAACCTAATAATGATCTCAGCAATGAGACTCATTAAATCCAGTTGAATAAATACTTTCCCTCTTTTGCATGTAGTTCCATTAATTGTTTCGATAGTCGTTTTAGCATTTAACCGAGTCTCCACGATAATGTTGGGTGCAACCAACAAGACCATAGGAACTCGTTATCAATAATTTCTTGATGGGAGAAAAACGACTCTCTTGACAGTCCGTCTATATAAAGGACTGCACCTTTAGCCTTTGAACATACAACAGATACAACAAGAAGCATCAACACTCTTTTGTTCTCCACCTCCATCTGCTACCCACTACTTGTGCGCTCATTGCGAATTCGCATAGGTGAGTTTTATGCTTTGTTTTTCTACGACGACGCGGGCTAACAGACGTTCAACGCTGCTCTCTTGCTAGCACCTGGAGGCAACATCCACCTGGGAGGTGACTGAATCTGCGAGCCAGACCGCCGTCAAGCTCGTGCATAGGAGCAACGGAATCTGTCTTCACGACAACATCTTTCGACGTGCCTCCATTTTCCAGGCTGGATCTTTCAATCTGAAATTTCTTTGTTCTTATTTTGGTCATATTTGATTGCTAATAACAGAATATCCTTACAAATAGTGCTAGAAAACCACAGTATTTTCCAACATTGTGAAGACAGATCTGCAAGTTTTTGATCTACTGTTTGATTCCATTTTTATTAATTAAACCTCTGCTTAAATAGATCCTAGAGCAATGATTTCTTCGGAAGACATTGCTAGTCTTAGACCCGAAAAATTCACTGGATTACATTTCGTAGATGGCAATAAAAATGAGGTTTTGGCTCACTTCTTTAGGATTAGTCTCTGCTATAACTCCTCATGAGGAACCCGAAACTCCTGTCACTCTCGTTGATCATGTTAACTCTGCCCTGTTCTTAATAGGCTCCACTACAGTGATCCACTCTCTTCCCCTATCTCGCCTCATCCAAAAATACATAAATAAATAGATTACCTTTGCCATGGTAGGATTCTCTCTGGTTTATCCGACGAGCTTTATGACACCATATGCACCCTACTACTCTTGACTTTAAAAATCCTTAGATGATAAGTTCGGCATGCAAGATGCAAGACTAGAACGATATGTCTTTATCCAGTGACTTGACTATAAGACGGTAGAAAATAAGCCTGTCTCCGCACAAGCTCTTGAATATCAAAATCTTGTCTCTAAGTCTATTGCTAGTGGCTATAAGCTCGAGGAAAATGTGCAAGTAACTGCTCTAATAGAAAAACTCCCTTCTTTTTGGAAAGATTTCGCTAAATCTCTCCGTCATAGACAAGAGAAGATGAACATGTCTTCCCTTCTAAAGTCTTTTCAAACTGAAGATCATCACAGAGCAAAAAACTCTAAATGCAATCCTCTTGTCAATCTGGTAGACCATGTCAACAATAAAAAGAAACTCAATAAATTCCACCCCAAATCCGAACAACCTTTCAAGAAAGGCAAGCAACCTGATCAGAATAATAATACTGATTCTAGGGGCCAACGCATCTGGTACGCGTGTGGCAAGCTCGGTCACCTTGCAAACGTATGCAAGAATCGCAAGGGACAAAGAAGCAACCTCCTAAGAATGCTGAAGTCAATATGATTTCTGTAGGGGTCGACGCTTCTGAAAGGTTTGAAACCATCTCTACTATTCCCAATATTAGTTATGCCTCCCATGATAATTGGTGGTTGGATTCTGGAGCCGTATCTCACATCTGTTATGATCGTTCTTCTTTTTCTACCCATCAGGCCGATAACAACTGTGTCATCTCCTAGGGTGATGATATCTCCGTGAAACACATCGTAGGCTTCAGACGCATGGATTTGAAGCTCACATCAGGGAAAGTCTTGAAGGTACATGATGTCTTACATGTTCTCGAATTTTAGATGAACTTTATTAGCGAAGTCCTAATTTTGTCCTCTGGTTACTCCTTATTAAGCCAGGAAAATAAAGTTGTAATCACTCGTTTTGGATCTTTCATAGGTATCGGCTATACTTGTAATGGTCTTATTAAGCTTAGTTCTGAGTCTTGTAATGGTTCTTCACATATTAATGAGAATTGCATTAGAACTCCTTCTACTATCATGTCATCTGATCTTTGGCATGCACGCTTAGGACATGTGAACAAAAATACAATGAAGCATATGGTTCACATGGACTTAATTCCTAAAATTGATATAACCAATAATGAAAGATGTCAAATTTGTGTGCAAGCTAAATTACCTAAGAAACCCTTTAGATCAATAGAAAGAAACTCTATACTCCTTAAACTAGTCCATATTGATGTATGTGACCTAAACTATGTTCTCACTCATGACAAGATACGCTACTTTGTGATCTTTATAGACGACTTTTCAAAGTACTGTTATGTTTATTTTCTAAGATCTAAAGATGAGCAAATAGAAAAGTTTAAAGTCTACAAACTCAAGCAGAAAATCAAACCGATAAGAACATAAAAAGGATTAGATCCGATAGAGTGGGTGAGTATACTTCAAATGAATTAAACCAGTTCTGTGAGGAACATGGCCTTATACATAAAACCATTGCCACTTATAATGCTCAGTCTAATGGTGTGGCTGAAAGGAAGAACAGAACACTTATAGATATGGTCAATGCCACGTTAGCTGAATTTGGTCTTAACCAACGATTGTGGGGGGAGACCCTTTTAACTGCAAACTATGTGCTTAACCACATCCCTTTCAAACACATAGACAAAACTCCTTATGAACTTTGGTTTAATAGGAAACCAGTTCTGAAATACCTTAAAGTATGGGGATGTTTGGCCAAATTTAAGATTCTTGAAAATAAGAAGAGGAAGATAGGTCCTAATACTGTGGACTTTGTGTTCATATGATATGTAGAAAATAGTAATGCCAATAGATTTCTAGTTACAAAATCTGATATCCAAGAAATTAGGGTCAATTCAATACTAGAGATTAGACCCGTAGATGCAGTATACTATGAAAATATCTTTCTTCTCAAATCGTCTCTCCCTAAACAAGTTGGTGAATGAACTTCAAATTCTGAAAACCTTGAATCCCCTCAAGATACACCTCAAATTTTTGAAGAAGTAGAATCCCTTAACCAAGAAGTGGTTGAGCCTCCCTAATGACCTAGGTCAAGGTAAAAGGACTAGAGTGGCTAAGAACTTTGGTCCTGACTTCTATACTCTCTTAGTAGAAGAAGATCCCAAGACCTATGATGAAGCTATGAAATCCATAGATCATAGTTTCTAAAAGGAAGCTATTAGTAACGAAATAGAATCTATAATGAACAACCATACTTGGATTCTAACCGACCTTCCCCCAGGGTACAAGACTATTGGATGTAAATGGGTTTTTAGAAAGAAGCTACATGCATATGGTTCCATAGATAAGTTTAAGACCAGGCTTGTAGCCAAAGGATACAAACAGAAAGAAGGTGTTGATTGCTTTGACACATACACTCCTATAACAAACATTACCTCTATCCGTGTTCTTATCGCCTTAGCTGCGATTCATAATCTTGAAATTCATCAATGGATGTCAAGTCTGCTTTCCTAAATGGTGACCTTGAGGAAGAAATGTACATGGATCAGCCTGAAGGGTTCGTAGTCCCTGGACAAGAATACAAGGTGTGTAGATTAATAAAATCTTTATACGGTTTGAAACAAGTACCTAAGAAGTGGAATGATAAATTTGATAAAACTGTTTTATATAAGTTGCCTTCACTGTTAATGAATCCGATAGATGCATTTATTCTAAGACCTCTGAGAATGGTATAGTAATCATGTACTTGTATGTTGATGACATCTTGATATTTGGATCAAATTCATCCATTATCTCTGAGACTAAATCTTTTCTTGATAAAAACTTTGATATGAAAGATTTAGGAATAACTGATGTTATACTTGACATAAAATTGAGTAGATCTACTTCTGGCTATACTCTAAATCAGTCTCACAATGTAGAAAAGAGTTTGCATAGGTTTGATATGTACCATAGTGTGCCTGTAAGTACTCCATATGATCCTTCCCTACATCTTAAGGCACACACTAGTAATCATGTGGATCAGTCTACCATATGCTCAAGTCATAGGAAGCTTAATATAACTAGCCAACTGTTATAGACCTGACATCGCTTTTGCCATCAGTAGGTTGAGTAGGTACACCAGTTGTCCTAATGCTGACCATTGGAAGGCTTTGGTTAGAGTCTTTAGATACCTTAAGGGTACCGTGGAATACAATCTTCAATATACTGGCTTTCCGACTGTATTGGAAGGCTATACGGATGCAAATTGGATTGCAGACTCTAATGAAACCAAGTCTACTAGTGGTTATGTGTTTCTTCTTGGTGATGCAGTTTCTTGGAAATCCTCCAAACAAATTGTTAAAACAATATCCACAATGGAGGCTGAATTTATAGCTTTGGATTTAGCTTGTTGTCAGGTTGATTGGCTAAGAAATCTATTAATAGATCTACCCATCATTTCAAAGCCATTTCCTCCTATCTCTATTCACTGTGATACTAGATCTGCCATAGATAAAGTTAAACAATTTAAAGGTAACCCTGGAAAACGTTTTATGAGATTGGGGTATGAAGATGTGAGGGACTTCATTACCTATTGTGTAATATCTCTTTTGTGAAATCTATAGAGAATATTGCTGATCCTCTCACAAAGGATCTAGATAGAAAGCTAGTACTTAGTATGTCGAGGGGGATGGATCTTTTACCCATTAGTTGAACACCATAGTGGTAACCCAAGCAATCCAACTGGAGATCCCATGAGGAATGGTTCAAAGGGACAACTAAGTTGTGCCAGTGTTCGATGGAAGCACAAACTTAGGAGTTTTACTCATGACCTATCCCTATGACGCGTAGTGCTTGGGTGTTGTTATGGTAGAGGAAGAGTTTTCTCTGAATGGAGTCAAGCTATATATGGCAGGGTGTAGGACCTGACAATACATCCTTGGAGATTCCTACTATGTGAGTGTAACCTCATACTGAGGTTTATGTGAGTTGGTATTCTCGCTAGAGCACTCATGAAACAGATTCTTGCGAAGGGCGTAATACGCACACTGATATGAATGTCCTCGTGCCCTCGTCTATGTTTGCATGATTTATTGAAATTCAAATCAGAGAGTCTAGTTCAAGATATAGTTCACCATGTCTCTCTCGATGTAGATAAATCATTGCTAGGCAAGGTTAAAAGCCACAAGCCACCTATACTGAAAAACATAATTCAGTCGTATTTTAGTTTTCTTTTCTTTAATTTTCTCTTTATCTTTCTTTAATTTTTCCTTTTATTTTTCATTTTTAAAAGGTTTATGAAATATATGGGGGAATATTGGATTTCCTTTGCATTTCAAAACATCTCTACCTCTTTAGTATGCATGATAATGCTTGCGAATTTAATTTTAAACAAATATCTTTTTTTCAAGTTTTGTTTTAAGTCAACGCAATTTCCAATTTGCCACAAATACCTAACCTAATAATGATCTCAGAAATGAGACTCATTAAATCTAGTTGAATAAACGCCTTCCCTCTTTTGCATCTAGGTTCATTATCGCTTTGATAGCCGTTTTAGTATTTAACTGAGTCTCCTCGATAATGTTGGGTGCAACCAACGAGACCATAGGAATTCGTTATCATTAATTTCTTGATGGGAGAAAAACGACTCTCTTGGGAAGTCTGTCTATATAAAGGACTGTACCTTTAGCCTTTGAACATACAACATACAACAAATACAACAAGAAGTATCAACACTCTTTTGTTCTCGACTTCCATCTGTTACCCACCACTTGTGCGCTCCTTGCAAATTCACGTAGACGAATTTTGTGCTTTATTTTTCTACGACGACGAGGGCCAACAGGCGTTCAACGCTGCTCTCTTGCTAGCACCAGAAGGCAGCATCCAGTTGGGAGGTGATTGAATCTGGAAGCCAGGCCGCCATCAAGCTCGTGCATAGGAGCGGCAGAATCTGTCTTCACGACAGCGTCTTTCGACGTGCCTCTATTTCCCAGGCTGGATCTTTCAATATGAAATTTCTTTGTTCTGATTTTGGTCATTGTCAATCTTATAACAAAATATTCTTACAAACAATGCTACAAAACCACAATATTTTTCAACAGCTCTACGATTAAACCATTCAAGTGGATACACGATTGGGCGTGTTGGTGAAGGAGGTCGAGAGACACAACCTCTTCACATCTGGCACTCTTGGGTTGCCTCGATCCGAATGAAATGGATAAATCACGAATGCCCATGAGATATGGCGATAAACAATGCCTACTCCACGGGCTTTTATATATTGTAAGATTCTCCGTTGTAATTATGCAACCCATCTTCATATGATACAAATATAAAGTACAGGGGAAAATATACAAAATTTAGCTCAACGGTATGGACACCTGACTTTAAAATGAAAGATCCATGTTCGAGTTAATCCAAAGGCTGCTAATCGAACAAAAACATGTTTGTATTCAAATAGATTTTGTTCAACGATAGTTCGAAAAATTTTGTCTGTTATGTACGAATTGTTCATTAACTTCAAAATGTAGTTCGATGGCTTAATATTTTCAAAATCAATATAATATAAGTTCGTTCAACAAATGTTTAAGTCCCCTAAACTAGGTCAATGTTTGCCCTGATTTTCAATTATGATATTAATTTGTGAAATGTGACAACAAGGGTGCTAAATTTCGAATTTTACGGTTTATGTTTACATAAAAGTTTATGAAAGTCTTTTATTTGAGATGAAAAAATCAGATCCCTCTCTTTATTACATTTCAAAAATAAGACCCGTTTTGATGCACAGATGCGACCCTTCGTTGTGATTTACCTATTTAAATATTGGATTTTTATCAGTTGTGTCCCTCCGAGATATTATAATTTCAGTTATATCCTTCCCTTTTTTGGAATATCAGTTATGCCCCTACCTTCTTGCAAAATTCACAGTTATGCCCTTCTGTTAAGGTAAAGTTGGGGCATAACTAATATTACAAAAGGGTAGAATTGTGAATTTTGCATGAAAGTAGGGGTACAACTGATATTTCAAAAAAGGAGGGGCATAACTGAAATTGCAATATCTCAGAGGGGCACAACTGATAAAAACCCTTAAATATTTGTTCAAAATTCCATCTCATAATCAGACTTCGAATTTCGAATTGATTTGTGTTTTTTTATATTGAATATAATTGTACAATAAGTTGAGAAATACCACTTTTGCTGTACAATTAGGGTAATTAAACACATAATATATACATCGTTAAGATATCAAATATCAATGAATTAGTTCTTTCTTAACGAATACTTAGGGAACTCTTATTTCAAACTTCATTTTTCAAATATAACAGAAAGAGGAGCATGTTCTTGTTTTTTTAATATCAAACGCAGCCTTCCTTAAGTTTCCATAACCTTTTTTTAATAAATTCTAAACGTAATCTTTAAAGCTTAGAATTCTCATTGTTACGTTTCAAAATGTGTACCTGAATTGGGAATTGAGACACATATGAAGTCTTAATATGTAATTTAATCAAAATTATATAAAATTACCATTTTCATAAAATTTTGAATTAATTAAAAGAAGGAGACACATATGAGATCTTAATATGTAATTTATCCAAAATTATATCGAATTCCTATTTTCGTAAAATTTTGAATAAATTTAAAAAGGACCTTAGATATACCGTCCATTCTCAATTAACAGAGGGGTCGGTTTCTCAAATATAATCCTTCGCTTTCATGATCTTTTTATGCCGACATTAAACCGTAAAGTTGAAAGTATCCCAATTGAAAATAAACACAAATTTGGGATTTGTTTTATAATTTATCCTAATATTTTAAAGAGTAAAATGAAGTCTCTCGGGTAGCTAAGTTGACTCTCCCGTCCCATTTTTCTTATTTTTTTATTTTTTAAATGAATCTGTGGGTTTTTATCATTATATCCATTTATTATGTCATTCAAGTTTCGTGGGAAACAGAAACTTCTACGGTCTTCATCCAGACAGTCAATTTTTAACGATCGCAAAATTATTGAAATCGACCTCGTCTCGATAGAGGTCGTAGGAGTCTCTGTTTCGCACGAAATTTGAATGACATAATATAGGAATACAGTTATGAAAATCCACGGAAGTATTTTTAATAAAATAAAAAAATAGAAAAAATGAAGCGGTAGAAGCAAAGTTAGCTCCCTGCGAGACAGCCTGTTTTCCTTGTTTTAAAAGTTCCATTAATATGGGTCACATTCAACTTAAATCTCGGCGACAAATCTGTGTTTTCTATCTATGATTTGATCTGATATCATAATTAATTAAGTAATTTAGATTTGCTGTTTGGACTGATGGACAGACCAATCTTTCCCACCAAACTAAGACTTTAATTATGATCCTCAATTACTTCCATTTCCCATTTTTGGCGTATTATTTGACAGTCTGGTCGAGTCTCAAGCTATTCGTGGAATTTGCAATTTGTACCCAATGAAAAAGGGATTCTTCACCATGAACCCCCGACACATACGCCCATGTCTGAGGCCCTGTTTGGTTAGAGAATAGGCTCTGGAATAAGGGGTCAATTCTCCTCCCGATACGGTTCCCGGTAGTACGACTATTCCCCATTATTTCATCTTATTTCACTCTTATTCCTATCTTTATCCCACCTTACCTACCTTTATTTCACCTTATTCTCCTTATTCCTATCCTCCAATCGAACAAAGAATAGACATGTATTCTCCTTATTCTCCATCCTTATTCCTGTTTATTCCCGAACCGAACGCACCCTGAGGGTAGTCACGTAAGAGGCGGCAAGATTCCAGGAGATTCGATGTAATTTACACGTCGAGGTGTAATTATGATTATTTTAAGGGTTATTTTATATTTTTTTCCTTTTTTGATAGAATATCAAATTCAGTCTGCAATTCTAGATATTTCGTAGTGATAAAGTTCATTAATTTATTTGGGACCTAGCACGACGTGTTATATACAATGGAATTTTACAGTATGACCCTCTTTAATCGTTATTATTACTACATCAACTTATTTAGTACGCATGCCCCAATCCAATGGCTGTGGTATAATTACAAAGGTCATAGGATACGATTGACAAGATTTAAAGGGGTCACTGTGTAAAAATTCTTCTACATATAATTCAAAATGTTGAAAGCAAACAATTAAGATAAAAATAATGATATAATCTTCTCCAAATAACCTATTAGATTCGAATTAGAATACTGTCAAAGCACGACAGAGACAACTTTGCAATATTAATGGTTGAACGATTGTTAAATTTTACGCTTTTTTTTCTTGTGCCCTCTGAAATTTGGTTTTTACAGTAATGCCCTACCTTTTTTACAATAACACATGCCCATGCATTCTTACAAAATTAACAGTACTGCTCTTTCACTGTTGTAGTGGCATTAAGTGTAAAACTAGAAGGGTAGTGCTATGTATTTTGCAAGAATATAGGGACACAAGCATTACTTCAAAAAAAGCCACTAGTATAATTGTATTTGCAAAATCTTAAAAGGGTACAAGCGTAAAAAATTCTAAATTTTATTTTTTTTCTAACTATGGCACCAAACATATGGCATAACTACCTTCTTCATGCAAATGTTTCCTTCTTTTACTAAATTGCATGATTAATTTCATTAAAATAAGAAATGAAAGGGAGTTGATGGATATTATCCCCAGCAATTAACTTTCACATCCTTATATATTTGGTTTTAGTATATAAATCTTTTTGAAGATTTATTTTAAATTGACAAAATAATTATTTATAGCACATTTGTTTAATGTATGATAAAGTTAATCTACAAAATATTTATGACATTATCTGAAGAGTTTTTTTCACCATAATCCCTAAAATATTGTCCAATCACAACATAACCCTTAATGTTTTGTAATTTCATCACAGTTTTTCTAAAATTAAACCCTTGTACATGAGACGTGTGTTAAACAAAGCCGTAAAGGGCAAAATGGTCATTTGACATACACTTCCGCCTCCCTCCCCTTTCCCTCCATCTATATCTATATCTCCAACCACCATCCAACTAGAGCTCCACTCCTCCTCTGCTCCGATGGACCGGCCCCTCTCGGCGGAGAGCCTATCCTACCGGTGGCTCGTGACCATCAACCCCTCTGCCCTCGACACCGACGACGATGCAGCGCTTTTCATCGCGATCGACCCGCACCCCCGCCGGCCCCCCTCACCGGAGTCCCACCCCTACCCTCCTCCTCCCACATCCGAGAAGAAGCACCGCCACCCGCCACCACCCCCACCGGAATACTTTTTCGGCAGGTCGCTCTCCTCCATCTCCTCCTCGTCGTCGTCGCGCGCGCTCGTGCCGCAAGCGAGGATGCCGGAGAGGATGGGGATGGTGGAGACGGTGGCGAGGAAGGTGGTAGACGTGTGCTTGAAGTTGTTGGTGCCCATATGTAGGAGGCTGAAGTGTGGTAGCAGTAGGAAAGGGGGAGGAGAGGCGAGGAGAAGGCGGAGGCGGCGCGAGGTGTTTGACTGCTGCCGTCCGAGGAGGGACGGCGGAGTCGTCGCTGACGCCGCCGTCGAGCGGTCGATATACGAGGCTGTGCTCCACTGCAAGAAGTCCAACGGTAAGTCGGATCCGTGTTCGGGTTATCTACCGTTCGTTTGATTTCGATCCAACGATCATTACACGAGGCTATGCTCCTTTATTTTGAGCACGTAGATTATTAGTCCGTTGGATTTCGATCCAATGGTAGAGATTACCAAATTCAGTGAAATTCAATTTTGAAAATTTGTTAAAAATTCATTTATTTGATTTTTTCAAAATTTATTATTTAATCAATTTATTTACTTTCTATTCTAATCAATGAATTTCTCTCTTTTTTTCGGGAAAAGCATTTATTTGTTCTGTATTCTAATCAATAATTTTTTCTTTATTTTTTCTCAGGAAAAGCAGAGTAATAAAAAAATAAGAACGGCAGAGAGTACCGATGATGGAGACCAACTTTTCAATCAGCGGTTAAATTTCCCTGGTGCCCCTATGTATAGTACTAATTATATAAAATTAGTCTTCTTTTTGCTTCCACTGCATCATGTACTCAAACTTGATGTGATTTGGATGATAAACTATGTAGACTGAGACATTTAGCCTCGAATGGAGTTTAATTTTTTTAGTTACGCGTGCTTGTGTTTGTTAATTAGTATAAGACCCTAATATGGTCATGAATCGGTCTATTTTGTTGATATTTTTATAAAATCCACATTATTGTCACTTTGTGTAATAACGAGGCAAAAGTGTAATAACTTAGGCAACGACTGTAAATTTTGTAAAAATATAGGAGTACAAGTATATATAATAACGCAAAGGTACTACTGTGAATTTTCTAAAAAAAATGAAAGTATAAGTAAAATTGCAAAAAATAAGTTACGAGCATGTATGTTATTGGAAAAATTAGAAAAGACACAAGCATAAAATTTTCATTAAAATATATAACATAATTTAATAATTTATGTATGGACATTTTAATTACAGTTTTTTCCCTTCATGATTAAATGGATATTAATGATTAAATATTAAATGGAAATATATATGATTAAATTGAGAGAAAAATCGCTCTTTTCTATGACAAGTGCACTTGTCCAAATAATCCATGATTTAATTAATAAAACGCGGACTAAACAGGGAGAGTTGTGTGAGATCTAGACCGTCCCATCTTGATCCGAGGATCGAGATTTTTCTGAATCCTGATCGCCGTATCGGGTTAGGATGGCTGAGATGCAAACTCTATATATGAATGCAAAGCTTATAGAAATCTCTGAAATATAGAGTTCTTATAAGCTTTGCATTCATATAGAGAGCTTGCTTTCTCTTTATTTGGTTAATTGGAATTTTACACCTTCAACCTCAAAATCCCGTCCAATTGCACCACAACCTTTATAATTCTGCAAGATCACGGGTAGTGTAAAAGAGTCGAGCGGATCCTCTGTAGTACTGAAGGGGTTTGTTGTAAAACCCTTGGCCGCTCGAGCAGCTCGATCTTTTTTTTTTGAAAGAAAAAAGGGCCACCATCATTTAGGTGTGTGCCCAAAAACTTCACCATTGATCACCTTTATTAATTACATGCGATTACAAGCGGTACAAGTTCAAAAGAAATTACAAGTTCCAGATTTCAACCAGTGCCCTAGTATGTGCCACAACACTCTCCGCATTGAATGCCCTAGCAGTGCCCTAACAGGGAGAGCTGTTCGATCTTGATCGAGCGGTTCACACGAAATAAGTGTTTTGTGGGTCCTTACTGTGGGAATTTGTGCAAACCACTCGATCTTGAAGCTTGGTCTCGATTTACAACAGTCCTCTACAGTATTGTAGAGGATATGTTCTCGTAAAAGAGTTGATAAGATTACATGGTCATGGTAGGGATGCAAAGGGTGTACATATGTGATCGTATTATTATTTTAAAATGCAGTGTTTTATTATCACTTCTGCAACATCAAATGTTCCTCACCTTTTTGTAAAGTCAGTTGTGTTCCTCCTCTTTTTGTAATATTAGTTGTGTCTATGAATTCTTACAAAATTCATAGTTGTACCTTTCCATTAATGTAAAGTAGGGAAATATTACAAAAGGGTAGAACCGTTAATTTTGTAAGATGTCAAGGATACAACTGATATTACAAAAAATTGGGAGGGGGGCATTACTGATATTGCATAAGTTAATAAGGAACAAGGGGTAAAAAAACCCTCTATAATATGAACACAAATGCCTATATGAATACCGGTGGACATTAATAATGGTGTTATCTTTTCTCTAAAAACTAATACAAATATAAAGTATATACAAACCACATATGAATAATAACATGAATACTTTATACATCAACTTGACTATACATGTATTGAATGGAACGTAATAAATGTATTTATCTTATAAGAATTATATCAAATATGATGCAAGAAGACTAAAAAGTTTGTTGCTTATATTTCTAAATATACATTAATATAAATACAGATACTACAAGAAAATAAAAGCAAAATCTATGTCTTTATATATTCTAAAACAGATATGGATATGAATGTCAAAATATGTATAAAGTGAAAATGATAACGGATCAAATATCGATGAAGATTACAAGGGTAGTGGTGTGATTTGATAAGAGAGTGGGATCAACATCTAAATATCCATTGATTAATTTGGAGGAATCCCCACATCCGTTGGTCCTATACTTAAGTAGGGTACCTTATGGAATAGTGGGGGTTGTTACCTTAATGGCAATATGATATAATCAATCCTAAGCTTTTTGCATATGGGCGAGTTGAAATGATTGAGAAAAAGCTGACAAAGTTGAAGAGCATCTAGAATATGATCCTACACATAATAGGAGCCACCATGGAGTGAAGTGTGCCTTTGCTTACATCACATGTTAGGATTCCAATTAAATTAGAGATCTAATCACATCACTCTCCTAATCATGTTTGTCTATCTAATAACATTTTCAAGGACTTTTAGGATATTATTTAAATGGCTTCTAGACATTATCTCCAAAGAAGTTCACTTTCAACATTTTAAGGGTACTTCTATGGCAAAAAAATGATCTTCCTTCCAAAACACTAATTCGACGAATTGCCTTACAATCTACGCACTCATCGTCCTCTCCATTAAGCCTTCCTTCCCTTCGTCTCACATCTTTTAGTGGGTACATGTGCATATTTGGATTAAGATAACATCTAGATTATAGTTACATTATCTATTATGCCTCTATCCACAGTATCTCCTTCAATACCCCACGAACAAACTGAACAAGAACGAAGGATAAACCTCACTTATCACTAATCGCCAAAAGCAATTTCAGACTGCACGCTTTTTTCGATGGTATTCCCCATGCCATCTTCATTCGCAGAAACGACTCCCATTGAATAAATCCTCCATTTATCAAAGCTAGCTTACATATGATAAAAAACGCGGGCAAATTGGATATTAGTGTTGAATTAGTTCTTCTACTTCTTCTAGTTACCATGCTCTCTTTTTTTTGGTCATCCATCTTTTTATCCACATTTATGGGATACCGGTCTCTTTCTTTTAATTATCAATAAAATATATTTTTTTTAAAATGGGTAACTATGCAAAAGTGCATGAAATAAAATGGTTTTTAAATACCAAAAATAGTTGTTTCTACATACATATACCCCGGAACCGTAAGTTATTACATAAGTATCCTTATAATCTTATAATTACACATATACCCCTAAAAATAGTAATAGTATTCATGGATGTAAAGTATGATTTTTCGTCAGATCATATTTTACATCCCTGAATATAAATTTTACCATCTCAATGCAAAATGTGGCATTGTTAACAAAGTTCACTGCATTGAGATATTAAACACCAAAATATCACTACATATATGGACAATATCATAAGAAAATAATAACACGCAATCTACATCAAATCAACATGCTGAAATGTTGCAATTTTATAAACAGGAGCACAATCTAAAGGGCATATATGTAAAAAAACCCCAACTATGATCTCTCGCAATTAAAACCTCATTAGAAGGCCACACAACTACAAACCACATAAACACAATGGCACCCAACCTGCATTCAATCAACCTGAAATGTTAGACACCGAAATGATATAATCTTTTTTAAAGGGGTGTATCTGTAAGAACACCTAATGTGATTTGTTGCAATCTAAATCTCAATAAAGGGGCACTTCAAAGCATATCATAAGAACATAATAACACCCAATCTGCATTAAATCAACTCGAAATGTTGGGCTCCAAAATGGGATCATCTTTTACAGGGGCATACATGTTAAAAATCTAACCATGTTCTCTTGCAATCAAAGAGTTAATCCCAATTGGGTATTAACTTTGAAAAATATTCCTCAAAATGAGGACGGCTTGAAAATTATTCCCATAGTAGGCATATATCGGCAAACCGTTTGCCGCTTCGTGTTCCGCGCGCGGCAAACGGTTTGCCGCGCCACGTGGACGACAAAATTTGAATTCCCCGCCCCCTCCCGTCAAACCGTTTGCCGTGCACGGAACACGAAGCGGCAAACCATTTTGGGTATATTTTTTTCCTCTCTCCCCATTTAAGTAAACCACCCGAGATTAAATGGCCACACAACAACAAATCACAAGAACATAATAACACACAACAACAAATCACAAGAACATAATAACACCCAGCCTGCATTAAATCAACCCATATTACATCAACCTGAAATGTTAGACACCAAAAGCAAACCATCTTTTTTAAAGGGGTGAATATGTAAAAACCCCTAACTGTGATCTGTTGCGATCAAAACCCTCATTAAATGGTCGCACCACAGCATACCACAAGAACATAATAACACCCAACCTGCATTAAACCAACCTGAAACGTTAGGCATCAAAAAGATATTTTTCTTCCTATAAAGGGGCATATATGTAAAAAAACACTAACTATGATATGTTGCAATCTAAACCTCATTAAGGGCCACATCAAACCACATCATAAGAACATAACAACACCCAATCTGCACTTAACCAGCCCATCTTAAAAAGATTAGGTACCAAAACGATATCACTTTTTTAAGGGGGCATATCTGTAAAAGACCCTAATTATGATTTGCTGCGATCTAAACCTCATTAAAGGGCCGCATCAAACCACACCATAAGAACATAATAACACCAAATCTCCACTAAATAATCCTACTTAAACAATCATTAGGCGCAAGGTCATGTCAGCCTCTTAATCCCAATCTGTCCCCACTCCCCTGCAGTGACCCCCTGCCCAAAACTATCCGAACAAGACATAGTATGAAAGTGGAATGTTCCTAGCCTTGTCCTGTCAGCATCTCCAACCCGATCCCACCCTCATCGCGAACACCCCCAGGGCCCAAAGGCCTCGGGGGATATGGTCACATGTCCCCCAATTCAATGCTAGAGAACAAAATCGGCACGCGCAAATACATGTACTCCATATGACAAAACGAAAGAGAACAAGAGCGGGATGTGAACGTGTACCTTAGTTTTAAGAGAGGCAGCTGAATTCGGGGACCCTGGAGGATGTGGAAAAGCACAAACGTTCAAAACAACTTGTCGGGGACCGGAAGAAGAGTGGTTGCTGAGCCCATAGGACCGCAATTTGCTGGAGCTCTGTGGGGACTTGCTCACATGGGCTGTAGTAGGGACAGGGAAGCAAGCTGAGGATGCTCTCTTGTTCCCATTTGCACGTTGCGTTTGCGATACATCTCCTGCCGTCTTCTTGTCCACCTGTTCTTTCTCCTCTGGATCGATGAGAGCCCCCCACACTACGAGGAACTAGATTCATGAAGGGACGAATCGAGCGCCAACACGGTTGATGCCAATCGAATGCTTGCTCTCCGATGACACTGACATCAATAAATGCAGAGCTGATCGCTAGCGCCTGCAAGACAGACAGCATGTTGATGAACTGAAAGCACTGTTCTAGGACTCTTCATATGGACATGTCGACGTGATGCGACACCTTAACTGCTGACAGCTTGAATGTTGTAACGAGGACGAGTCGTGTGATTGTCGGGGTTGTGGTTATCAGACATACTTAAGACTTGGGAAGATAGGGATGACAAAAATATCTGAAATAAAGGAATTGACTATACATAAGAAAGCCAAAGTTGGTGACTGTGCTTGCTATCTAAGTATGATTTATTGGCATTTAGCATAATAAAGATCCTACAAAGTGCCAACCATAATCCATCTTTAGGTTAGCGGTTTTCCAGAGCATTTAAACTTGAAAGAACTGCATACGGCAGCTTATAAGAAAGTGCAGTAAATGTCGTCTATAGTCTGCTGGTACTATGCAAGGAAAATGGATTTATCAGCAGATTATTGGGAAATGAACATTATATTACCTAGACAGATGCAAGGAGCAGTTTAGAAACCTCAGATACCAGTAAACAAAATTAACAGTAATGTGAAATTTCACTTACGGACTGTACCAAAATAGACAGCAAGCATTAATTCATGGCGACATCTTACCTGAGCACAAATGGTCTTAAAAAAGATGGCAGATCCGATCCCTACAAAGCACAAGATCAATCATCGGCAATATATTATCCGGGAAAGGAAATGAAGGCTTCATTTGAACCCTTTTTCTTATAATTTTATCTGGAAATAGTCTGCCATTGCTGGGATGTCACCAGATATGTTGTCTAAGTATCACGGGACAGAGATGGAGGCATCAAGTATTGCAGTAGAGGCAAAATTCAGAGTGGCTCAGTTACATCGAAAGGAAAATGTTATCTGCTCATGGTAAACGACTAAATAGCACTTCTATTTAATACGGCTGCATGATAATAACCAAGCCTGGCTACATGGTTTGCTTTCAAACAGATCGGATTTGGGTCATATCCAGGCTTAAATTCAACAAAGCTATATCTTTCTTAATAGTCTTCGTCCAACAATTTAGGTCTTCCCCGACCCCTCTTACAAGGTTCCTCTAAGTTCCAACGCCTTGTAGCTGGAGCACTAGAAGGTCTTCTTTCCTCTAGTCCAAACCACCTTGGCCAAATTCCTTTTATTTTATCTTTACATGGTCGCACACCAACCTTTGTTGGATACTTTCATTTTGAATATAGTCCTATGTGTGGCCGCATCCATCGAAACATCTTCACATGCCAGCTACAGACATTCTATACATATGTTTATAATTAACTACCCAACCCTCACTATCATAAAGCATTGCAGGTCTCACTGCAACTTTATAGTAATTCCTTTTGAGCTTCAAATGTATCTTTTTAGTTTCTCTCATCCAACATGCATCAATTCGATGGGTAAAATCTCCATCAAGTCTTCCATCCCTTTGAAAGATCGACCCTAAATTTTTGAATGCGTCCTTCGGAATAAAATGTGTTATGAGCGTGCACCTTTATCATATCTTTAACTTCATTGTCATTGAACTTACATTCCATATACTTGGTCTGGTAGTACTTAGTTGGGATCTCTCACACTTCAAAGCCTCTCTCCGAAGCTCAAGCTTCCCGTTGACTCCATCCATTTTATTGTCTACTAACAAAGCAATGTCATTAGCAAATATGGACCACCACCAAGGTGCCTTCCCTTGTATGTTATATCATCCATACCCAAGGTAAAAAGAAAGGAGAAAGGACTCATGTTCGATCCTTGGTGCAAACTATTACTTGTATAAGAAGTGACCTAACATCCTAGTAGGAATCCTCACAAAAGTTGTTAATTTGCCATATATGTCTTTCTTATGTTGATTTACAAAATAGGAACCCCACTTTTCTTTAGAATTTTCACATAATTTCTCTAGACAGTGTCATAGACCTTCTCCAAATCAAATGAATATGATATCAATGCCTTCTTTCTTATTCCAATGACTTCCATCAAACCTTTGAGAAGGTGTATACCCTCAGTTGTAGACCGGCCATGTATAAAACAAAATGGGTGTTATGATATTGTGGAAACTTGTCTCATCTTGTTGGTACAGACCTTCATTCTATGACTTGTCAATTTCATACATGTGGAGAAGAGAAACGAATGAGATGTTTATTCCAAAGGGATAGGGTCTCTTATATAAAGAGAAACCCTAGAGAGTACAAGATGAAAAATACATAAATACCCCGAAAGGGTTACGAAACCCGAAGGATTACGAACATAAATGTAAATATAATAACTCTAGCACTCCCCCTCAAGTTGGAGCATATATGTCGATCATGCCCAACTTGGATACTAAGTACATGAGGCGCTTCCTTGGAAGAGCCTCTGTGAGGATGTCTGTAAGTTGAAGTTCAGTGGAGATGTATGCAGTACTGATTTATCCTCCTCGTACTGCATCACGAATGAAATGACAATCAATTTCAATGTGTTTTATCCGCTCATGGAAAACTGGAATGGTGGCGATGTACGTGGCAGACTTGTTTCACAGTATAAGGGTACAAGAGTGGCGATTGGCATGCTAAATTCTGCTAGGAAAGAGACAAGCCATGTGATCTCACATGTGTCCTGAGCCATTGCCCTATATCCTGCTTCCGCACTGGATCTGGAGACACTATCTGCTTCTTGCTTCGCCAAATGACAAGGTTGTCCCCAACAAATATGGTGTATCCTGTAGTGAATCAACAAGTGAGCTAGCATAGTCATAATATGTATAGGCGGAGATATTAGTGTGCTCATTCAACCCATAGAAGAGTCCACGTATGAGAGATTCCTTTAAATATCAAAATATCAAAAGAACATCTGCCAGTGACTAAAGAGGCTTCTACATATGTCGGTTGGCTCTGCTCACAACATATGATATATCTGACCTAGTAACAGTGAGATAAAGTAATTTTTCCACTAAGCTTTTGTACCGTATTGCATCCTCAAAAACTGGATCAGTAAATGCTGAATATTTTCACACTTTTGGAGGATGCTAGATGACTTGCATCCAAGTAGTCCTACATCAGTCAGAATATCGAGGCAATACTTCCTCTGTGATAGATGGAGCCCCTCTGTAGTGTGTACTACATCGATCCTAAGAAAATAAATAAGTTGGCCAAGGTCTTTCATAACAAAGACCTTCTGGAGGAAGGTCTTGTTCTCCTGAATACCGTCTACATTATCTCCCGTGACAACCATATCATCAACATAGACAACAAGAATGACCGTACCCGTAAAACCTATACAGATTGTGACTATCCGAACAAGTATACACCATTGACTCAAATAGAAGGGTTTCTTGAAAACTTATTTTTAGTTTTATTAATTTTGCAACATTGTGAATGGTGGGTAGACTATCTGGTTTATGGAATGACAATGTGGTTTATGGAATGGCAATGTTAGGTGGACTATGTTATAGACTTGGATTTCTTATACTTTATCTATGTTTGTCTATGTTATAATTAATGCTTGAGTATATGTGCCACTTATGTAGATGGGTAATTAGATCCACATCCAGTGGTTTAGTCCCCACATCTACTATTTGTGAGACTTAGAGAGACAGTGGGGGCTATATAAGAAGCCCTGCACCACTTGTAACATACGAGAAACTTCAATAGAAAAATCAACCCTTTGAGGCGTTCTTCCGTGTTTCATCTCGCTCTTTACGGAGTAGGGTTCCACGTAAAAATCTCGGTGTTCTTTATCATTCTTATTCTTATCAATGATCAAGCTCTCGCATTCTCATTTTCTAACATAGTATTAGAGCAGGTACGATTCTCGAGGATTTATTCTTGAAGATTTATATTTATGAGTTGTTCGAGAGTCAATTATCAAAGCAGATTCAGTTTTGGTTTTTCGTTCTTGAATATGTATTCTTGAAGATTTATTCTTCGATTGCTCAAAGTTTGAGAAGAGTATTAGGATTTTCAAAAACCCTAAAATCTGCAAGACGTAGTCGCAATCAATCCGGAGTTCGACATGTAGTTTTCAAGAAACCCTTCTATTCGAGTTCCGAAGATCGTCAATCAAGGGTTTCTGATGAAGCCCCTACACAAATGAGCTTGGCGATGTGTAGGGAAAACAGAACATGTGTCCCACTACATGACATCAGCCATGACATCAGCAAGCTGATGTCAGCTTGCTGGTGTCATAATTATTTTTTTTACCAAAATTCTCTCTTCTATTTGGAAACCAAAGTCCTCTGTACTCGTGCCTCGAGTCTCGGATTTCGATGCACAATATCTCATTTTGACCATCTCTAAATAACGATCAAAATGAGTATGACATATACTTTTGATCGGGTTTGAATCTCCGAAATTTTTGAGATACGGTTTTGATTTGCGATCAAATTTTGTGATTTAAAAATGAGAGAAAAACACCACCTGATCAGCTTCTCGAATCCCTGCGAAGAAATCAGAGAAAAAGTATCGCGGTCGTTGTCGACCAGGTGAGTTTTATCAGAAAAAGATTAAGGATGACTTAATCTTTCTTGATTTTTATTTATACTCCTAAACAAATGTGTATAGTGATTCGTACGGGAGTGCCGAACTCAGAGAGGCAAACTGTTGTTAAACTAGGGGAAATCGATAGAAAAACTTAGACTAAGGGTTTCCTAATTTTTATTTGATTTTTACGAATTTTATATTGTTTTTGTAATTTTTAATTATTTTATGTTTTTTTATTATTAGAAAATATTTTTAATTTTTTTATTTAATTTTTATTTTGTTATTTTTATGTTTTTAATGGGTTTTACTGTTTTTATGGATTTTTAGGTGGTTTTATGATTTTTATGGGTTTTGGTTAACTTCTAATGTAGAAAACAAAATGTTTATTGAAAACTGTGACGTATTTTGGATTTTTAAGAGTGAAAACAGTGACGAAATCTTTTTATTGTATTTTCTGTAGAAAGTAGATGAAATTCCCTTTAAAATGATAGGTTGTGCGTTGTGAGGGGATTTTTAATGAATTAGTTATGAAATTTTGAAGTTTTTGTGTGTTTTATATTTTTTATTGATTTTATTATTTAATTTTTATTTTGTTTTGGGTTGTACATGCAAAATATGATAAAATATGATATAGGTAATTTTTTTATAGGATTTTAGAGCTGTTTTTATATTTTTTTATTTTGTTATTATGTATGGGGGTGTGTAGGTAGTTATATACAAAACAAGGGTATAGGTGTAAAAATCTGGAAATCTGAGGTGTATCTGCGTAAAAAGTTCAGATGGCATGTGCCGTCCTCGTGATCTTCACCTGGACCTGTTTGAAATTATCAAACTCTATGCGGGAGATAGTGCAAAGTCTCCAAACCCCACTTGCACTTCACGTGAATTAAGCACCAGGGATCTTCTCGTGCCTCCACCAACCGCGGGACCTGTTTGTCAAGAGTCGAAATGTCGAGGATAAAGATGCAATTCGCCCAAAAATCTCCAACAGCACACGTACTGATCACGTGCCCACAACGCTCGATCGGTGGAACGGATATGTAATTTGGCCGAATTATCCTTCGTTTCGCGTGACGCGCACGTGATCTCACTGTATGCAGAGCACGTGCGTCGCTTAAGCGTTTAGCGGTGGATTTGATCCGGTTCCGCTACGTGGAGCAGCTATCGTTCCTCCGATCAGATCTAAACAGACAATGGCAGCGGTGGAGATTTCAGATCTCAGTCGATGATGAAGCCTTGATTGCGAGGGACGACGGTGCAGGCTTTGGCTGCGAAGGCGGAAAGCACAGGTGTCGTTCGGTGCAGATATCGACGGAGACGAAGATCGAAAGCAGCAGCGATGGATTCGAATCTCCGGTAAGGGATATGCGATCTGATTAGGACCGAATCGAAACTCCTAATAGATGCTGGCGGTTGTGCTTCGCTCTCGACGGAGTTGCTAATCAGTCGATGCTCCTCATTCGTGTATGATCACCGGTGGCGGTTGTTCTCAGCTCTGCTCATAGAGGCAATGCGCGGATAAGGACGGCGTAGCCTTCCGCTCCGATAACCGACGGATTTGTTTTTTTTTTATGTTTCTCTGACGGTGTTTCCGTAATGCTTCTGATGGTCGACTCTAAGCGGATGGTTCGAGGTCGAATCCTCGGCCCAAATTGCAGAGAGAAATGAGTGATCAGGAAGGAACTCTGATGGTGCATAGGAAGATAAAGCTCAACCTCCTCCAGCTGATCTCTGATTCAATTGCTGCCAGGATATGCAATTCCTCCAACATCCAGAGACGATTTACTTGGTCCAAATGGCAAAAGGGGAAATGCGACCGGAAAAATTTCTAGATGTGAAGGATGAATTGTGGAATTGTTTGCATGGAACGTGAAATGGAAGTTTGAGAAGTGACATGGAGATATATGGATGGGAATCGAAATACAAAAATGGATCAAGTGAGATGATTAGAGAAGGAAATGAGAAAGAGGAATAGAGACGAGAGAGGCGTGTCTGAGAAGAGAATGGAAGAGAAAAGGATAAAAAGGAACTAACCTGGAATTGCATACAGGAAATGGACGGGTTACGCCTGGGGACAGAGCTCGACGGAGCTCCACGGATGGTTGCCTCAACGCGCGGCGCGACGCGGGGGCTGAGCGCGCGGCGGAGCGGCTGCTTCAACACCGACTGCGGATCTCGCCGGGACTTCAACCTCAACCTCGCTCGACGGTGGAAGACGGAGCTGTCACCTCTCTAACCTCTCTAACCGGAGCTCACAAGGGGAAGAAGTTTGCAAATGGCGGATGGGTTCCCGAAGGAGGTTATCGGCCCTATTTATAGGATGTGGAGGGTGCGGTCACCGTCAGGGGATATGGACACCGGGAGGTAGTTGACGAACGGCCGGCCAACGGCCGGCCGTTGGACGGTTGGAGAGCAAAAGGGGCCGGCGGTTGTGGGTTGGCTTGAGGAAGAAGAGACGGGGGAAGAAGAAGAAAAGAAGGGGAAAGTAAGAGAGAGAAAAATAAAAGAGAAGAGAGAGAAAAAGAAAGGGAGAGAAATAAAAGAAATAAAAAAACTAATATAATTACATAATTAATAATTAAATTAATTAATAATAATTTCGAAATTAAATAATTAAATAATTAATAAATTAATAAATTATTTAAATAATTAATTAAGTAATGCAGTATATAATTAAGGTATTAATTAAATAGTTAAGTATGTAATTAAGTAATTAATTAATAAATTAAATAAATAAAATTTTAAATAAATAAATAAATAAAAGAAATATTATTTATTTATAAATAAGAATAAAGGATTAATGTATTAAATACTAATATAAGTTACGGTTTATTGTACAATATACCAATACGGCCCCCGAAAACCGCGTTTTTTGCGTTAACTCCGATTTTAGCGAAATTAGTGTCATTTCGTAGATAATTGAAAAATATAATTTTAGGGACTGAGTTTGCTCAATTCGGAGTTGATACGGCCGAGTTATGAGGCCCGGACGAAAAAAGTAGCGGCTTCGGGCCTCCGGATTCTTTCGGTATTTTAGCTTTATTATATTTTTATATTTTTATATACAATTTTAGATGATTTTAGGAAAAAGAATTAGGTTAATCGGATTTGCGGTTATTTAATTAAAAATTCCGGAAGATTATACATATAGTACAAATAGACAACAGGTCCAAAAAGCCGAAACTCACCAGTTTTATCCGATTATTTTTCTGATATTTTTAATAATTAGTATTATATACAAAACAGATTTTAAAAGTGAGTTTGGTCAATTTGGAGTTTTCTATAAATAGATATGAACCTCGGAAGTCGGTTTTTACGGCTTTTCCGATTCATTGCGGTTATTTTATTTTTGTGTCAAAATATTTTTCTAATATTTTTATAAAATATTACATATTTTTATGAACACTTTTTACAAAAGGAGTGTTTTGATTTGAGGTTGTTTTGATGATAAATAAAATATGTGAAGTATTTACATTATGAAAAATGGGTAAATTACATTTTTGGTCTTTATTTTCTGAATATTTTTATAAGTTATGATCCTTATCTCCCCCTACTTATTTCTTTGTCGACCCGGTCAATATTGACCTGGTCTCGGGGTTAGGATCAGTTTGTATATTACATATACAACCTTCTTTTTATTTTTATTTTCCTTTTTCTCTTTATTCTTTTATTTTGGTGAAAATAAGTGTTAAATATATAATATTAATATTTATAGTTAAAGTGATAATTAATTGGAATTAGTGGATATTTACATGTATTTTACCAAGGATTTTAGCCAAAATGAAAGAATAAAGGCGATGAATCACGGATTCATCACCGATTCATTTTCCTTCGAGCCTACGTGCCGCAGCCTGCCCTGCCAAGCGCTGCTCCTGAACCCGATTTGTTGGGAGGAGGAGGGGTAGACCGAGACCGGACTCTCTGGATCGAAGGCCAAGTATGCCACATGATATTTAGTAGAATATTTGTTAATTAAGTAGAATATTTGTGTATAGCCGATTCATTTTCCTTCGATCCTACGTGCCGCAGCCTGCCCTGCCAAGCGCTGCTCCTGAACCCGATTTGTCGGGAGGAGGGGTAGACCGAGACCGGACTCTCTGGATCGAAGGCCAAGTGTGTCACATGATATTTAGTAGAATATTTGTTAATTAAGTAGAATATTTGTGTATAGCCGATTCATTTTCCTTCGATCCTATGTGCCGCAGCCTGTTCTGCCAAGCACTGCTCCTGAACCCGATTTGTCGGGAGGAGGAGGGGTAGACCGAGACCGGACTCTCTAGATCGAAGGTCAAGTGTGCCACATGATATTTAGTAGAATAGTTAGGTTGTACTTAAAACCTGTTAACTACCCTAGTTAATAATGATGTCATGTTGTTGTTATGAACATTACCAAACATTTTTGAAATTAACTTTTATCTTACCTTTAGGCAATGGATAAAAGTTGGATGAACAAAAGATTCGATGACTATCGGACGTATAATAAAGGAGTTATCGGATTCATAGACTGGGCTTTTCGATATGAATCACACTATCATATTGTAGGAGGTGAAGGAGATAAGATACATTGTCCTTGCATAAGATGCAAAAATACTTTGACCCAAAATCGAGCCACAGTTTACGAGCATTTGATATTAAATGGATTTTGGCTACATTATACGAATTGGACATATCATGGTGAAGGAGTTAATTTAGAAGAAAATAGTAATGTCCACGGTGATACTGAAAGAGATGTCTCAGAAATACAAGACCGTGATGCTATATTTGAGATGATAGATAACATTCGAGGACATGACACCGATGAAATGATGGATTCGCTTCCGGATACGTTGCATGAAAAAATACAAGATGCAGAGAAGCCGTTATGCTCTGGAGTCAAAATGTCTCGATTACGTTTTCTTCTGGAGATGTTTAAGATAAAAGTGAAGAATCGGTGTACAGCGGTTACGATGACAGATGTCTTACTTTTGATTAGGACATTATTAAATAATCCAGAAAACTTTCCAAAGGACTGGAAGGATGCTAAGTCTAGATTTCGTGCACTTGGACTGAACTACGAGAAAATTGACGCATGTCCGAATGACTGCATTTTATATTGAAGGATTACTCAAATTTAGATAAATGTCCTGACTGCAAAAGTAGCAGATATAAGAATAATGATACTGATTCGAAGAGGAAAAAACCAGAGAAGATTTTAAGGTTCTTTCCTTTGATTCCCCGATTACATCGATTGTATTCATACGAAAGAACAGCTAAAATGATGATATGGCACAGTAATATCAAAAGGAAAGATGTAACCGGTGTTATGCGACATCCATCAGATACAGAGGAGTGGAGCAAGTTTGATGAAATGTATCCATCGTTTTCTGAAGAAGTAAGAAACGTACGATTGGGTCTTGCTTCTGACGGCTTCAATCCATTCGGAAATATGAGTACGAGTTACTCTATTTGGCCTGTGATACTTGTTACATATAATCTGCCACCATGGATGTCAATGACATCTTCCTTTATGATGATGTCGTTATTGATACCTGGTCCTAAGGGGCCAGGTAATGCGATAGATACATATATGCAACCTTTGATTGACGAACTAAAGATTCTGTGGAATTCTGAAGTTAGTACGTATGATGCGGTAAAGAAAGAATTATTTACAATGCGTGCTTCTTTATTGTGGACAATTAATGATTTTCCAGCATATGCCAATTTATCAGGATGGAGTACGAAAGGTAAACTCGCATGTCCGATTTGTATGGATAAAACACATTCGACATGGCTAAATGCGAGTATGAAACATTGTTATTTGGGATATCGTCGTTTCTTACCGGTCAGTCATAGATGGTTAAAAAGTGAAAATAATTATAAGTTCGATGGACAACCGTTTGGACGTCGTTTAAGTTTGACTCGCCGATCAGGAAGCACAATGTGGATGGAACAAAAAAATTTGGGAAACTTCTCTCTAGGCTGATTAACAAAGAGGAAGAATACAGGTGGATGGCGAAAACAAAGTATATTCTTTCAGGAGCTGCCCTACTGGCATACTTTACAGGTCCGTCATAACTTGGACGTGATGCATATAGAGAAGAATGTTATGGAAAATATTCTTGCAATTTTGAATATCTCTAGTACTGCCAAAGACAGTTTGCGAGCCAGACGTGATCTAATACAATTGGGTATCCGATCCGAATTACATCCGAGTGAGTCTGACAATTCTAAAGTAATAATTCCTCAAGCAGTGTATACTTTATCCAATGCTGACAAAGATGAGATACTGGATTTTATTAAATCCGTTAGAGTATCTGATGGATTCTCCTCTCAAATTAGCAGATGCATAAATATGACGGAAAAAAAGATATCGTTATTAAAAAGTCATGATTGTCACGTACTTATGCAAGTTCATTTTCCGTTGTCAATCAGAAGAGTTGTACATCCAGATATTTTGCAGCCACTAATTGAAGTCAGTCAGTTTTTTAAGGCTTTGTGTTCGAAGACTTTAGACCCGGAAGTATTGTTCAGACTAGAGACAGATATAGTTATAACTTTATGTAAGCTGGAGCAGCTCTTTCCACATACATTTTTTGATATAATGGTTCATCTCATTATTCATCTTGCTAGCGAAGCCCGGATATGTGGTCCTGTTCAGTATCGATGATGTATCTAATTGAAAGATATCTATGGAAATTAAAGAATATGATATTTAACAAAGCTGCACTGAAGGTTGTATTGCCGAGGGATATTTATGTGAAGAATGTATCACATTTTGTGACATGTATATGGGTGATGGAAAGAGTATTAGATTCGATAGGTTCGAACGAAATAATGATGGTGAGTTGTGGACAGAAGATCCAAATAAACTTTGGATGTTTCAACAGAATGGTTGAGCTATCCTAAAGAGTAACCGTCGTAGTATCACCGACATTGAAAGAGATCTTATTCATTATTATATTTTGATGCAAGTAGACGAGGTAGATTCTTTCTTCGAAGAGTTTCAGTCAACAACCACTAACAAATCAGACTTTCTGAAATGGTTCGGGGATAAAATTAAAATATTAAAAGTTACCAAAGATGAACGGTGGAGCTCAAATCTCGATATAATTCACAGGAGTTCATACTCATTGATAATATCACATTCTGGCTATATCGTTAACGGGTTTAGATTTCAAAAGAAGTCAATTGATGAAAATAAAGCGTCACAACTTTCAGGAGTAATAGTGAAGGCTGATCTCAATGCTGAAATTGACGGATACTATGGCGAGATTATTGATATACTTGAAATCTGTTTTACACATGATGAAAGGTGTGTTCTATTTCATTGCATCTAGTTCGATGTTGGTCGAGTTGGAGTAGGTTACAAAAAGGATAGAAATGGGGTTCTTTCTTTAAAGCAAACATGTAGGTTACAAACAAATGAACCGTATACGCTTGCCAGTCATGTCGAACATGTCTTTTATGTTCCAGATAACTCAGTTAGTGGATGGATAATACCAATTAGAACACACCGAGAGATTTCTTCGACGTAAACGAAGAGGCAGATGCACTAGACAATGATGTAGTATATCAAAATAACTCAAATGATTTTTTGCATGAGGTATTAGAAAACGACAATGGAACTTGGAACTAGCAATTTCAGGTAATATTTTTTTATTTTCAATTTCTATTAATTGAAATTGTTGTCATCTATCGAAATGTATATATTTGAAATAACTCTTAAAATTGCAGTCATGGCTCCTAGACCTAGACGTATTCGGGAGGTCCCTGAACCTCCCCAGCAGCCACAGGGCGGTTCTTCTTATTCAGGTAGTGGAGCTACACCGAGACGGCGTGGACCGTCTCAGTTTAGATTCTTAGACCGTCTTGCACCAGGGCAGACATTACATGTACGCATTGTTGGCGGAGATGCGGTAGGAGAGAACTCTACGGAGTTCCAGAGCTACCTTGGCCAGGTTGCCCGTACGCGCGTCCCCATCACCACCCACGACTTCCGACAGCTTCCTTATGCTGTCAAGGCTGCCATACTTGCTGATATGGAGGTATTCTAAAATCTTAAAACAGTTTTTGCATTTTATGAGGTAATCGTTATTATATTTGTTGTATCAGGCTGTATTTACATGGGAACACAGTACCCATGTCGATTCTCAGATTTTATCCCATGCTGCTGAGATGTTGCGTCGATACAAGGGACGCATAAAGGCTGAGGTAAAATTTTTTTATTAATATTTAATATCAAGATATTTACATATTGACTATATTTATTTCTCCATTTGTAGTACTTCAACCTCCAGATTCCATATGAGCAGCTTGTGCAGAATATCCCTCCTGGTGTTACACCAGAGCAATGGAGGGAGCTGATTAATTTTTGGTCCAGTGAAGATTTTGCGGTATGTATATATTTTTCTTAGTTATTTCTTTTATTTTTATACTGACTTTGTAAAATTTCAGTCGATTTCTTCCAAGAATACGGCGAATCGTTCGAAAGGATTAGGTCGACGCATAAGATGAGAAGGAAGAACACCAACCAATTGAAGGACGACTTTGTAAGTATTTAAAAAATATTTACAACGATTAATTTTGGGTCTTAAAACAATTTTAAGAAGTTGTTTAACTTTTTATAGTTGAGGGAAAATGAACGAGAAATGACCCGCATAGAGGTTTTTGCTGGGTCAAAGAGCAGAGACTTAGGAGGAGAGGTGCAGTGGGTTGATGAAGCATACGAACCAATACATGTAAGTCTTAATACAATTTTTACTTAAAAGATTACTTATGGTAATATACTAAATTTATTTTCTATTTCTCATATGCAGGAAGAAATGATTAGGCTCTCTACCACCTCCTCGCTGGATAGCACGGGGACGAGCAATCCCCCGTTGACGGCCGATGATGCCTTCCGTCAAGCCACTGGTCCAGAACACAGTGGACGCATCCGTTGCGGAGGACAGGGCGAAACGATCCGTACATGGTACGGAATGGGTGGTGCAGGTGGGTCGCAGTCTTCCTCGCAGGGAAGCCAGAGAGAAAGAGAGATGGAGAGGGAGCTGCGCGAAGTAAAGGCAACGATGAATGCACAAGCTGCGGAGATGGCACATATGCGTATGGACATGGCGAATTTCAGGTCCTTAGTAAGCCGTCTTCAAAGTCAAGCCACGCCCCCTGTACAACCTGCACATCTCGGCGACGACGAGGAGAGTGAGGAGGAAACCGAAGAGAGTGACGGGAGTGACGGGAGTGGCGCATCAGAGTAGGTGGCATGGATGTAGTACCCTAGTTAATTTTTATCTTTTAATTGTATTGTTTTTAATTAATGTCTAACATTCTGTAGACTTCTTATCGTTTATTAATGTTGACTTTATGATTATGTTGAATGTAATGTGTTGTTTGATGTTCAATTTATGATATGGTTAGTTGTTGGATGCTGTGGTTTGTTCTTTTGCAGAGAAGAATGATGGATGTTGTAGAGTTTATTATGTTCATATTGTTGTCAGGTGTAATATTGAATGATGTAAGGAAGATATCAGAATATGTAAATTTTTTTTCCTGCCATGGTTTATTGGGGACGGTTGTAACCGTCCCCTCTAGAGCTACAGAAACGTCCCCCCAGCCAGAACAAATCACGAGGACTATTGGGGACGGTTAGAACCGTCCCCATTAGGTAAGCTCAATTGGGACGGTTAAAACCGTCCCGTCTACCCTTCTGTTGGCGTCGCTATAGATGCTACTACTAGAGGGGACGGTTACAACCGTCCCTAATAGTCTTCTGTTGGCGTCGCTATAGATTATTCCAGGCTTTTGTTGGCGTCGCAAAAGACCTGAAGAGTAGAAGGGACGGTTACAACCGTCCCTAAATGCAAATGTATGTGATGACACGATCCGATGGCTAGGGTATAAGGTGCAGAAATAGGGTCGTTGTGACCCAAGCAATCAGACCATGTATATCAAGAAAAATGAACCACTCACGAAAAATAAAATCAATCAAAACAAAGAAGCGGTCCTGCTATTTGTTTAACCTGGTATAGCACCCAGGGTCGAACTCAAGGAGCACGGATTGGCCGAAGGCCTACGAAGTAGTAAAAACAAAATAAAATAAAGAAATAAAATCTTTTTAGTGGTTTTTAATTAATTTTATAATTTTTTTGGATTTTTAATTGATTAAGAAATTAAGAAAAACAAATACAAGCACACTTTATCAATTTATTAAAGCAACAAAATTAACCAAAAATTAAAACAAAAATATTTTTATGTGTTTTATATTTTTTTTTATATTTTTGGTGAATTTTTGATAATTTTATGATGTTTATTTTATTTTCTAAAAATCAAACGGTGGGGAAAATAAAGGGTACTGTCCAGTCGAGCCTAAAGTCCCTAGATAAAATATCTAAGGGCCTCTAAATGGCCTGGAGATAATTTTTTCTGTAAAGTAGTAAAACAAGGAAAATTTAGGTACCAAAATTATTGTTTTTGGATTTTTAAATTATTTACTAGAATTTTTATGGATTTTTGAGTGTTTTTAAGTTTTTAAGGTTTTTAAGCAATGAAAAATAGCCAAAATTGGCTAGAAAATCAAACAACTAAACTAAACAGTAGCTAATTTTTATGGAATTTTTAGGGGAGTTTTTATATTTTTTGTGAATTTTCAAGTTAAACAGTAACAAAAATAAAGGTTTTTGAATTTTTAAAAATAGCAAACACAATCAAAAATGTCCTCAAAAATCCTTGAAAATCCTACACCATGGCAGGAGCCATGTATCAATTCTCATTGGATTCGGAGATGATTTGATATTTTATTCAAAAATCAAAGATGGTACTGTGCACAGGGACTAGAATGCAAATACCCAAAGTTCTGGGGGTCCCGGTGCAAAATACCCATCAAAACACGCGCCAAGCGCGTGCCTGGGCACTCAAGGACCTATATGTAAAGAAAATAAGTCCCGAGGACTTATTGGTAACACGTACCAAAAGTCCAGGGGCCTATCTACAAATAACCCAAGAAATATCGCACATGTGTAAAACAATCACGCACAGGGGTATAAATGCAATTATCTAAAAACTTTCATTCATTTCATAACAGCCAGAACTACAATGGCATAGACTGCAAAATAACCCAAAATACCACGTGACGAAGCACGTGGCTCACAACAGGCAGGGGTATAAATGCAATTACACTAAAGCTCAAGGTCCTCTATGCAAATAAACCTAAAACTAAACAACGTACTTAAATATTTACAGGACTAATGCGAAATAAAAGAAAGACATGGGCCTAAGGGTAAATTACCCTTTATTACGCGGGGTCGTTGGATGCGCTCCACGTGGCTGATCGGAAGGCTGGGACTGGTGGGCGCTCCAGATGACGTCTCCTCAGATCTGACGGTGCCGGCTGCTCCAGGGATGGATGGCCCAGATTAGAACTGGAGCGAGGGGTGAAGATCGACGGCGCTGGAGGATGCTGGAAGAACAAAGCCCCGGCGAGCTTCGCCGGGCTCGTGTGAGCGCTGCGCTCCTCTTTGAGCACTCTGAAGGTCGGAGAAGAATGCTGGAGTGCCTCCTGCGTCCGGTGCGATGCTCCGATGATCGGCCCAAGCTCGGAGGAGCTCAGGCGGAGGTCGACGGGCTGGCCTTCTGGCTGAATGACGGAGAGCCTCAGATGGCCCTCGTTCTGACCTGCAAAGTGCACCAAAAGACTCGCGGGTCGAGGGCAAATTGCCTCGACCCGGTTAGGCGATGTGAAAGTGGCTGGTGCGTCGGGGCGGCGGGGCTCCGGCGAAGATGGTGGACGGAGGAGCCCGGTTCCCAGCTCCTGTGCGAGCTGGGTTGGGTGAGTGGGTGCAGAAGGTGCGTCGGGAGGAGGTGAAGATGTGGGTCGGTTCCGATGATCGAGATGGGTAGCTGGATGACCGGAATCGAAGAAAGACGTCTACGGCGAAGATTGGGCGAAAACTAAAATTAGATGAAATGGCAGAGCTAAGTGGTTACCTAAATGGTCGATGAGACTATGGTGGAGCTGGGGAAGCTCCCGGTCTTGGCCTCAAGGGACGTCTCGGCCCGAGGCTCGAAGCTCGCTCAGTGGCGGAGCTGCGGCGGCTACGTCGCCGGATCAGTGGAATCCTCCTCCTCGCCTCGCTGCAACAGGTGGAGACGCTCGCTGTCACTCTTGCGATCACTCTGGAGCTCACAAGAAAAAGGGGAATGACCAAAGATGGAGAAAATGGGTGGCGGAGCTCGCTTATGTATGCTGGAAGGATCCGAGAGGGAAGGCTCGGGTAGGGTCGTGGTGGCGCGCGGATCCCAATGTTGATGCCCGGCGAGGGTGTCGGATGTGGGAGGTTCGAAATGGAGCCGGGGTTTGGGGTGATAGGCAATCGGGTCGAGCGGGGAAAATCCGAGAAGTTGGGTCCGAAGCTCGAACCCGTGAGAAGTGGTCCTGGGGGGGCTAGTTGACCGGGCGGTCAACATCCCCAGGAGCCAATGAGGTTCGGCCACGTGGCTGGATCTTGAGGTGACAAATAGAGGTAGCTAGGGGCCGAATCTGCAAAAACTCCAAACATGAAATATTTTTATTTTATTTTTTTTCTAATTTTTGGTGATTTTTAATTAATTTTTGGAAATAAAAATAGGCTATATACATAATATGTACTAGATATAGGTATATACAATATATATAGGGTTTTGATTTTTGATTTTTATATATTATTTTTATACAATTTTATTCCCATTTTTATTTATTTATAGAATAAAATAAGGAATAAAAAGGTATTTTTATTTTATTTTTATTATTTATATACATAGGTAAAATAAATAGTTATGTACATCTATATACATGGTATATGTACAATGTATTTTTGTGTTTTTGATTTTTCTATTTTTATTTTGTTTTGATTTTTAATTGTTCTTATTTTATTTACTTACAATATATAACATAGACTATTTACAAAAATTATTTTTTATTTATTTGCAAAGCTAAATAAATAGATAGGTGTGGTTTATGTACATGATGAAAGGAGGTATTTTTGATCTTTTTGGATTTTTAACTTTTTATTTTGTTTTTATAATTTTATAAATATATACAAGTATTTACTAGTATATTTTTGGGTGAGGAAAATATTTTTATTTATTTACATAAATATGTACACATGAGCCCCTATCTCCCTCTACTTTGGCTTTTATGCGGTCAGGCCCATGCTGAGCCATCCCATGGGTTAGGTTGCTCAATATGTATTCTAAATATTTCCCTCTTTTTCTTTTTGATCTTTATTCTTTTATTTTTGCACAAAAACATGCTAATTATAGATTTTTACACAATGCATGCTTTTGGTAATTTTTCCTATTTACACATATCTACATGCATTTGCAAAGGTTTTTGTAGCTAAAATATAAGAATAAAGAGTGATGAATGAGTATTCATCACCCCCCTATACTTAACTTTGCTAGTCCCTTAGCAAACACTTATTTGAAAAAGAAGTGAAAAAGAAAGAAAGAAAAAGAAAAAGAGGATGTACATGGATCAAGGTTGATTATTAAACTCGCCTTCATTAAATTGGGGTATGGAGCTCGATCAGATCTTTGGATTATTAATGTGTCGGAACCTTATTTAGACTTAAGCTTAAAACCTAACAGCCTCTAAGTTCCACTAATCTATAACCAAGACTCCTCAATGCTCCAGATCAGAACAAGTCATCAATCACAAACCCTGAAGACCATGAATCTTTTCTTGTCCTGTGAATGTGAAGTCTAAGCTCTCCACCTCAGAAATGGCAACTTGACAACCCTCCCCAACAAGGTAACTCTATGACCTCAATCTGGCCACTCTTTCCTCAAGGAGCGGGGTATTCCCTTCTAAGTTCAAGTTCAACCGGCTCAAGAAGAGGGGGAAGAAGAGAATGGGTCAAGGCCAGTGTAGCCAAGTACCATTGGGAGCTTGACCAGTGTAGCCAAGTCTCCCTGCTGCAAGCTACAACAGGTGGATCATGAAACCAAGGTTTGCTTATTGCACTCTATATACATACTCCGGTGGGATTATCATTTTCTCTCAGACCCACCACTTTTTTGGAGTTCTTTTCTTTTTGGACATTTTTTTTTCAAGTGCATCTGTACAACATATACATGTGCAGCATATATACAAGGAGTTTTTCCTCTTGAGCCAGTAGACTATCCCTCTTTTGAAGCTTTATTGCAACCCACAACTCCCGTCGTTAGACCTCATGGCAACCAGACCAAGTTGAGACGCACTTCCTTCACTAAAAGAAGAAGAGAGGTTCCTCCTAGAAGTACTACCCTCATATGCTACCCCAAGTCAAGGAAGACTGCCTCCTCACCACCTCATCCGTAGAGAGCTCGGTGCATAGTGCTGGTGTCCAAGTAAAGCCATAATCTATATGAGTCATGTGTTGTTGTTAAGTGCTCTACTTAGGCTCATTGAGATGACATGTGATCATAGTCTAGTGGACTCAAAGAATTAAGTCACCCTGGACCTGAAAAGCCTTAAACCTAAGTCCTATAAGGTTCCTCTTAGAAATTAGGTGGATTAAGATCTTAATCAAGCTCCATTTCTCAATTTGATTCCAGGCTAGTTTAAATGTCAACTATCATCCAAGAAAAACTATATACATATGTACAAAAAGATGCTTATTTACACAAATTTTACAATCATGCAAAATTTTTGAAAAATGTTTTGAAATCATGAATGAATGATGCATGAAGTGCAAGTTTTGCAAAAAGATATTGACACACATTTACACAAGATTTTTGCAAACTTTTGATTTTCAAAACATTTTGGAAAAATTTTGTACTATATACATAATTTTGTTACAAAAATATTTACACAAGCTTTACACAAAAGATTTTTGAAATCATTTTTACAAAAATAATTTGTACACTAGCTATGTATGTGCAAAGAAGATTATGTACATGAATTTTTTTTTAATTTTTGTGGTTTTTAGCCATTTTATTTATTAACACACTCACACAAAGTACGAGTTATGGATAAAGTATATATGAAATATATACACACCCCCCTATACTTAGCTCGAACGATGTCCTCAGAGTCAAGAGCGATGAAGAAGACATAACTCGTGCTAGGTATAGGAAAGTGAAAAGAAAGGCTATATACAAAGAGGAAGAAAGAAGAGTGAAGAGGGTCTCGGGTCTTCCCCCTATACTTAGGATCAAATGATCCTAAGTATAGCAGGTTGTATACTAAGGGAAAACCTGAGTGGAGAATGTACAGGGTCTACCCCCCCTATACTTAGGGTGAAATATCCCTAAGTATAGGCAACAAAAACAGGGGTAGACAGAAACAAAAGAAATACCCAAAGGATCTCACATCCCCCTATACTTAGGGTGAAGTGCTCCCTAAGTATAGCATAATCACAAGATGAAGAAAGGGATGTGGGACTAAAGAATGTAGCGATATGGACATCTGGATCTATACAAGGCGGAAGATCAGTGAAACCCAGGCGTGAGATGCATTATATGTGAGTCAAAGACCACATCTCACGCAAAATGAATAGGGGCAAGATCAACGACCCGCGGCTCATGATCTAAAAATGGCTTGAGCCGCTGGCCGTTCACTCGAAAGGTACTCTCAGAAGACAACTCAGATATGTCAATGCTACCATTGTCGTATACCTTTCTGACCAAGTAAGGTCCCTTCCATTTGCTCTGTAGCTTCCCTGGAAATAATCGTAGCCTCGCATCAAACAGCCATACTCTCTGTCCAATCTCAAAATGTTTGTGGCTGATATGAGAATCATGCCACTCCTTGACTTTCTCCTTATAATGTAGGCTGCTTGAGAAAGCTGCATCTCTAAGCTCCTCCAGGGCAGCTAACTCTGCCCTTCTCTGGTCTCCCATACCATCTGGATCCATCAAAATATCTGTAACTGCCCAAAGTGACTTGTGCCTCAGCTCAACAGGTAAATGGCATGGCTTTCCATACACGAGGCGAAAGGGAGAAGTGCCCAAAGGTGTCTTGAAAGACGTCCTATATGCCCACAAGACCGAGTCCAAAAGCTGTGACCAATCCTTTCGGTCAGGGCGGACGACTTTCTGCATAATAGTCTTAATCTCCCTATTCGACACTTCGGCTAGACCATTCGTCTGTGGATGGTAAGGTGTAGCAACACGATGGTCTATGCCGAACTCGCTAGCAAGTGCCTTCACCTGGTCGTTGATGAAGTGAGATCCCCCATCAGAAATCAAAACTCGTGGAACCCTGAACCGCGTGATGATGTGCTTCCTCAAAAATCTGCAAACTGTCCTCGCATCAGCGGCTCGGGCGGGGATAGCCTCCACCCAACGACTAACATAATCAACGGCCAACAGAATGTACTCAAATCCTGACTCTTAGGGAATGGACCCATGAAATCGATGCCCCATGCGTCAAAAACCTCACAGAAGTGAATGGGCTGCATCGGCATCATATCACGCTGTCCACAAGTGCCCATCCTCTGACAGTCAGTACACCTCTTCACGAACTCATCGGAGTCCTTGAAGAGGGTAGGCCACCACAAGCCGGATTGGAGCACTTTCTGTGCCGTTCTCCTCCCAGAATGATGTCCTCCTGCCTCAAGCTTGTGGTAGTAAGTGAGGACGCTATGGTGTTCCTCCTGAGGAATACACCGACGCCAGACGCTGTCCCCTCCTTCGTGGTAAAGGATGGGATCCTCCCAATGGTAGGACTTGGCCTTCACGAGGAAGGTCTCAAGCCTCTGCCTGGGCCAATCTTGTGGGACTTTCCCAGCAACGAGAAAGTTTACAATGTCGGCGTACCATGGGAGCGAGGCGATAGCAAGGATCGCCTCATCTGGGAAGGTATCTCTAATAGGGTCAATCTGCTCAGAATCCTCAGGCTGCTCTAGTCGGGAGAGATGATCCGCCACCACATTCTTGACTCCAGGCTTATCCTTGATCTCAATGTCGAACTCCTGGAGTAGAAGGATCCATCTAGTAAGTCTGGCCTTGGCATCCTTCTTTGCCATGAGGTACCTGATGGCGGTGTGATCTGTAAACAAAGTCACTCTAGATCCGATGATATACGATCTGAACTTATCCAGGGCAAACACTACAGCTAGCATCTCCTTCTCTGTAACCGTATAGTTCCGCTGGGCGGAATCCAATGTGCGGCTAGCATAGTGTATGGCAAATGGAACTCCATCCCTCCTCTGTCCCAGCACTGCCCCTACGGCAAAGTCGGAGGCGTCCGTCATGATCTCGAATGGGAGAGACCAATCAGGCGGCTGGAGGACAGGAGCCTCAATAACACATTGCTGGAGAGTCGCGAACGACGAAAGACACTTGTCATCGACAAGGAACTCGATGTCTTTCGTCAAGAGGTCAGTCAACGGTCGGGCAATCCTGCTGAAATCCTGAATAAATCTCCTATAAAATCCAACGTGCCCCAGGAATGACCGTAGCTGCCTCAGATTGGACGGTGGTGCGAGTTTCCTAATGACATCAACCTTGGTCGGATCCACCTCCATGCCCCTGTTGGAGATGATGTGGCCAAGCACCGTCCCTTGAGTCACCATGAAGTGACTCTTCTCCCAAGATAAAACCAAATGAAACTCAATACAACGCTGGAGTACCCGGTCTAGGCAGTCAAGACAGGAGTCGAATCCATCGCCGTAGACCGAGAAATCGTCCATGAAGACCTCCAAACACTCCCCTAGCATGTCCGAGAAGATCGACATCATGCACCTCTGAAAAGTAGCAGGGGCATTGCATAGCCCAAATGGCATGCGTCGAAAAGCATATGTGCCGAAGGGACAGGTAAAGGTGGTCTTCTCCTGATCCTCAGGAGCGATGGCCACTTGGTTGTAGCCCGAGTACACATCCAGGAAGCAGTAATGGCTCTTCCCTGCCAGTCTCTCAATGATCTGGTCAATAAAAGGCAGGGGGAAATGGTCCTTCTTGGTGGTCTGGTTGAGTCTCCTGTAGTCAACGCAAACCCTCCAAGAGGTGGGTACTCGTGTAGCAATCTCCTCTCCCGACTCACTGATCACAGTCGTGATGCCCGTCTTCTTGGGCACCACATGCAAGGGGCTGACCCACTTGGAGTCGGAAATGGGATAAATAAAATCTGCACTCCACCATTTTGATATTTCCTTCATCACAACCTCTCTCAGGTTGGGGTTCAGTCGCCGCTGGAACTCACGCGACGGCTTCGCCCCCTCCTCGAGATAGATATGGTGGGAGCACACTGATGGACTAATCCCATGGAGATCTGCTACGCTCCATCCGATCGCCTTGCGGTTCTTTTCAAGAACCCCCATCAAACGGGATTCCTGCTCTCCAGTCAACTCGGCGGAGATGATGACTGGGTACATCTCTGGCTCACCCGCAAGGAATCGATACTTCAGCGAAGTAGGGAGCGGCTTCAGCTCTGGAATGCTGGGTGCTGGCAAATCTGGCCGCGGAAGAAACTGAGTGAATGCTGCTAAGTCTGCCAAATCTGCCTGGGAGAAGTGAAGCGAACTCTCGCAAAGTGGATCGGGAGAAAGCTGCTCAACTGCACTGTCTCTGGTCTGCTCTGCATCTGCCTCCTCCTCATCTGTAGGCTCAGGTGGACTCAGGTCTGGCATCTGATCATCACAATCGGCCCAATCAGACTCTGAATCCGAGGGATCTGTATCAACTGCGGTGGCATCAGTACCACCGTAAAGCAAGGTGGCCTCAGCACCACCATCACTGGAATCCGTGTAGCGATCAAGGACCGGCTCTGCTGCCTCTGTGGTATCCTGAACCAGGGTTGTGCTCTCCAGACTCTCCTCTGCTATCATCTCGGCATCAGCTGTATCTGAATATGAGAGGATGGTCTGTGCTGCCGGATCTGCCCAAGCTGCCTCATCATCTGTGATCACAAAATCACAGTCCTGGTGGATGTATGGCTCTGCGTCTGTCAGCTGCTCTGAATCTGTACTTGCATCTGAGCGGGCTCTCTCTCTAGCTCTGTAGTCCTCGACCGTCTCTATTTGTATACTCTCGCCCTCGACGCGAAAGTACACATTCCCGCTATCATGATCAGTCACCGCCTTGGCTGTGGCCAAGAACGGACGACCAAGGATGATGGGGGTATCGGTCACTGAGTCAGGGATCTCCATGTCCAACACTACAAAGTCCACGGGGAATTTCAGGCACTGAATCGTGACGATAACGTCTCGTAATAACCCCTTCGGCCTCTTGACAGATCGATCAGCGAACTGAAGGATTGTCCTGCTCTGTCGAAGAGTGCCCAACTCGAAGCGGTCGAGAAGGGCTGCCGGAAGAAGGTTGATCGACGATCCGCTATCTAGTAGAGTACGGTCGAACCTCTGCTCACTGATCTGGCATCTGACATACGGGGCCCCTGAATCTGGCCTCTTGGCTGGCAGTCGGTTCTGGATCGCAAAACACGTGGCTTTCGTCAGCACATGTATCTCTGAAGTGTGGTTCCTCCTCCTCCTCCTGACTGTGGTCCTGTCTCTCAAAGAACGCTGGAGCAGGGGGATGTGCTGCAAAGCCTCCTGGAGGGTCAGCTGGATGTGGAATCGATCGATCATGCTCTGGCTGAACTCCTCAAGCTCTCTCTTTTTTGGATTTTCTTTTTTCTCCCCCTTCCCCATCTGAAGGGGTCTAGGGAAGGGGATCACCGGGTCCTTCGCAGATGAAGGACTAGGAAAAGGCTTAGACGGTTCAACGACCGGATCCACACATACATCATGCACCACAGTGGGACCAGAAGAAACTAAACCCTTTCCTTTATTCAAACCAATCTTCTGAGATACATCAAGGCGAGGAAAGACAACATCTCTCTCAACACAAACACCGGTGGCCTCAGTACCACCACGGGCTGGCTCTGCTGCTGCTGCTGCTGGTAGACGTCTCGCGGCATCAGTACCGCGGGCTGGCTCGGCTAAACGGGTGGCATCAGTACCACCTCCTCGAACTGGTGAAGTGGTGGCCTCAGTACCGCCGGTGGGATCAGCATCCTTGGTGGCATCAGTGCCACCATCATCATCTGGAGCGGCCTCAGTACCGCTCTCCTCCTCCTCATGTGGCGCCTCTGAAGTATCCTCGTGGTGAAGCTCAGATGAGGCGCCGCCGCCTGCTGGGGTCCTACCGCTCCTAAGTGTGACAAAATCAGCATCAAATAGATCCGAAGATGTATCAACAAATGGGTCACTAGGAGTGGCAAACTCAGTGTGTACTACCTGCTCAAATTTCCTCTTGAGGTTATTCGGGTTCGGCTCAATCTAGGCTGGAATGGCGGCCTTCCCTCTCACCAAGTCCCGCATCTCCTGGCGGAACTCGTCCATCTCCCGTCTGAATGTGGCCTGCTGGTCCGTGAGGAGGCGGGCGATGTCATCCAAAGCAGGGCTCTCGTGGGAACCCGACGGGTAGCCTCTCTGGGGGTGAGGCTGCTGGTACTGCTGCTGGTGGTAAGAGGGGTATGAGGTAGGGTGCTGCTGCTGAACTGGGTGAGCCTGCTGCTCACGCCTCCACGACTGTCCCTGCTACTGATAGGGACGAGGACTGAAGGATGATGGCTGGTGCTGCTGGTATGCTGGGGGCTGCTGCTGCGACTGCTGGTGATCTCTCTGCTGGGAGTACTGCCCTCCCTGTCCTGACGGCTGCTGCTGGGGCTGGGCACCACCATTCCCCCACCTGAATCCGGGATGGTCTCGTCGGATCCCAGGCTGGGGGCGGTCATACCAAATCCCGTTGATACCCATCAACGGCTCGGCATCGTAGGGGGCTGGCGGGAGTACTGCCAGAGGCTGGTCCGGCTGGTATACCACCATCTGCATGTCTGGAGATGGTGGGGACTGGTAGGTGGGTTGCGGCTGCTGGTACGGCTCCGCCTGTACAAGATGAACCTGTCTAGGCTGCACAGGGGTGCTGGAGCGCTGAGACGAGCTGCTGCTGCTGCCGGAGTTGCCTCGCGACTGAAGACGGGGCTGAGGAGCCGTCTGTGCCTCCTGGAGACACATGAGCTGTGTCTTCATGTCGCTCAGAATCTGTGCCATCTGTTCCATCTGAGTGATGCTCTGGCACTTCTTCTTCTCAATCAGCTCCATGCGGTCCAACTTCTCGCTGATAATGCCCATGTCCGCAGCTGACGACCCTGCCTGTGCTGCTGCGGCTGCGGACGAACTGGATGGACCTGCATCTACCCGTGCTATCCGCTGGTACAGCACGGGTCCTGGCTGCTGTGGCTGGGTCTTCTGAGTATACAACCTGGTCTGGGACATCACCATGTAGTTTTCGGCCATCTCCTCGTAGATGGCCCAGACCTGGTCGTGGTCCTTGGCAAAGTAGGACCCGCCGCAAGAAGCATTCACCAGACCCTGAAGCACTGGCGTCAACCCGCTGAAGAAGCTCTGAACTAAGTTCGGCTTGGAGATGTCGTGGTGCGGGCATCGGTCTAGGAGCTCTCGGAACCTCTCCCATGCCTCGTGAAACTGCTCGTTGGGGAACATGGAGAAGTTGCTGATCAGGGCCCTCGCTGCATTCGTCCGCCCGAGTGGATAGTACTTGTTCAAGTACTCGGTGCGGAGCTGCTCCCAGGTGTATACAAACCTCCCAAGATGCTTCAGCCAGGTGGCTGCTCTATCTGCCAGTGAAAACGGGAAGGCTATCATCCGGATCGTGTCCTGGTCCACGTGGCGATCGTGGACAGTGTTGCAGATCATCAGAAACTCCTGGAGGTGGAGGTGGGGCTCCTCAGTGGCAAGTCCGTGGAAACGAGGTAGTAACTGCAAGGTGTTCGGGGGGAACTTGAAGTCCCCCACGATCGCTGGCACTACTACCCAATGATGCATCAGAGTAGATCCGGGGTTGTGCAACTCCCGCATCGGTTGTGGTGGTCCTCCTGCCGCGGCGCCTCCCGCTGCGGCGGCGGCGGCTGCTGCCGTTGCGGCGGCTGCTGCGGCTCGTGCCTCTGCATCAGGTATCTCCTCAGGCTCGCTCTGCTGGTCTCGCTCTGCTCTAAGCCTCTCCAACTCTCGCCTCATCTCTATCATGAATGCCCCCTGATCACGTAACTGCTGCTGAACTGTCTCAAGTGATGCGATCAGGGTGGAGTTGATCGCTCCCTGGTCTAGTACAAAATGCTCGGGCTGACGGGAGTGATCACCTGAACTGCCGGCTCCGGCCATGACGTCTGCAAAACCAAACGAGCCCAACTCAGGTGCTGTCAAATCAATCAATCTCTCCTCGGGCTCGTATCTCTCAGGTCGGACAGAAAGGGGGTCGAGGGGGAACAGGGTGGAATCGTACTCGGGCTCGGAGAGCGGGTCTGAGCTCTCGCGAGCCAACCTAGATGATGAGGTAGACGTGCCCGAAAGTGGTGCAGCCAGAGGCTGCCTAAGAGACCGTCTACCCATCATCTCGATCTGGCGAGTAGTGCGGATGAGATCTGGAAAAATTATGATCAGAAAACAAACCCCTGGTTCACCAACGCAACGCGAGCTGAAGACCGTGAAAGTTCGGTCAAATTATCTTGTCAATTTTATTTGGTGAACACACAAAATATCAGAGCGCTTACGTGACCTGTTAGGATATCCGATGCTACCCCAACCGACTGGCCCGCACGGAAAAGTCGGTAATCAGTCGGGACTAGCACCGGGGGGCTCTACCTAGGGTGCGGGTCACTCTCTCGCGCATCCAAACCATACAATGAGGGGGTTGCTCTCCCCAAGACAAAATTTTTAGGGTGAGCGGATTTTAAGATCAATAATATTAGCCAGTCCCAATTTTATGGTTTCTCTTTTTAGTCTTTTTCAGATGAAAACAAACGGCCTAACGAATTTTTCGGTTCTCCTGGTTATTAAGTCCAAAACAGGGGGGAGAAGACGAAAAAGCCTATGCGCGATAAATCAATGATGCATGCTGAGTAAGAAATGTGTACCCGTCTCCAGCACTCTACATGCAATATGATCCGCGCATAAATATAAAGACAGAAAGGAAACTACCTATATGATGCAAACGGGAAAGCCGAGTCCTAGATGAGCAATTCTAGCGAAGAACCGTCTAACCGGTCATCGACCTCCAAGCCAAAGAGTCCGGTCTTGGCCCGTCCCTCCTCTGTCTGACAAATCGGGGGTAGGAGTAAGCGCTTTACAGGACGGGCTGCGGCACGTAGGCTACGAAGGCAAATGAGTCGGTTATTTTTATTAATTATTTTAGTAGGTCCAATTAACGATCTATAGGAAAAGATAATCAGTTAGGTGTGTGGATCCTACTAATTACGGCACAGTCACCAGAAATTCCTAAGTCTAGGGGCTCGAGCAAAAACCGCATAAACACCGGAAAAGGCAGAAATAAAAGAAAAAGAAAGCCGCGTAAAAACCGTGAAAAACCGCGCAAGTCCTAAGGGTCCCCCGAGCACACCGGTGCTCGGCGAAACAGACCCGCTACGGTAGAAGAGTCCAAGTGTCCTGAGAATGTCCTGTATTATTACAATAATAATGAATGAAAATAAAAGCAAAAATCTATCCTAATCCTCACCCACTCAACTCTCTCTCACTCTCTCCTGCGGCTCCGTACAGAAGGGAGCCGCCTCCGAATCCGCGGTTGCGTCGGCTTCTCGAAATCAGCTGCCTCGGTCCTCGGGCCCTCGAAAGAGAAAATAGAGTGGTCAGAACCAATAATCAAATAATAATAAGAGAAAAAGAAATAAAAATAAAAATAAAAGGGTATATATGCAAAAATGTAAAATAAAATAAACACACAAAAGAAGACAAAAACAAAAATAAAAGAAAAAGAAAATAAAGCAAAATAAAACAAAAAGAAAATATAAACAAAAGCCGCGAAAAGCCGCGAGCTCTAAAAGAGCCGCGAAAAGCCGCGAGCTCTGAAAGAGCCGCGAAAAGCCGCGAAAATAAAAATGAAAAGAAAATCAACTACTAAGCCGTGCTCCCCGGCAACGGCGTCATTCTGATGACACGATCCGATGGCTAGGGTATAAGGTGCAGAAATAGGGTCGTTGTGACCCAAGCGATCAGACCATGTATATCAAGAAAAATGAACCACTCGCAAAAAATAAAATCAATCAAAACAAAGAAGCGGTCCTGCTATGTGTTTAACCTGGTATAGCACCCAGGGTCGAACTCAAGGAGCACGGATTGGCCGAAGGCCTACAAAGTAGTAAAAAGAAAATAAAATAAAGAAATAAAATCTTTTTAGTGGTTTTTAATTAATTTTATAATTTTTTTGGATTTTTAATTGATTAAGAAATTAAGAAAAACAAATACAAGCACACTTTATCAATTTATTTAAAGCAACAAAAATCAAACAAAAATTAAAACAAAAATATTTTTATGTGTTTTATATTTTTTTATATTTTTTGTGAATTTTTGATAATTTTCTGATGTTTATTTTATTTTCTAAAAATCAAACAGTGGGGAAAATAAAGGGTACTGTCCAGCCGAGCCTAAAGTCCCTAGATAAAATATCTAAGGGTCTCTAAATGGCCTGGAGGTGATTTTCCTGTAAAGTAGGTAAAACAAGGAAAATTTAGGTACCAAATTTATTGTTTTTGGAATTTTAAATTATTTACTAGAATTTTTATGGATTTTTGAGTGTTTTTAAGTTTTTAAGGTTTTTAAGCAATGAAAAATAGCCAAAATTGGCTAGAAAATCAAACAAACTAAACTAAACAGTAGCTAATTTTTATGGAATTTTTAGGGGAGTTTTTATATTTTTTTGTGAATTTTCAAGTTAAACAGTAACAAAAATAAAGGTTTCTGAATTTTTAAAAATAGCAAACACAATCAAAAATGTCCTCAAAAATCCTTGAAAATCCTACACCATGGCAGGAGCCATGTGTCAAATTCTCATTGGATTCGGAGGTGATTTGATATTTTATTCAAAAATCAAAAAAGGATACTGTGCACAGGGACTGGAATGCAAATACCCAAAGTTCTGGGGGTCCCGGTGCAAAATACCCAGCAAAACACGCGCCAAGCGCATGCCTGGGGCACTCAGAGACCTATATGTAAAGAAAATAAGTCCCGAGGACTTATTGGTAACACGTACCAAAAGTCCAGGGGCCTATCTACAAATAACCCAAGAAATATCGCACATGTGTAAAACAATCACGCACAGGGGTATAAATGCAATTATCTAAAAACTTTCATTCATTTCATAACAGCCAGAACTACAAGGGCATAGACTGCAAATAACCCAAAATACCACGCGACGAAGCACGTGGCTCACAACAGGTAGGGGTATAAATGCAATTACACTAAAGCTCAAGGTCCTCTATGCAAATAAACCTAACACTAAACAACATACTTAAATATTTACAGGACTAATGCGAAATAAAAGAAAGACATGGGCCTAGGGATGTCAGCGGGTCGGGTTCAGGGCGGGTATTACTATTCCCAAACCCAAACCCATTTATAATATCACTATCTATACCCGCCCATTTATTAAACGGGTAATTTCTAGCGGGTACCCATATACCCGTCGGATACCCGTGTACCCAATGGGTACCCATATCTTCGACATGGTAAATCTTAAGTTGTTTATAAATGTGTATAATATTTTCGTAGATAGACGTATTAGAGTGAGATCGTGTCATATGATATTCATAAAAATGTGCAATATATAGAGAATATTAAAGGTTTATATATATTAATTGTTTAACTTTTTTGTGTTGATAGTTTTTATTTATTAAAGATACAAAAAGTTAGTTGAATGTGAATAAATGGATGGATGGGAGAAAATTGAGATGGAAATTTATACATGTAGATCGATATATATTAGACATGAAATGGATTTGGGGCTAGTTTGAATAAAATGCAACACACACATCTATCTTTACATATATTTTTTATTCGGGTTTGGGGCGGGTTCGGGTACCCACGAGGTAATCCCAAACCCATACCCATACCACATGGGTAGTCAATTCAAAACCCAAGCCCGTCCAAAACTAAATGGGGTGGGTTTTGGGTCCTTAAATGGGGTGGGTTCGGGCCGGGTACCCAATGGGTAGACCCAGATTGACATCCCTACATGGGCCTAAGGGTAAATTACCCTTTATTACGCGGGGTCGTTGGATGCGCTCCACGTGGCTGATCGGAAGGCTGGGACTGGTGGGCGCTCCAGATGACGTCTCCTCAGATCTGACGGTGCCGGCTGCTCCAGGGATGAACGGCCCAGATTAGAACTGGAGCGAGGGGTGAAGATCGACGGTGCTGGAGGATGCTGGAAGAACAAAGCCCCGGCGAGATTCGCCGGGCTCGTGTGAGCGCTGCGCTCCTCCTTTGAGCACTCTGAAGGTCGGAGAAGAATGCTGGAGTGCTCCTGCGTCCGCTACGATGCTCCGATGATCGGCCCAAGCTCGGAGGAGCTCAGGCGAGGTCGACGGAGCTGGCCTTCTGGCTGAATGACGGAGAGCCTCAGATGGCCCTCGTTCTGACCTGCAAAGTGCACCAAAAGACTCGCGGGTCGAGGACAAATTGCCTCGACCCGGTTAGGCGATGTGAAAGTGGCTGGTGCGTCGGGGCGGCGGGCTCCGGCGAAGGTGGTGGACGGAGGAGCCCGGTTCCCAGCTCCTGTGCGAGCTGGGCTGGGTGAGTGGGTGCAGAAGGTGCGTCGGGAGGAGGTGAAGATGTGGGTCGGTTCCGATGATCGAGATGGGTAGCTGGATGACCGGAATCGAAGAAAGACGTCTACGACGAAGATTGGGCGAAAACTAAAATTAGATGAAATGGCAGAGCTAAGTGGTTACCTAAATGGTCGATGAGACTGTGGTGGAGCTGGGGAAGCTCTCGGTCTTGGCCTCAAGGGACGTCTCGGCCCGAGGCTCGAAGCTCGCTCAGGTGGCGGAGCTGCGGCGGCTACGTCGCCGGATCAGTGGAATCCTCCTCCTCGAATCGCTGCAACAGGTGGAGACGCTCGCTGTCACTCTTGCGATCACTCTGGAGCTCACAGGGAAGAAGGGGAATGACCAAAGATGGAGAAAATGGGTGGCGGAGCTCGCTTATGTATGTTGGAAGGATCCGAGAGGGAAGGCTCGGGTAGGGTCGTGGTGGCGCGCGGATCCCAATGTTGATGCCCGGCGAGGGTGTCGGATGTGGGAGGTTCGAAATGGAGTCGGGGTTTGGGTGATAGGCAATCGGGTCGAGCGGGGAAAAATCCGAGAAGTTGGGTCCGAAGCTCGAACCCGTGAGAAGTGGTCCTGGGGGGGCTAGTTGACCGGGCGGTCAACATCCCCAGGAGCCAATGAGGTTCGGCCACGTGGTTATCAGACATACTTAAGACTTGGGAAGATAGGGATGACAAAAATATCTGAAATAAAGGAATTGACTATACATAAGAAAGCCGAAGTTGGTGACTGTGCTTGCTATCTAAGTATGATTTATTGGCATTTAGCATAATAAAGATCCTACAAAGTGCCAACCATGATCCATATTTAGGTTGGCGGTTTTCCAGAGCATTTAAACTTGAAAGAACTGCGTACGGCGGCTTATAAGAAAATGCAATAAATGTCGTCTACAGTCTGCTGGAAATGTGCATGGAAAATGGATTTATCAGCAGATTATTGGGAAATGAAAATTATATTACCTAGACAGATGCAAGGAGCAGTTTAGAAACCTCAGATACCAGTTAACAAAATTAACAGTAGCGTGAAATTTCACTTACGGACTGTACCAAAATAGACAGCAAGCATTAATTCATGGCGACAACTTACCTGAGCACAAATGGTCTTAAAAAAGATAACAGATCCGATCCCTACAAAGCACAAGATCAATCGTCGGCTCTATATTATCTGGGAAAGGAAAGGAAATGAAGGCTTCATTTGAACCCTTTTTCTTATAATTTTATCTGGAAATAGTCTGCCATTGCTGTGTATCACCAGATATGTTTTCTATGTATCACCGGACAGAGATGGAGGCATCAAGTATTGCAGTAAAGGCAAAATTCAGAGTGGCTCAGTTACATCGGAAGGAAAATGTTATCTGCTCATGGTAAACGACTAAATAGCACTTCTATTTAATACGGCTGCATGATAATAACCAAGCCTAGCTACATGGTTACTTTGCTTTCAAACAGATCGGATTTGGGTCATATCCAGGCTTGAATTCAACAAAGCTATATCTTTCTTAATAGTCTTCGTCCAACAATTTAGGACTTCCCCGGCCCCTCTTCCAAGGTTCCTCTAAGTTCCAACGCCTTGTAGCTGGAGCACTAGAAGGTCTTCTTTCCTCTAGTCCAAACCACCTTGGCCAAATTCCTTTTATTCTATCTTTACATGGTCGCACACCAACCTTTGTTGGATACTTTCATTGTAAATATAGTCCTATGTGTGGCCGCATCCATCGAAGCATCTTCACATGCCAGCTACAGACATTCTATACATATGTTTATAATTAACTACCCAACACTCACTATCATAAAGCTTTGCAGGTCTCACTGCAACTTTATAGTAATTCCTTTTGAGCTTCAAATGCATCTTTTTAGTTTCTCTCATCCAACATGCATCAATTCGATGGGTAAAATCTCCATCAAGTCCTCCATCCCTTTCAAAAATCGACCCTAAATTTTTGAATGCATCCTTCGGAATAAAATGTGTTATGAGCGTGCACCTTTATCATATCTTTAACTTCATTGTCATTGAACTTACATTCCATATAATTGGTCTTGGTAGTACTTAGTTGGGATCTCTCACACTTCGAAGCCTCTCTCCGAAGCTCAAACTTCCCGTTGACTCCATCCATTTTATTGTCTACTAACAAAGCAATATCATTCGCAAGCATGGACCAAGGTACCATCAAGGTGCCTTCCCTTGTAATGGCCTTTGTTATATCATCCATAACCAAGGTAAAAAGAAAGGAGAAAGGAATCATGTTCGGATCCTTGGTGCAAACTAATGCTTGTATAGAAGTGACCTAACATCCTAGTAGGAGTCCTTACAAAAGTTGTTAATTTGTCATATATGTCTTTCTCATGTTGATTTACAAAATAGGAACCCCTATTTTCTCTAGACAGTGTCATAGACCTTCTCCAAATCTAATGAATATGATATCAATGCCATCTTTCTTATTCTAACAACTTACATCAAACCTTTGAGAGGTGTATACCCTCAGTTTAGACCGGCCATGCATAAACAAAATGGGTGTTATGATACTTGTTAGAGTATATGGTTGTGCGCCCTATTGAGTTGTAACAGGGTAAATGGATCCTGGAGGAGATCCATTTACCCCATCCAGTGGTTTAGTCCCACATCGTCCAGTGGTGGGACTCGGAGGCCCTGTGGAGGCTATATAAGGAGCCCCAGGCCTCCTTGTAACAGATGAGAAAGTCAATAGACAAACACGCCCAGTTAAGGGGCTTCTCCCGTGGTTTCATCCCGCTCCTCACGGAGTAGGGTTCCACGTAAAATCCCGCTGTTATTCTTTTTGTTTATCTTTTTTCCATGTTACGCTTCCGCTTCCGATTTTCTAACATGGTATCAGAGCGGGTTCGATTCTTGAGTTTTTCATTTTTCGAGATTCGATGTTTATGATGAAGATGTTCATGTTGAAGATGTTTTAGGATTCAATTTTTATTCTGTTCAAGAAAGTATGTTTTTAGGGTCTCTGGAACCCAAATCTGTTCTCTTGTGCGCACGCCCATTTTCCAGATCCTGGTGGCACGTCCATCACTGTGCGCACCTTCGGTTCGTGCAAGTATCCAACGTCCTGCGCTCATCTCCAGCGGATCTCTGGCAGCGCCGACCCTAGCCTTCCAGTCGGCCTTCAACCATCCCGGATCGACCCAGGTGCACCCCAGGCAGTGCACTCCCATCAGATCTAGGCGTCCAACTCCTTCCAGAACGATCCAGGCAGGGCCTTTAAGCCCGATGGCTCCAGGCGACAACTCCTCCACCAGGCGGAGGACTTCCGTGCGGCATTGAGGGCGGCGCTCCCTCCTGATTCCGCCCTCCTCCTCGCATCGCGCAGGTGGCGTGTCCAGCCATAACGACGATCCTTCTCCTCTCGCTGCTCCAAGCCAAGGAGCATCCCCCGAGCCTCCCCTCTGCCGTTCCCCGCTGGCGGTGCTCCAACCGCATCATCGAGCCCAGGGTCCACGAGGCGGCCTCCCAAGTGTCGCAAACCCAGGTCAGCGCCGCCCATATGCGCACAAGCCTCCAAGTCCGTGCGGCGCCCCCGTATGAGCCCCTCTTCAACCAGCGGCGCAACCTCCAGACGAGCGCGCAGTAGCCCTCCAGATGCTCTCCAGGCGAGCGCGCGGCGGCGCTCGAGCTCGGCATCGCCTCCCCTTGGCGGCGGCTACCTCCAGCGGCGTCACCAGGCGCGCTTCTACAGGCGCGAGCGGCGCCGGAACCCTGTCTGCAGAACCCCTTCGACTTTGCAGCCGCCGGGTTCCCAATCTTTGGATGCCCTATCGTGAGGGGGGCGGCGGGTCCCCATGCTTTAAAAAAAATCGAAGGGGTATTGGGAACCCTAACGTGGAAAGGGCAATATGGGCCCGACTGCGGTATTTTTTTTTTAAAAAAAAGGGGCAATTACGTTTGGTCCAAGTGGCCAGATGTTTAAAAAAAAATTAAGGGACCCGTTAAAAAAAAACAAATTTTGGGGGGATATATGTTGTAAAAAAAAAGGGGAGTATTATTTTGAAAAAAAGAGGAGAGATTTCAAAAAAAAAAGGCGTACAATAAAAAGCCGTACGTTGTTGAAAAAAAAAGCCGCGTACAAAGAAAAGTCGTACGCAATTTCAAAAAAAAAGTTTCAAAAAAAAGGGAATGAGAGAAAAGCCGTATAAAAAAAAATGTTGCAACGGCTTTAAAAAAATCGTTTTGGACGGCTTAAAAATTGATGAAAAGCCGCCAAAGAATTTTTGAGAATATTCAATGTGTTTTCCCATTTTTATGTCTTCTCCCAACTTTGTCGATTTCTATATTTCCGACAAGTATGGGAGAAAGGGGAGTATATATGTAGAGTCACAGGTCTTGTATTTCAGATGCAGATTCAGATTCCCAAACCGATCAGATTCCAGACTCTACGGTTCAGATCCAGTTTCAGACTCGACATCAGATGATCCGAGTCCAGTTTCAGACACGCACAAGTGTGCGGTCATTGTCAGATGAGCATAAGTTGCCATTCATTGTCAGAGGTCCCCATCATTCTTCTAGTTGTCAGGCCAGAAGTTTTTCATGTGAGCCATAGGGACTCCGGAGCAGAGGACCATTCCCTTGAGGGCAAGGGTTTTCATGTGGTATCATAGGTACACCAGAGCAGTGCACCATTCTCTGAGCCAGATGGGAGAGACCCAGTTCTCCGACGAGGAGTCTTCAGGCGCAAGTTCAGACTCGATGGTCAGATTCCGAGTCTTCAGTTGACTCACACTCCAGCCCGTTCGTCCTCCTCACCTGCACGGCATGAGAAGCAACGTCCTCGACTGCAGCATGTGCGCATTGGGTTGATATTGTCCGTAGTGTCCTGTGTGTTGAGTTGAGTTTCTTTCTGTTTGTCCAAGCTGAGCATTGCATGCTCCAGCTTGAGGGGGAGTGTTAGAGTATATGGTTGTGCGCCCTATTGAGTTGTAACAGGGTAAATGGATCCTGGAGGAGATCCATTTACCCCATCCAGTGGTTTAGTCCCACATCGTCCAGTGGTGGGGACTCGGAGGCCCTGTGGAGGCTATATAAGGAGCCCCAGGCCTCCTGTAACAGATGAGAAAGTCATAGACAAACACGCCCAGTTAAGGGGCTTCTCCGTGGTTTCATCCCGCTCCTCACGGAAGTAGGGTTCCACGTAAAATCCCGCTGTTATTCTTTTTTGTTTATCTTTTTCCATGTTACGCTTCCGCTTCCGATTTTCTAACAATACTGTGGAAACTTGCCTCATCATTGTTGGTACAGACCTTCATTCTATGATTTGTCAATTTCGTACATGTGGAGAAGAGGAACGAATGAGATGCTTATTCCAAAGGACCTAGGGTCTTCTTATATAGAGAGAAAACTCTAAAGAGTGCAAGATAAAAAATACATAAATACCCCCAAAGGGTTACGGAACCCGAAGGGTTACGAACATAAATGTAAATATAATAACTCTAACACTAACCCTCGTGTTGGAGCATATATGTCGATCATGATCGACTTGGATACTAAGTACATGAGGCGCTTCCTTGGAAGAGCCTTTGCGAGGATGTCTGCAAGTTGAAGTTCAGTGGAGATGTATGCCAGTACCGATTCACCTCGTCATACTGCATCACGAATGAAATGACAATCACTTCAATGTGTTCTGTCGCCTCATGGAAAATAGGATTGGTGGCGATGTATGTGGCAGACTTGTTGTCACAATATAAGGGTACAAGAGTGGTGTTCTGTTAGGAAAGAGACAAGCCATGTGATCTCACATGTGTCCTGAGCCATTGCCCTATATTCTGCTTCCCACTGGATCTGGAGACCATTGTCTGCTTCTTGCTTCGCCAAGCGACAAGGTCATCCCCAACAAACATGGTGTATCCTGCAGTAGATCGACAGGAGAGCTAGCATAATCATAATCTGTATAGGCGAAGATATTAGTGTGCTCATTACCCCATGGAAGAGTCCACGTCTGGGAGATTCCTTCAAATATCAAAGGATCAAAAGAACATCTGCCAGTGACCGGTTAAAGAGGCTTCTACATATGTTGGCTGACTCTGCTCACAGCATATGATATATCGGACCAAGTAACAATGAGATAAAGTAATTTTTCCACTAAGCTTTTGTACCGTGTTGCGTCCTTAAAAGCTGGATCAGTAAATGTTGAATATTTTCACACTTCTGCAGGATGCCAGATGACTTGCATCCAAGTAGTCTTGCATCAGTCAGAATATCGAGGCAATACTTCCTCTATGAAAGATGGAGCCCCTCTAGTGTGTATTACCCTGATGCTAAGAAAATAAAGAAGTTGGCCGAGGTCTTTCATAACAAAGACCTTCTGGAGGAAGGTCTTGGTCCCCTGAGTACCGTCTACATTATCTTTGTGACAATAATATCATCAACATAGACAACAAGAATGACCGTACCAGTAAAACCTATATAGATTATGACACTTCGAACAAGTCTACAACATTAACTCGAATAGAAGGGTTCCTGGAAACTTGTTTAGTTTTAATTAATTTTGCAACATTGTGAATGGTGTGTATACTATGTGGTTTATGGAATGACAATGTGGTTTATGGAATGTCAATGTTAGGTGGACTATGTTGTAGACTTGGACTTCTTATACTTTATCTATGTTTCTAGGTTATAATTAGTGCCGGAGTAATATGTGTCACTTATGTAGATGGGTAATTGGACCCCCTCCAGGATCCAATTACCACATCCAGTGGTTTAGTCCCACATCTACTATTTGTGAGACTAGAGAGACAGTAGGGACTATATAAGAAGCCCCATACCACCTGTAACAGATGAGAAACTTCAATAGAAAAATCAACCCTTTGAGGCGTTCTTCCGTGGTTTCATCTCGCTTCTTACGGAGTAGGGTTTCGCGTGAAAATCCCGGTGTTCTTTATCGTTCTTATTCTTTATCCCTAATTACGCTATCGCATTCTCATTTTCTAACATGGTATCAGAGCAGGTTCGATTCTCGAGGATTTATTTTTGAAGATTTATATTTATGCTTTGTTTCAGAGTCAATTATCAAAGGAGATTCAGTTTTGGTTTTTCGTTCTTCAAATCTATTCTTGAAGATTTGGTTCTTTGATTTGCTCAAAGTTTCAGAAGAGTATTAGGATTTTCAAAAACCCTAAAATCTGCAAGACGTAGTCGCGATCAATCTGGAGTTCAATATATAGTTTTCAAGAAAACCCTTCTATTTGAGTTTCGAAGATCATCAATCAAGGGTTTCTGATGAAGCCCTTACACAATTGAGCTTGGCGATGTGTAGGGAAAAATAAAACATGTGTCCCACTTACATGACATCAGCCATGACATCAGCAAGCTGATGTCATAATTTTTTTCCAAAACTCTCTCTTCTATTTGGAAACCAAAGTCCTTCGTACGCGCGCCTTGAATCTCGGATTTCGATGCACAATATTTTATTTTGACCATCTCTGAATGATGATCAAAATGAGTATAATATTCATGTACTTTTGATCGGGTTGAATCCCCGAAATTTTCGAGATATGGTTTTAATTTGCGATCAAATTTTGTGATTTAAAAATATCAGTTACCTCCGATCGCCGAACGGTCGATTCCGTTAGTCGTATCTTGTCGAATCAGATTTTATGGCGGTCTCGATTTGTTTCACAGTTTCCGATTTTGTGATGCGGCTTTTCTGTGGCACGCTTTACGATGCGATCGACTTTTGGTCGATTGCGACCGAACGTATTTTGTTTTGTGATTAGTGAATCAATCTGAGTTTATTCAATATGAATTGAATATTAATTGATCACTAAAACTTCTAATCGGGTCGGGTTTAGTTTGTGCGGATCTGGATGTTACAACAAACCCAGGTGGCTGTTGCATGTAAACTTCCTCCTGCAGGTCTCCATATAAGAATGCATGCTTGACATCTAATTGAAACAATGACCAGTCGCGTACCACAACAACAACAAGAATCCGCGGCGTAGAGTGACGCGCAACTGGAGAGAAGGTATCCTGGTAATCCACCCATAGGTCTGGGTGAACCCACATGCAACCAATCTGGCCTTGTATATGTCCATAGTACCATCCACTCGGTGTTTCATAGTAAACACCCATTTGCTGCCAACCAAGGTTCGAAAAAACGAAAGGCGGAACGAGGCGTTTTCCCTGGAAGCGAGGCGAGGCGTAGCCTCGAGGCGGTCGAGGCGTAAGCCTCAGTTTTGTATAGAAAAATAATTATAAAATATATAATAAATATATTTATTGGTGAAATAATATAATCTGACAAACATATAGTATATAACAATGTAATATATAATGATATTATGAAGATAAGAACATGAAAAAAGGATATGTCAATGACTCAATGCTATAAACCTTTCTAAATTTCTACCTAATCAAAAGGAAATCATTAGTTATAACTTATAACTATCACTAAAAAATTATCTAAAAGGGATTGGTTATAGTTGCCATTATAAATATCCAAGTTGTTGATATGAATCATATGATTTGAATCGTAACTTTGGCATGTTAATGGTAAATATTTCTTTTATGAGTATTCGAATCCGTATACACATTTTTATATGTTTAAGGATGTAATAGTAAGCGTTCACTAAAATAATTTGGCATGTTAGTGGTAAATATGAATATGAAAGAGGTCAAATTCAAGCATATGAATATGAAAGAGGTCAAATTTAAGCATTCATTTTGCATAAATTAATAGTTAGACATGATTAATAGTAAATATGAAGCAGTTTGTTGAAATAGTTACACATAATTAATAGTAAATATGGAGTTATGGGTACGAAAGAAACATCATATTTAGGCATTTAACTTGTATAATCATTATCCTAAACAAGTATATATTTATAAGCTTCTCAAACCACCATGTGAACTATGAAAATCATAAAAAAATTCTTCAAAAAAATAAAAACGCCTTGGAAAACGCCTCGACCGCCTCGAGGCGGAACGCCTCGAGGCTACGCCTCAGCCACTCGAGGCGCACGCCTCACTGGACAAGGCCGAGGCGCACGCCTCGAGGCTAAAAAGGCCTGCCTCGCCTCGAGGCGTACGCCTCGACCGCCTCGAGGCGCGCCTTTTAATACCATGCTGCCAACTGCAGATGCACCTGGAGGAGCCTGGACTATACTACACGTCTGACGAGACTGTAAGGCGACCACCTCTTCCTCCATCGTCAGAAGCCACTGACTATTCTGCAATGCCTCCTGATAGGACCGTGGTATCTCCACGGCTGATAGACCTACAACAAATTTATGAAAGTCCTACGAAAGACGTGCCCGAGAAATATGGGAAGCAAGATGATGCATAATGCATGCACGCCTTTGCTTCCTAAGAACAATAGGTACATCCATGTCCTCAACCTCCTTAGAAGGTATATCATCCAAGACATTCTGCACCTCAGGATGCACAGACAAATCACCAATGGCATTAGTAGAACTCAAATGCTCAAAAAATACCTTGGTCTTAATGGATGACGGAGGAGGCACATGAGCACGAAGTCGGTGCCGGTAAACCTGCGGAAAGAAAGGCGACATGGCTGGAGGTGGGGGAGGTAGTGGTGGTGATGGTGGAGGAGAAGGTGGTGGTGGTGAAGATTGTAGAGGTTTACGTTATGTCATGATGTACTGTTACGTATTCCTTATTTTTCTCATGTACGTCTATGTAATTTACCCAAGGGTTTTCTCTCTATATAAGAGACCCGAGGGCTCTATGGAATAACACAACAGAGTATCCTTGGCTCTAACATGGTATCAGAGCCAAAACTCTAGTCTAGGGTTTTCTCCACCCGCCGCCCCCCCGTGTTCGGCCGCCGCCGCCCAGCCCTCCCGTCGCCCCTCTCTAGCCCACCCGAGGGCACCTCCAGCCGCCCCTTCTCACCGCCGCCCAGCCCTCCCGCCGCCCCTCTCCACCCGAGCCCCCCCTCTCGCCGCCGAGGGCCTCTCAACGCCGAGGCTCCCTCCTGCCGCCGAGGGCGTCTCCCGCCGGTTTTCTTCAGACCCACCCGCCGTCGATGGGTTCAAGTGCGTAAGTCTACATATGCACTTGAATCCAAACGTGTTTTTGTAGACACCGGTTCTTTTGTCTATCATCCCTAGGTCTTCTTCTCCGGCGATATATCAGAACAAAAGGTTGATATGCCCGCCATAGGTGCCTTCAAAGGTTCGACACCGATAGTCAAAATGGACGGGACGAACTACGAGCTCTGGGCTATGCAGTTCCTGAGTCTTATGAAGTCATGTGGTAAGAAACATATTCTTACCGAAGATGAGCCGGCAAAGAAGACGGGGATATATGCCTCATGGGAGGCTGATGATGCGTATGCAAAGGTTTGGTTGTCATGAACGCTCACGATGGAAATCGCCAACGACGTCCTCCATCAACCCACCACCAAGGCGATGTGGGATATTCTCGCTACTACATATTCTCAAGTGCGGAATGAGACCAAGATGCTGCAGTTGCAGCATGATATTTTTACCAAGAAGCAAAATGGACGGCCTCTTCATTCTCTGTATACGTCCCTCCGCGGAATGTTCGAAAAATTATATAGCACCATCCTGCTCACAGCCACTCTCGAACAGCAGAAGACGTTCCGCAACGCTACCATGGTAGGCGTATTACTTGCTGCCCTTGATCCAGAGTATGAGGCAGCCCGCTCTCAGATCCTCGCCGACGCCACTATTCCTCCGATGGAAGAAGTCTATAGGAGGCTCAGTCGTATCTCAGTTCCCTCCAGTGCAGCGACTCCACCTCCTTCGGCAATGGCGGTCTCCAGAGGACGAGGTAGTTCATCTTCATTTCGTGGCAGAGCAAGTGATAGACGTGGCCGAGGAGGTCGTGTGCGTTCAACGTGCACATTTTGTCGTCGTACTGGTCATTCTGAGGATACATGCTATTCCAAGCATGGATTTCCTCCTTCTGCACGTGTTGCTGATCATGTTCAGGCTCCGCCAGCATCTACTCCAGATCACATGTTCGAGGAGCTAGTGGCACGGATTTGTGATATTATGCCACAGTCATCATCAGAGGATGTTGAACCATCCGACGTTGCGGCTTCTGCGTCCGCTAGTACATCTGCTACTGCCAGTACCTCAGGTAGTACTTCTGCCTCCTATCATAGTCATGATCTCTCAGGTTGGATTGTTGACTCAGGAGCCACCCATCATCTCTGCCGTGATAGAGATAGCCTGCAGTCCTACAGAGCTATTCAGTCTGGTCGCTCAGTACTCATAGCGGATGGCACTCATTCCCCTATACTCGGTCAGGGGGAGACTGTTTTGTTGCCCTCCATGCACTTACAGAACGTTCTACATGCACTAGAGTTCTCCATGAATTTATTATCAATTAGTCAGATTACAAAAGATTTGCATTGTCATGCTATATTTGACTTATCTGCTGTCATTTTTCAAGACATACTAACGGGCAGGGTGATTGGTTGTGGTTCTGAGCACAATGGCCTCTATCGTCTAGTACGGAACTCCTACGCTGGCGTATCTCTACAATCTCAGGGATCCGTTTCTCCATATACATGGCATCTTCGCTTTGGTCACCTGCCTCTCCAGAAAATGCGTCACCTCCTGCCTCAGATCTATCCGAATTCGTCATTTCGTTGTGAAGTGTGTCAGTTAGGAAAGCACCATCGGTCTAGCTTCCCTAGTCGTCAGGGTCGGAGCAGTCGCTCCCCATTTGAGTTATTTCATATAGATATTTGGGGTCCGAGTCGTATCCCAGATCATCAGGGGCACAAGTTTTATCTTGTTGTGGTTGATGATTTCTCTCGAGTGTCCTGGACTTTTCTTCTTAAAAATAAATCTGAAGCAGGAAGTGTTATCCAAAATCTTATTAATGAAGTGCAAAATGTTTTTTCGTCTACTATTAAGTATGTGCGTACTGATAATGCATTGGAGTTCTGCACTCATTCTCTTGCTCGATTTCTTTCCTCTAAGGGCATTATCCACCAAACCACATGTGCGTACACATCCCAACAAAATGGGGTTGCGGAACGGAAACATCGAAACTTTCTTGATATTGCTCGCACATTACTCATTCAGAGTTGTGCACCCTTAGCCTTTTGGGGGGATGCTATACTTACAGCATGCTATCTGGTCAATCGCATGCCCTCTACTGTTCTTGGGGAAAAGTCCCCTATCTCTGTTCTCTTTCCTGACAAAGACTTGTTTTCACTCACCCCTCGTGTCTTTGGGACTGTCGCTTTTGTTCGCCGCTTGTCTCCAGGACTTGACAAGCTCTCTCCGAGAGCTATTAAGTGTGTTTTTGTGGGCTACTCACGGACACAGAAAGGATATCGTTGCTATGATCCCATCCATGACAAGTACTATGTGAGTGCTGATGTTACATTTTTGAACCAGTTATGTACTTCTCCCCTGCAGGTGACAGATTGGTTTCCTCCATATCCACGGATACTAATGTCTATGTGCCCCTACCTCCGAGTCTGGGTCAATCTGAGTCCAATACACCACCACCACCTCCACCACCACCTCCTATTCTACCATTCTCTAAGTTCTACACAAGGCGATCAGGGCCTGCTCAAGCTACACGTCAACCATCCAGCACGCCTCAGGTATGTTCTGATGTTACCACTAATGATGGGCAAGATAATGCATCGGTGCAGGAACCGTTATCACAGGAGGAGGATCCGCTAGTCAGCACAGTAATAGATGATCTTGATCGTCCTATTGCTCATAGGAAGCAGAAAAGACAATGTGCATCATATCCTCTTGCGTCTCAAGTGTTATTTCATCGTCTCACTGGTGATTTCCAGCGATTTGCAGCAGCTGTCTCGTCGGTTGAGATCCCACGGACTTATCAAGAAGCCATGAAGATTGATTGCTGGCGTCTAGTTATGAAGGAGGAAATGCGTGCCTTACAGTCTCGAGGAACTTGGTCTCTAGTTCCCCTTCCTCCAGGTGCCTCTGTGGTGAGTAGCAAGTGGGTGTTTACGGTTAAATATCACGTAGATGGGCGTCTCGACATATACAAAGCCAGACTTGTCGCACATGGATTTACCCAAACCTATGGGGTAGATTATTTGGATATATTTTCACCAGTGGCTCGACACTCCACTCTTCACATTCTCCTATCTGTTGTTGTGGTACGTGACTGGACCATTTTTCAACTTGATGTCAAGAATGCATTCTTGTATGGTGATCTATAGGAGGAAGTCTACATGCAGCAACCACCGGGGTTTGCTGCTGAGGGGGAGACTCAGATGGTGTGCAGACCTCATAAGGCTATCTATGGCCTTAAACAAAGTCCACGTGCATGGTTCCAGAAGCTTTCCCAGCTGATTGAACAACAGGGGTTCAAGAGATCAAATTAGAACCATTCATTGTTTATCCAGAAGACTCCTAGAGGTACGGTTGTCGTCATGGTATATGTTGATGATTTTCTGGTTACAGGAGATGATGCTCAGGGAATTGAGATGACCAAATCTCTTTTGGGAAGTCAGTTTATTACGAAGAATCTAGGCACGATACGATATTTTCTGGGGATAGAGTTTGCAAGAAATGCACAAGGAATGGTAATGACTCAAAGAAAATATGTCACAGACTTGATAGTTGAAACAGGAATGGTTGGGTGCAGACCGTCGAGCACGCCTATGAACCCAAGCATGAAGCTGTTCGACAATGATACCGAAGAGGTGGACAAAAGAAGATACAGAGAGATGGTGGGTAAGCTCCTATACATTACCATAACTCGACCGGATATTGCCTTTGCAGTAAACCGGGTGAGTCAATTTATGGAGCAGCCTAGGCAAGTTCATATGGAAGCCTTGTATATGATATTGAGATATCTGAAGTCTTCTCCAGGCACAGGGTTGTTATTTAGAAAAGATACAGATCTGTCTATTTCAGCTTGTGCAGATGCAGACTATGCAGGATGTCCAAAGGATCGTAAATCTACTTCAGGATTTGCTATCTTCATAGGAAGCTCTTTGGTTTCGTGGAAAAGCAAGAAACAGACTGTTGTTGCGAGATCCAGTGCTGAATCCGAATACAAAGCCATGGCACAAGCAAGCGCAGAAATGATGTGGGTCCGTGCGGTCTTAGAAGATTTGAATGTACATGTCTTCTTGCCCATGAATCTTCAATGTGATAACCAGGCAGCATTGTTGCCAATAATCCAACTTTTCATGAAAGAACAAAGCACATCGAGGTAGATTGTCACTATACTAGAGACATGATCCAGAAGGGCGTCATTTCCACTTCACACGTCAGTTCTGAGGACCAGACTGCTGATATATTTACCAAGCCATTGCTCAGAGGACCTTTCCAGAGATGTACTTCCAAGCTGAGCATGATTGATATCTATGCTCCATCTTGAGGGGGAGTGTAGAGGTTTACGTTATGTCATGATGTACTGTTACGTATTTCTTATTTTTCTCATGTACGTCTATGTAATTTACCCAAGGGTTTTCTCTCTATATAAGAGACCCGAGGGCTCTATGGAATAACACAACAGAGTATCCTTGGCTCTAACAAAGATGATGGTGGTGTAGTGGATCTTGGAGTAGACGAAACCAAAGGTAGAGGCATATAGACCTCCTCACCATTCTCAGAAGGAATAAGCTTGTCACCTGTAAGAGAAAAATACATAATGGACTCAATAAAGAATGTGACATCCGCACTAACATAGTACCTTCGTCGAACATGGTCGAAGCAACAATATCCCTTTTGGGTCTTGGAATATCCAACAAACACACATTTGACAGCTCTTGGAGAGAGCTTGTCAAGACCTAGAGACATCTGATAAGCAAACGCAACCGATCCAAAAACACGAGTAAGTGAGAAAAGATCTGTCTCGAGAAACGCAATCGAGAATGGAACCTTCTCCACCAAAATCGAAGAGGGCATTCGATTTACAGGTAACAAGCAATTAGAACAGCATCCCCCTAGTACGAATGAGGAGCACGACTCTGAATCAAAAGACTTCGGGTAACATCCAAAAGATGATGGTGTTTTCGTTCAACCACCCCATTTGTTGAGTGGTATACACACAAGATGTCTGATGCACAATACCATAGGATCTAGGAAATTGGGAAAGTTGAGTACTATAAAATTCTAACGCATTATCTGAACGTATAAACTTGACACTCACTGAAAATATATTCTTTATTTCATTAATAAAGGGCTGAATGACAGGATCAGACTTGTTCTTAAGAAGAAAGACCTAAGACAATCAAGAACACTCATCAACTGCAATAAGATAACCTATGCCCCTGATGATCTGGGCCACGACTAGGACCCCAAATATCAAAATGAATTAACTCAAACAGACTGTGACTACTTTGACCCTGACGACTTTGGAATGTGGACCGATGATGCTTCCCAAGCTGGCAGGCCTTGCATTGAAAGGTAGAACAAGGAGAAATATGTGGAAGAACGTGACACAACTTTTGCAGAGGAAGATGACCAAATTGCAAATGCTACATATAGGGAGAAACAAATCCAGAATGAAGAAAAGAAGCAACAACATAAGGAGATAGAACCAGTCTGTAGAGACCTCCTTGCTCACAGCCAGATCCAATCACCCTGCCCGTAGGAATGTTCTGAAATACAAAGCAGACGGGTCAAAAATGGCACGGCAATGTAAATCCTTGGTGATTTGACTAATTGATAGTAAATTCAAAGAAAATTCAGAAGCGTAAAGAACATTCTGAAGCTGCATGCTGGAGTCAACTACACCTTCCCCTGACCAGTAATGGGAGAGTGTGTCCCATCTGCTATCACTACTGAGCGTCCTGACTGAGTCGAACTATAAGTACTAAACTGTCCTATGTCACCACAGAGATGATGGGATGCTCCTGAATCCATAATCCATTCTGACAAATCTTCCCTGTAACAGCTAGTAACGACATATGTGTACCTGATGTGGACGTTGATGATGAGGCAACTACCTCTGAGGATCCTGAAGGAGAGCTGGTTGCTCCAGGAGAAGGCATAATCTCCCTGAGACGTGCCACAAGTTCATCAAATCTCTGATCAAAAACAGGTGATGGACTCCCAACCTACTAAGTTTGCTCTGCAACTCGGGCTGAAACAGGAAACCCATGCTTAAAGTAGCATGTCTCCTCAGAGTGCCTTGACCTGTGGCAGTATGTGCATGGCTGACGGGGTCGACCACCCCCTCCTCTTCCACAGTTCACCCCCCTCCCCCCGACCACGATATGTTGTAGAGCTCCCCCTACCACAAGATGTGGCCATAGCTGAAAATGTTCGAGATTGCGGGGTTCACCACCGGAGGATATGGAGAGCCTACTTAATCTGCGATAAGTCTCCTCCATTGGAGGTATGGTGGCATGAGTAAGGATCTGGACTCGAGCAGCATCGTACTTAGGATCAAGAGCTGCTAGAAAGGACCCCATCATCACAGAATCTATGTATGCCTTGAGTTGCTCTGGCGTAGCAATCAAGGGAATGTAATCATGTAGCTTCTCGAACATACCCCATAAAGAAGTGTAGAGGGTATGAAGAGGGCGATCATTCTTCTTCAATGTGAAGATATCATGCTAGAGCTGCAGTTCTTCGACTCATTCTTTGCCGGAGAATATGTGGCAACAAGAATGTCCTACATAGCCTTTGCAGTAGGCTGACTCAGTATATCATTAGCTATCTCTGTTGACACAGTCCCAGATAGCCGCACACGCGCATATGCATCATCTGCCTCCCATGAGGCATTTACCCCAGTCTTGTCACTTGGCTCCTCTGTTATGAGGATGTGCTTCTTGCATTGCACTGCATTAAACTCATGAATTGCATGGCCCATAGTTCATAGTTTATTCCATCCATCTTGACGGTGGACATTGGACATTTGAAAGCACCCAGGGATGAAACATCAGCTTTGTTGCCAGACATGATGACAACTATCTCCAAGACTGGGTCAGCAACAAGTAATACATGCGTCTATACTGACATACGGGAAGATGGTTGTGGGTATAGACTCATATCACAACCTCTTCCATTCGTTGGTGAGTCCTTTGGGTAACTAGGGTATTTTTAGATGATCACGTCACACCCTAGAAACCCAAGAACAAACCTAACTAGGGATGACAACACTGGCAGATAGGAGAGGCTGGCAGCAGCGGGAGCAAACGACGGCAGTGCGTGTGACCGGCGGTGGCTGGAGCAGCCGGCGATGACTATGGCGAGCGGCCCAACGGTAGCAAGGATGGCGGCGGCTGGTAGCAGCCGCTACCGACGGCTGGTACTTTGCGGAGGCCCACGGCCACACGAGTACTGGGCGATGGCTGTGGCGACGCCCTGGAGATGGGCGTCGCGAATGCGCGTTAGTGTTTTGGTGGGGCGAGGCTCTAGGGTACAGGCTCCGATCTAGGACCGTCGCTCTGATACCATGTGGAAATTCATGAAATGAAAAGTTGTACTCATCGTAGCCCTAGAGCTCTCTTATATAGGAGAAAAGCTCTATGGAAAAATTACATAAAGTAGACATAAGAAATAGAGAAATATAAAATAAAGACAAAGATATATATATATATATATATATATATCTCAACAAGGACCATGTCGTCGTGCAACATAGATCACGTGGAATCGTCTCCCTTAATTAATCTATTAGGCATAAATTCCAAGAAGGCTTCATCCCCTCACCACTATCTTCATTTTTATAGCATAAGTGTCAAAAGATCCAAGACCAATCTGCGTGGGGATCGATGCTTATTCTTCATTATGCACGTTGGCTTTCTCGAAGGGGCTATTGAGCAGGGAGTGGTAAATTACTTGCCTCAATTGTAACAAGTGGAAGAGAGAAAGATAAAGTTTGGATCGAAGTTATGTTTGAGGCTTTCGACATAGGTTTAGTGGCAAGTTTCAGGAAGCGAGAAGAGGATGTGGGTACTCAAGAGGAGCGCAACTCAGGTCCATCAAGGATAAACATGAAAAGTCGTAAGTGGAAATATATATGGTCTTCGAATGTGATGGGATGAAGAGGTAGGATAGGCAGAGATCGTAAGAAATTATTGAGGCAATTGATTTGGTTCTTCTGCAAGAATCTCATTTGGCATCCCGTGTCGTGGGAGTTTGGAGGCATATTCATGGAGTATTTCCATACAACTTCCAGGAGAAAGGAGTTGTGGGTCTATGGGACAACCAATTGCTGGAGTGGAGGGAAGATATCCAAGATCTTTCAGCTCCTATGAAAGAACTAGGTGGTAGCTACTCTAACGACGAAGGTAGATAACTTGTTACTATAGGTGGTGTGTGTATATGGTCCAACGAATGGCATGAGAAGACGAGAGCTTTAGTAGGACTTGAGGACGACGAGCAAGATCATTAATATGCTTGTCCTATTCTCAAGGGTGAGGGGTATTAATGTGATGTTGGCATTAAAGGACATACTTGAGATCAGGTCCTACAAGAATGCATCAACGGTCAACTTTAGAGATGTGGTTGATAAGTTAGGGTTAGTGGACTGCCTAGTGCAGGGTGGGAGGTACATATAAAAGAATGCTTCCTCAAAATCAATATGATAGGTGCACATCAATTCTTTCCATCAACTCTTTCTCAATCACAAGGTAAGAGGAGGATCAACCACCTCAAAAATCCTGCCTATTAAATCTAAATCAATCGTAAGGGTGGAGGAAGATCAGTGAAATAAACAATCCTCTGCATTAATTCTCAGCCTATCAGTCTTTAAGCTGAAGCCGTGCGAAGCAGAAAAGGGTCGAAAGACGGACTAAAAAAGAAGGAGCTCCCGATAAACCCCAAATACTTTAATGTATCCATTGTTTCATCTAGATCAAGTCCACGTGTGGACCATCCGTTGCTTTATGTGGTCTTCAAATGAAAATAGCACGCATAAGATCTATTTTAAGTTCGAGCGAGCTAGGTAGCTTGAGTTGAGGCTCGTGTAGATGGAGGAAAATTAGGATATTCCAAATGAGAGTTCATCCACGACGAGTACATTCATGGTAAGTCACTACAATTTTTCATGATTGAGTACAAGCAAACTTTAAGGTAGGGATAGGAAGCAACAAGAAATGTTGCAGATCGTTAAGCATCTCAATAAAGTGGAGGACTGGACACCATCACCATCACTAGAAAAGCAGAGGAGAGGTCATATTAGGGTGATCTAGGAATAGTATACCATGAAAGAAATTAACTAGAAGCAGCCGTCTTAATATTTGTGGCTAATGAGGGGGTGCCAACACTTGCTTTTTTTCATCTTGTACCTCCAAAGACGTAAAAACATGACTTGTAGGATAATAGTGGGGATGTAGAGGTTGATGGAGAGGATGAGGTTGGGTTGACCCTCGTAGTGCTTTTCCATAACTTCACGACAAGATCGTAAGGTAAAGCATGCAGGTGGTGTAGGAAATCAAAAAGTAGGTTGTCTGAGTAAGAACATGATACGTTGATTGGGCAATCATTGAGGATGGGTTTACATTGACAATGTCATTTTCCATGCCAAGACTCTCCTCGAGTTATGGTTGTTGTAAGTCCTTTTCTCTATGTTTTTGATATATTTGGGCGAACACCATAGCGCATTTCCCCTTTCTTTGGTCTCAAAAAAAATCATGAGGATGTGGTAAGGAAGCTATGGCCACTTTATAGAGATATATTTATGTTACGTTGTTTGTATTGTTCCTAATTTCCTTTTTCTTATGAATGTCTTATGGAATTTACTCATAGGCTACTCTCCTATATAAGAGAGCCTAGAGTTCATGAATAAATATCTCTTTTCATTTTCCCAACATGGCATCAGTGCGGCGATCCTAGACTGGAGCTCCGAAACCCTAACCCTAATCCCTAACCCTCTTTCTCATCGCCCACCTCCCTCCTCTCTCCTCTTCTCTCACCGTCGGTCCCAGTGTAGGCTCCTCCTCCTCGCTGCCAGCCTCGCCAGCCCTTGCCTGGGCCTCGTCGGCTCTGACACGCCCTTGCCTGGGCTCTGTCGGTACCGCCAGGCCCCAACCTTGGCTTCGTCGGCCCCTCCAGGCCCTTGCCAGCCACGCTAGGCACGCAGGCCCCTGTCGTCAGGCCCTTGCCTGGGCTTCGCTATCCCCCTCCAACCATGCTAGGCCCGCCAGGCCCCAGCCTTGGCTCCGCTTAGTCCCTTGCGGCTACCAGGATCCCCGCCTAGGCTTTTCAGACGCCTTCCACGCGACACTTGCCTCTTGTGCCTAGGCATTTTGTAGCCGCTCGGAGGAACCCTACCACGAGCTCAACGATCTCGCCGAGGTTCTTTGTCTTCGATGAGATTGGTTGCATGAGTCCACACATGTAACCATACAAGCCAGCATCTAGTCTTCATTCCTAATCTTCTTGTGCCATCATGACAGATAAGCCAGCATCTACTCAGGATCTCAGGTAGTTTATGCACTCACTAGCAGTAGTGGATCTGATGCTATAGAATGGATTATGGACTCTGGTGTCACACATCATCTGTGTGGAGATAGGGGTCAACTTACATCCTACAGACAGGTTCCTCCAAGGCGTAATGTGGTTATTGCAGATGGGACTCACTCCCCAATCACTGGTCAGGGGGAGATTAGCTTGACACCCTCTATGTATCTAAAGAATGTGTTGCATGCACTTGATTTCTCAATGAATTTGTTGTCAATTAGCCAGACTACGAAGGATTTACATTGTCGAGACATTTTTGACCCATCTTCTCTTGTTTTTCAGGACATCCTTATGTGCAACGTGATTGGGTGTGGCCATGAGCAGGGTGGTCTCTATCGTCTAGTTTGAACTCCCTATACTGGAATCTCCTCTCTACCTACTGGAGCTATCTCACCATTTACGTGGCACCTGTGCTTTGGTCATCTTCCGCTTCAGAAACTATGACGTGTTCTGCCCCAGATCTCACCTCACAAGTCCTTTCAATGTGAGGCTTGTCAGTTGGGAAAGCATCATCGATCTACCTTTCCCAGTCGTCAGAGTCGGAGCAGTAGCTCCATTTTTTAGTTGTTTCATGTCGGTATTTGGGATCCCAGTCGTGTCCCTGATCATCAGGGGCACAGGTTTTATCTTGTCGCTGTTGATGATTTTTCTCGTCCATCTTGTCTTCTTGTTAAAGAATAAATCTGAAGCTGGGAATGTTTTCAAAAATTTCTTAACTGAAGTACGTAATGTTTTTTCAGCTTCTGTGAAAATTGTAAGAACTGATAATGCATTGGAATTCTGTACTAAATTACTAATACTCTCTCCAATTATTTTCCACCCAAGGAATTATTCATCAAACATCATGTGCCTATACTTCCCAAGAAAATGGAGTTGCAGAAAGGAAACATCGTCATTTGCTTGATGTCACTAGGACGCTTCTCATTCAGAGTCGTGCTCCTCATTCTTTTTGGGGCGATGTTATTCTAATGGCATGTTATCTCATTAATCGCATGCCGTCGTCAGTCTTGGGTGAGCAGATTCCTTTCTCTCTAGCTTTCCCTGAAAAGGATTTGTTCTCACTTACTCCTCATGTGTTTGGCTCAGTTGCCTTTGTCGACCAGTTGTCTCCAGGTATTGACAAGCTCTCTCCTAGAGCTGTCAAGTATGTCTTTGTCGGGTACTCCAGGACACAAAAAGGGTATCTTTATTATGATATGACGCGCAAAAGGTACTATATTAGCGCCGATCTCACCTTTTTCGAGTCTGTCATGTACTTCTCCCCTACAGGTGATCAGTTGATGTCTTCCGACACTGATGAAGCCATATACATGCCACCGCCACCATCACTACCATCACCTCGTCCTCCACCACAACCATCTCCTTTACCACCACCACCACCACTACCTACGCCACCTTCACTTCCTATTACAGTCCCTGTTCCACCATTTACCTTACCATTATACCCGTCGGCCTGCTTCTGCTCATGGTCACCGCTCATCATCTAGCGCGCATGAGGTATGTACTGAGAATATAATTTCTAATGATGGGTCTAATGGTTTACCTGAGCAGGATTCTTTACAAGGGACAGATGTAGAGGCCGTTGATTTAGACCTGCCTATTGCGCTCCGGAAGAAGAAGCGCAGCTGTACATCATATCCTATAGCATCCATGGTTTCTTTTGATCGCTTGACTGGTGAATTCAGGAATTTTGTTGTTGCACTCTCTATCATGGCTATTCTACGGAACTATCAAGATGCTTTGAAGGATAGTCGATGACGTTTGGCTATGGAAGAAGAGATGGCTGCTCTTCAGTCGAGAGGCACCTAGAGCCTCATCCCAACTCCTACTGGTGTATCTACAGTTAGATGTAAATGGGTGTTTACAGTTAAACAGAATGCAGATGGTAGCATCGACAGATAAAAGGCACGCCTGGTTGCACGAGGATTTACACGGACATACGGGGTAGATTATCTTGACACATTCTCACTAGTTGCTCGCCATTCCGCCTTACGGATCCTTCTCTCTGTTGCCATGATTCGAGATTGGTCGTTATTCCAGTTAGACGTCAAGAATGCATTTCTGTATGGTGATCTTCAGGAGGAAGTTTACATGCAACAGGCACCTGGTTTTGCTGTTAAGGGGGAGTGTTCACAGGTATGTAGACTTCATAAGGCGATCTATGGCCTTAAGCAAAGCCCTAGAGCTTGGTTCCAGAAGCCTTCAGACCTGTTTGAAAAATAGGGGTACAAACATTCAAATGTGGATCATTCCCTCTTTATACAGAAAACATCCAGAGGTATGATTGCAATTATGGTGTATGTTGATGATATTCTTATTACAAGAGATAATGTACAAGGAATCAAGAGGGTAAAAGAACTTCTAGGTCGTGAATTTGTTACCAAGGATTTTGGAGTTCTTTGATACTTTCTGGGACTGGAGTTTGCCAGAAATCAATAAGGGTTTGTGATGACCCAGAGGAAATATGTCACTGATTTGCTAAGTGACACATGAATGCTTGGATGTCGACCCGCCACCACACCTATGGATCCAAGCATGAAACTATATGATTACTGATGAGGTTGATAGGAGGAGATACATAGAGCTGGTAGGAAAACTCCTCTATGTTACCATTACCAAACACGATCTTTCTTTTGTTGTTAGTCGGGTGAGCCAGTTCATGGAGCAACCACGTCAGGTTCATATGGATGCTATACAGATGATACTCATGTATCTTAAATCATCTCCAAGTGCAGGTATATTATTTAGGAAAGGCAAGGAGGTCACTATCTCAGCGTGCGTAGATGCAGATTATGCAAGGTGTCCAAAGGATAGGAAGTCCACCACTAGATTTGTTGTATATGTTGGAGATTCTCTTGTCTCATGGAGGAGCAAGAAGCAAACTATTGTAGCCAGATCTAGTGTTGAGTTTGAATATAGGGCTATGGTCCAATTCAATACAGAAATGATGTGGGTAAAAGTTGTTCTTACATATCTATATATAGAGGTTCCCCTTCCTATGGTACTGGAATGTGACAATCAAGCTGTTATATTTATTGCAAATAATCCAACATTTTATGAACGAACCAAGCACATCGAGGTTGATTGCCACTATTTACGAGATATGATTCATAAGGGTTTTATTTCCACATCTCATGTCAGCTCAGGGGACCAGATTGCAGATATCTTCACCAAGGCCTTACTTAGAGGACCGTTTCAAAAGTGCTCATCTAAGTGAGCATGATCGATATCTATGCTCCATCTTGAGGGAGAGTGTAGAGATATATTTATGTTACATTGTTTGTATTGTTCCAAATTTACTTTTTCTTATGAATGTCTTATGTAATTTACCCAAATGCTACTCTCCTATATAAGAGAGCCTAGAGTTCATGAATAAACATCTCTTTTCATTTTCCCAACACACTTTGAAGCAGGAAGTTCTCCATAATGAAATTGGATCACGATCTTGTTGTATAGGGAGTTCTACAAAGTGGCAGGGCATGACGTGATGCATGTGTTGGTTGAGTTCATCACTGGGAAATTCTCAGGTCGAGTAGTAGAGTAAGCTCTTTATTTTCCTACTATGAAGATGGAATCACCTACAAAGATGGTATCACCTACAAAGTTTGAGACGATCGCATGATAGATCTTTTTTACTATTTGTATTTGGTTATTGTAAACATTATTGCATTGAAGCTTAAGAGAATTTTAGATGACCTAGTAATAGGGATGAACATGTCTGTATACATTTAAAATATGAATGTGAATACAGATACGAAAATTGATTGATATAAAAATGTGTTATTATATCTTAAAAAAGAATTGGAATATAAAATGAACACGAATCAGATACAAATATTACGAACAGTCAGGCAACTATGTGACAACACTCTAGAAAAAGTGGTGCTTTTGTATAACATGCTATGGTCTCAACACCCTTACGAGGTAGTGATTAGTTTCACGCGCTCTAGCCCAACCCGCGCGTAGTTAGGAAGATTGGCCGCAGATTGTTTTTATAGTTAGAATTTGATTATCTTGATATAGTTTATTGCTTTATATAGTGAGTTTTTTATATAGTTATAGATATGAAAAAAAGCGGTACTACCCATCTTACCCTACCATCTATAGGCGGTCGTCTGTCCAAAAGCCGCCTGAAAAGGAACTGCATTGATCTTGAATAGGAATCCTATAACAAATCGGGATATGATGCTTTTTTCTTTCCTGGTTGATCAACTAATAATACTATGCTTTGACCTCAAGGGAAAGATCTTCCATTTCATTCTTCTTCCATAATACCCTTAGCTCCGCCGCGGCCATTGGTACTTGCTACTAGACTTGATAATCCCTTTAATCGCCTCCTATAGTGATGCATCTTAGACCTAGAACCGGAGTCCTTGGCCCCTAGCTCTGATATGTCTGTTGCCCGTCGACTTGTTTTTCGGTCTCGACTTTCCACCCCCACCTCATAGGCAGCTTGGCATCTCTCGCGGTTGTTAGAGTGAAGGAGTGTCAAGATGCAGTAAATGACATACGTGGGCTTTCATGCGGCTTAATTAAGTACCCACCGACTCGCTCTCTCCGCGAAAAAGAAAATCAGTCAAGCTCTAAGCGATCTATCTCTTCTTCTTTAAAGTGAGAAGTACTCCATCTAGGGGCTTGTGCCTCGAACCTGACAGATTAATTAAATATACATATTTAGGATGCTTATGACATAATCAAATGTACAAATTATATTCATTTATAACAATGATATTAACAATGGTGAATGAAGGTATAAAGATATGTTACACATATTTGAAAATATATCTACAAGTATATTTATATATTAAAATGGATATATGAATATGAGTACAAATATTTACATATATGAAAGTGATATCTATATTGTGTCCATTTTAAAATGGATGTGAATGCAAATGTCATAATCTATATAAAAGGAATATGATGGCATATAGGATATGGATATATCCATTTTCATCCCTAACTGGTGACCACACTTTAATCTGCTTTCATCAAGGCGGGTCATTACTCGACAACTTTGTGGTTGCGATCGAGATTATGCCTTGTTGGGAAAGAAGTGAATTGAAGAACTTCATGTGAAAGGTGGAGTTTGCAAAGGTCTATGCCACTGCGAATTGGATTTATCTATGGAGTGCATTAAATCAGAGGGTTCCCCCTAGTGTGGATCTCATAGACAAACAAGTGTATCATAACAAACTTCTCAGCGTTGGGGAAGCGGGTGCACCTTGGGGGGGAGGGGGGAGGCAGTAATATCCTTTGACGCTATTGTCATTCATCTTGGTGGACGGATATGTTAGTTTCAGTAATAGAGTTGTAAAAAATCAAGGATAATTCTAAAATTTTTCTATTCATATGTAATCTTCTTAATTCTAGCCACTTCAGTATATCAGTCTCTCTTATTCCTTTCCACATGGTACTAGAGCGATGGTCCTAGATCGACCATACCTGGTTCGCCATCACCACCACCAAATACCATAGTTGCCGGCAACATGACCTCTCTTTCCCACATATGTGGTGTTGCCTCCACGCATCAAGCACCGCCTCTAGTCCTTATGTAGTACCACATGCCGAGGATGTGGAAGCCGATAATCGGATTTAGTGAGTTTTATTTATTTTATTATTTTTTGCTATTTAAATATAAACATATTTAAAAGAGGGCAAGGAAGACCCAAGAAGTGTTGGAATGAGACTATACGAAGGGATCTTAGTTTTTTGGATCTAAGCCCGAGAATGACCCAAGATAGATCTGAATATAGGGAAAGAATCCATGTAGCCGACCCTACTTAATGTGGGAAAAGGCTTTGTTGTTGTTGTATTTTAAATATAAAAAATATTTTATGCATATACTCTTATATTTGTAATATGGACATTCTCAACATTGTCATAATGAAATAAAAGTAACAATTGAATTCCTACCAAACATTAAACATTTTACTATTAGTTTATTTTTTAAGAAATCAGGAAAATTTTGAAAAAATATTAATTAAAAAAGAAGTTGACGTTGAATGGAAACATAGGCCGGTTAAGGAGCTGTCAATTATTTTCCGACTAGGCCTATTAGGATCAGGCACCCCACCCCCTCCCATGATCTATCTTAATCATGCCGTTTAGTCGATCGACTTTGCAAGTTTTCCACACAACCAAACAATAATGGATTTGCAAACCACTGCCTCCATACATCCCTAGCGTTATGTACCGCCATAGTGTCGCATGTAGCCACGCACAATTATCAGATCATTTGAGTATGTATATCATATCAGTAACATTATTTTTGTCATCTTTATGAAAAATGCAGCATCATTAACAAAGTGTTACAACATTGAAATGTTAGGCATCTGAAATATCACTCGGGTTCCTTATTTGATATAGATCCCAAATTTAGGGGCCATTCATGTTGTTACTTATAAAAATAGCAAAACCATTGATAGAGTACGACCTGAGGATTTGCGTAAAAAAATTGAAATCGTACAAGGAGTGTAAGCAGAGGGCATTGGCTATAACCAATGCTTATAGGTCATACATGTAAAAAAAACTCTTATGTGATCTCTTGCAATCAAATCCTCGTTAAATGGCTGCATCAAAACATAAGTAACATCCACTCTGCATTAAATCAACCTTAAATGTGACTCGCCAAAATGTTATGATTTGTTTAACAGGAGCCCAGACCGCAGAACATTTCTTTAAAATAAACATTGACATACATAGGATGTTTAAATGGGCATATATGTAAAAAACCATAACCATGATCTTGCAATCAAAACCTGATTGAAAGGCTACATCACAAGATATCGTATTAAGAACCTGAGATCACCCAATCTGCATTATATTATGCCATCTTAAACAATCATTAGGCTCAGGGTCATGTCAGCCTCTGAAACACCTCGCAACCCCCATCTATCCCTTTGTCCTGACCTTCTCATGGCCACCTTCCCTACAGTGATTCCCAGCAGACAAGAATCTGAGCATGACATATTATGAAAGTGGAATGTTCCTGGCCATGTCCCATTGATATTCCCACTGACCCACCCATCAAGATCAGACCTGACCCCGCCCTTATCACGAAGTCCAAAGGGCTAGATGCCTCACAGGACATGATCAATTGTCCCCAAATTCAATGCTAGAGAACAAAAAAGACATGCAAAAAATTCATGTGCAATTATGGTAAAATGAAAGGGAACAAGAAAGCAGTATGTGAACATGTACCTGAATATAAGAAAGGCAGCAGAACTCGGGGACCCTCAAGGATGTAGAAAAACACGAAGATTCAATGCAAGTTGTTCAGCTAGAGAACAGTTTTTTCAGCCTCGTGTGGGCCAAAAGACAACTGTTTCCTGGGCCATGTGCAGTGCTTGAGCCTCCCATAGGACCACAAGTTGCTGGGGCTCTGTGGGGGACTTGGTCACATGGGCTGTAGCAATGGGGGAGGAGCAAACTGAGGATGCTCTCGTGTTCCCGTTTTCACATTGGTTCGCGATATATCTCCATGTTCTTCTTGTCCACATGTTCTTTATCCCCTACTGGACTTGGGATTGAGGATAGGCCCCAACTACGAGGAACCAGATTTGTGAAGGGAGGAATTGGTTGCCAACACGGTTGATGCCTTCCGGAAGTTTATCTCTGACAAGAGTCATGAGATGAACAGCAATCAATGCAGAGCTGACTGTTAGTGCCTGCAAGACAGACAGCATATTGATAAACTGAAAGCACTGTTTCAATACTCTTCATATGGTCATGTTGACGTGATGCAACTTATCTGCTGACAGCTTCAATGTTATAACAAGGACAATACCACCTGTTAGAAAATAGGAATGCAGAAGCGTATCAGATAAAAGATAAAGAAATATTGGAACACATGATTTTACGTGGAACCATACTCCCTAAGGAGTGGGATGAAACCACGGGAGAACGCCTCAAAGAGCTGATGTATGCATTGCATTTTCTCACTGGATACAAGGGGTGAGGGGCTTCTTATAAAGCCCTCACCGAGTCTCCACATCCCACAAATGGTAGATGTGGGACTAAACAACTGGATGGGGTAAATGGATCATGGAGTGATCAATTTACCCATCTACTACAAGAATGACACATAACCAAATACTTCAACACCCCCTCAAGCTGGAGCATGTAATGCTCAGCTTGGACAAATAGAAAAAAATCTCAATTCACGCTACATGACACTACAGACAATATCAACTCAACACGCACAACTGTCGGCTGATGTCGAGGACGTTGCTTCTCATGCCATGCAGGTGAGGAGGACCAACGGGTTGGAGTGTGAGTCAAACTGAGTGTACTATGTACTGCGCCCGTCAGAGTCACTGCAACTGGATGAGTCTCCAACTGGAGATCTCTGGCCCGCCACATGTAGAAGACCGGATCATGTGGACAATTGCTCCATCTCTGAAGGGCCGAACTGGAAAAGGATGTGGAGGCATCCTTGTCGGAGTCCACGGTCGCTGGAGAATGGAGTTTGAAAAAGTCTCGTAGTCGGAGAACTGGGTCTCTCCCATACTGGCTCAGAGAATAGGATCTCTACTCTGGAGTCCCTATGAAACCACATAAAAATCCAGGTCCACATGGCATAGGGAATGGGATCTCTACTCGGGAGTCCCTATGGAACACATGAAAAATCTGGCCGAAAACAAAAGATGGGGACCACAAACAAAGACGGCATACATATGCACATATGAAAAAGACCGCATGCATGTACGTGTTTGAAACGGAAGATTCGGAACCAATCTAATGTCGAGTCTGAACAATTATAGAGTCTGGATCTGGCTGTCTGGAATCTGACATCTGGATCTGGAACAGACATGTGACTCTACACAATACTCCTCATTTCTCCCATACTGGTCGAAATGAAGACATCAACCAAGTTGGGAGAAGACAAATGAAGATGGGGAGAAGCAAAACATGCATAAGCCGATCTCAAAAAATTCGGCTTTTCTTCTCACATTTTTTGAATCATTTTTTTTAAATAAGTTGTTTACCTTTTTTAATGGCTTTCTCTTTTTTTAAACTATTCCATTTTTTAAGCCGCATTTTCATCATTTTTTGTTGAACCCGCATCGACCCAACATGGGCCCAACTGCAACAAGACTCCTCTTTCTTTTTTTTCTTTTTTTACATACAACCGCCCAAATGGGCACGTACTTTCCTTATCTCTCATTTTTTTAAATAAAGGAAGGGCCATCAGGCCCTAGGGTTCCCATCGTGGGAACCCTCCTCGTCAATCATAAAGGTGCCACCCCCTTTGGGTTCTCTCCTTCTGCCGCCATAGGAAGAGATGAGGGCTCTCCGCCGACATGCAAGAGGGAGATCAAGGCTCTGTCGCCCGGTTGGGAGAGATTAGAGGACCGACGGAGAGGATCCACGGGTAAGCCAGATGAAGAGGGGAGGGGTTGGAGCTGCCTAGAGCCGATCTAGTGGTCGCGGCAATCTGAGAGTCACGGGGGTGGGGTGGGTACCGCCGTCTCCCGGAGGCTCGGGCTTGGAGATTCCGTGGTAGAGGTGTTAGCGATGCTTCTTGGGTGACGCCGCCTTCCTGGATATGGAGGATATCACCGCCAGGTTGCTCGCGATCGAAAGAGGATGGGCGGCTAGAGGTGTTCAACGGGAGGAGAAGGGCGGTGGAGATGGCATCGCGCTGACTGCGATGCGACTAGGAGGGTTGTTGGGCCACCTGAGGGCATCGCCTGAAGATGGGCATGCTGTCTTGGAGCTGCGCACAATGTGCCTTGGATTGGAGGAGCCTTCGTCTGAAGGTGATGATGTTGCCTGGACCTACAATGTGAAGGATGTGAGCGATGGTTCCACAGTGGCGGCAGAGAGATTTGATGCCCCTGAATCTGGGGCTTCTAGAACTTGGAGAAGCATGCCTCAAAGGCTTGAACGATAGGGCATACAATCTTCACGAACTGTAGATCTAGGGTTTTGGGAAAACCCTATATTGAATCTCAAATCTTTGAATGCAGAAATACTCTTCAAACAAAAATCGAAGAATACAAACTGCTTCTTCAATCTTCACGTTATTAGGGTTTCAACAAAACCCTAGAATTAAATCTCAATTCTTAAAGAAAATATGAATGCAATAAAAACCCTTGAGAATCAAACCTGTTCTGATACCATGTTAGAAAATAGGAAATGCAGAAGTGTATCAGAATACAAGAATAAAAATTATTAAACAGCGGGATTTAAGGTGGAACCCTACTACCTAAGGGTGCGTTTGGTTGGTGGGTTAAGGCGGGTTAAACTGGTAGAGGGTAACCCGTTTTTGGATTTTGGTGTTTGGATAGAGGGTTAAACTGGGGGTGGGTTAGAAGTGGGTTTGGGGTGATATGATTGTATTGAAGTTTGAAAAAGTGAGTAGTTAATGTGATGTGATTGCATTGAAGTTTGGAAAAATGAGTGGAAGTGGAGTAGTTTATAATTTTTATATGATATGATGGTATAATATATTATTTTTTGATAGGATTGATGATGTAAAATTGATTTATTTAAGTTTAAAAAAGGAATAAAGTGGGGCCCACGAGGAGAGAGGGGGATGTGGGTTAAGGGGGGTAAACTCCCCAAACCCACCGGTAACCCGGTAGCCAAACACTGCCTAAGGACCAGGGTTCCACGTTAAATCCCATTGTTTAATATTTTTTATTCCAATACGCCTCTGCATTTCCTATTTTCGAAAACCACCCATTTGTGTGATTGGCATATATTTCCTAATCAAGTGTGAGGGTTATGGTTATCAGACACACTTAAGACTCAGCAAAATATGGATAATAGAAACATATGAAATAAAGGCATTGGCTAATATAAGCATGCCAATAGCATTTGTTGACAACGTGCTTACTAGGGTTTGGGAATGAAGCATTGAATTCAAAGCCTGGAATCTGCTAAAAAACTCCCAACCTTAGCCTAATTCATTATATTACTCCTAGTTGCACAATTGCCTCATTGAATCCTACTTCTTTTTTTTACTTTTTTTTCACTAATAGGATTTGAACCCTGGTCCTTTAAAGTGCAAGCCACTGCTTCTACCACCAGACCATTAGTGGGGTTCCCATTGAATCCTACCTTGGAACACTTAGCACAAGTAAAATAAACTTGAATCTATTTGTTGATTTAATTGCATATTCAACACTACACCTGACTATTATTCCATTAGACTGTTTAGGCGATTAGTCAATCCTCAAGTAGCCCAAAGGTATATGTTAGTAATGTACTCTTACGGTTCTTATTTATTCATAGTAACTCCTTTAGGGGTATTTACATATTTTTCCCGGTTTTGAGCTCTCTAGGGCTTCATCCTATATAAGGGGACCCCTAGACCTCCTGAATAAGGCAAGTAATTCGTTCTCTCATTGTTTTCCACATGGTATCAGAGCAACGGTCCTAGACCGATGTTCTGACCTAAATCCCTCCACCACAGCCAGCCCTAATTTGTCGCAAATCGACACCACCCATGCGAGGGGCCTCCTCGACGCCTCCAGGCCCCTCGTGTCCACCTCCTCCACACCTCCAAGAGCCCTAGCGGCTTCTGTAGTCTGTCGTCGGGTGCCAAGAGCCCTAGCAAGCATTTGAAAACCTCCCTAACGGTGTTGGGGGTCTGTCGCCTGGAGCCCAGCACTACCAGAAGCTATCTCCTGGTGGCTTAAGACCCTCGAAGGATCATCGGGCTCGCCGCAACGACAACTAGGCCTTCTAGGCCTGCCGATATGGGTCCTAGCAGCACCAGGACTTGTCGCCACCCGCCTTAGGGGCACCAGGACTTGTTGCAAGAACCCCTAGGGGCATTAGGACCCGTCGCTAGCCACATATGTGGCATAAGGACTCATCGCAAGAACTCCTTGGGGATTCCTGGGTTGTTGCTAGCAGTGTCCATGCCATCTAGGCCTCCTATTTGCGCAAATTAGGCCAACTATGACGCCACCAAGAGCTTCTACAATGCCCTAGATCCGCTGTAAGGACTCGTCTCAACCGGATGCTTGCTTAGATCCCCTTGATGCACGATTGAGACAACTACTACTCTCTAGGTCACTTTTTCTTGACCTATGCGATCAGCATACCCAACCTCTTCCGTGATGGTACAAGGCACTACTATCAAACTGAAGGGCTCCGAGAACTATGTACTATGGTCTCGATCATTCAAGGTATTCATTGGTGGCCAGCACAAGAACTATGTTCTTACCAAGGATCCACCCAAGGAGATAGACAAGGACTTAGATGACCAACAATGTCCATCCAAATATAACATACAATCTTCTCTACAATGAAACATCAAATACAACGTGGGAAAGTCTAGAGCACACCTACTCCTAAAAGACGACCAAGTCCAGGATCTCAGACATATACACATGGATTTGGTCTGCTAATCAGGGAGATTCTACCATGGTCGAGTAATATCGGCTTCTTACGAGCCTATTCAAGGAGCTTCTCATTTTTCAACCTACTTGTTGCGACAAGCAGATAGGAGAATGTGCAGAGTGGAAAGTGTATCGATTTTTGCCCGAATTGCATCTGTGATACAAGCCTTTGAAGGACCAGTTTCTGACTGCTGATCCACTGCCCACACTTGAGACTATCTTTGGGTGCTTGTAGGAACTTGATTCCCCAACTAAGCATCCTACTCCATCTGCGGAGACTACAACCCATTATGCTCATGGACGGCCCAACTACCAGGGAGGATGTAGACATAATTTTGGCCATGGTCGAGGTCGTGAGTCTGGATGTGGACGTGATTTTGGTCGCAGACGTGGACGTAATCCTACTACTTCTCGCTATCCAGCATGCACACAATGTGGATGTTGAAATCAACCATCTGAGTGTTGTTGGGTAAAGTTTGGCATGCCGCTTAATGCTAACAGTACCTTAGAGACAACTTCATACAAGGGCCCATATGATACTGCTGAGATCTATCATGATCAGCCCTCTGGTGATAGTCGGACACCATTTACAGCCCTCTGAATATGCTCGTCTGCGACAATTTTTGCAGAACTCCTTAGTTAGTGACAATAGTACTGCTACTCCTACTGCTTGCCGGCTACTACCTCAGGTACATTTACCGACTCCATGGCTTCAAATTTAGGCGAAATTCGATTTTGACATGTTACTCAAATTCGTCCGAAATGGTCAAAATAACCAAAATATGGGGGGCCCTAGTACAAAAATGATCGAAATTTCCGTCGAAATTCGATCAAAATTTCGTTTCGATCGGTCACTGAAATGGTGACCGAAACCGACATTTAAGGCCTTGGCCAACTCTGCTTTTGCATCCAGTCCTGCATGAATTATTGATTCTGGCACTTCGAATCATTTGATGGGAGAAGGTAGCCTTCTCACCTCCTCACAACCATCTTCCTCTGTGAAGGTTGTTCGGGTTGCCAATGGGGCACATTCGCCGTTACAGTTGTGGGTCAGCGCTCTTGCTTTTCCACTTAGTCTTTTATCAATACAAAAGCTATGCACTGAGCTTAACTATAGAGTCATTTTTTATGAGTTTTGTTGTTATTTTCATGACATCCGGATGAGATAGATTTTTGGTGGGACATGAGAAGAACGACCTCTATTATCTTGATGTCCCCTCTGACTCTAGTTTTGCGATGTTGCGTCAATCTCTGAAGATCTTCTCTGGCACATTCGCCTAGGTCATTTGTCTGCTAAAATCATCTCCTAGATGTTCCCCGAACTCTCTACGCTCAAATCTTTTGAGTGCAAGGTGTATCAGTTCAGGAAACATTATCGAGCATCTTTCCCTGCTCGTACTAAGCAACATCGTGAAGTACCTTTTTTTCTTGGTCCATTGTGATATTTGGGGACCTTGTCTGGTCCTTACTTTGAGTGCATATGAATATTTTGTTGTTTTTGTTGATGATTACAGTCGATCGTCTTGGGATTGTAATGGAAATGCTAATGAGATGTGGGAGGCAGTAGCATCATGTATCCGAAGGGTAGCCAAAGAGATGTTAGGCGAGTCAAAGGGAGGAGCTCCAGGACAAAAGGAGGCTTGGTGGTGGGGTGGAGGGGTACAAGAGAAGCTCAAAATTAAAAGAGCTTGCTTTAAAGCTATCTCTAAGGATAGAACATATGAAACTGTCACAAACTAAAAAATAACTAAGAAGGAAGCAAAGAAGGCGGTAAGCGAAGCTAAGTCAAAAGCTTATGAAGTTTTGTACAAAAATCTCGATTCTAAGGAGGGTCAGAAGGATATATTCGGGCTGGCTAAAGCAAGAGAAAGAAAGACCAAAGATCTTTCTCAAGTGAGATGCATTAAGGATGAGGAAAGTCACGTGCTTGTTACTCAGAAGGATATAGAGACTAGATGGACGTAATACTTCCATAAGCTTTTTAGTGGGGAAGGAAATAGAGAGATCACTTTAGGAAATCTAGCTAGTAGTGAAAGTTACTTGAATCGTGCAAGCTACAGACGAATACAAAGGAAGGAAGTAGAGGAGGCTTTGAAGGTTATGAGACATGGGAGATGTATAGGACATGATGACATTCCTGTAGAAGTTTGGAGAGTTTAAGGTGAGCATGGTTTGACTTGGCTTACAAATTTATTCAATGTTATTTGGCGAAGCAAGAAGATGCCTAAAGAATGGAGGAGAAGCATCGTGGTGCCTCTTTATAAGAACAAAGGAGGCATTCAAAATTATTCAAATTACAAAGGTATCAAGCTGATGAGTCACACTCTAAAAATTTGGGAATGTGTGATTGAAAGAAGGTTGAGGCAAGTTTCCAAAATAAAAGAAAACCAATTCAGATTCATACCAAATCACTCAACTACTGAAGCCATCCACTTGCTGAGGAGAACAATGGAGATTTACAGAGCTAAAAGGAAGAACCTCCATATGATTTTTATTGATTTGGAGAAGGCTTGTGATTCTGTCCCACGGGAGATATTGTGGAGAGTTTTGGAGAAGAGACAAATACTTATCCTATACATTGACCTCGTAAAAGATATATATAATAGGGTTTCATCTTGTATAAGGATACAGTATGGGAAGACTGACTATTTTGACAACAACACTGGTTTGCATCAAGGTTCAACTTTGAGTCCATTCCTTTTTACTTTGATTATGAACAAGTTGACAAGTCATATTCAGGATGAGATACCTTGGTGTATGTTATTCATGATGATATTGTGTTGATTGATGAGATTAGAGATGGAGTAAATGAGAAGCTTGAGGTGTAGAGACATGCTTTGGAGACTAAAGGATTTCGTATAAGTAGGGCTAAGACTAAATATATGGAGTGTACTTTTTTATGGAAGCAATGGTGAAGGAAAAGATGTTAAGATTGGTGATGATAACATTCAGAAGAGAGATTCTATTAGATACATGGGTTCCATTTTGCAACATAATGGAGAAATTGATAGAGATATTACAAATAGAATAAATGCAGGTTGGCTAAAGTGGAGAGGAGCAACTACTGTTCTCTGTAATAAGAAAATTCCTTTGAAATCAAAGGAAAGTTTTACAAAGCAGCGGTGAGACTTGTTATGCTCTATGGATCTGAATGTTGGCCTATAAACCATAGACATGTGCAGAGAATGGCAGTAGCAGAAATGAAAATGCTAAGGTGGATGTGCTTACACACACGTAAAGATCGGATTCGGAAAAATGCCATCAGAATGAAAGTGGGTGTAGCTCCGATCGAATATAAGATGTAAGAAAATCGCTTAGGGTGGTTTGGCCATTTGCAAAGGAGATCAGCTGATGCACCAGTGAGGAGATGTGAGTTTTGGAATGTTGAGACGTCGAAAATAGGGCGTAGAAGGCCCAAGAAGTGTTGGAATGAAACTATACGAAGGGATCTTAGTTTTTTGGATCTAAGCCCGAGAATGACCCAAGATAGATCTGAATGGAGGCAAAAAATCCATATAGCCGACCCTATTTAAAGTGGGAAAAGGCTTTGTTGTTGTTTTATGTCAAGAATATTTTCTCATCGGGTGTTCAAGTTTTTCGCTCTGATAATGCCTTGGAGTTTACCCAACATAATCTAACAAACTTCTTTGCATCCCAAGGTATCATTCACCAAACCTCATATCTTTATACTTCCCAGCAAAATAGGGTAACAGAAAGGAAACTCATATATCTACTAAATATTGCATGTTCCCTCCTTACCCAGATGAAGGTTCCTAAAATCTATTGAGGTGATGTTGTTCTGACCGTCGTCCATCTTATCAACAGAGTCCCATCGACATCCCTAAATGGCTCTAGCCCCTTCTCCCTGCAATATCCCAACTGAGTCACCCTTTCCTATACCCTAAGAATATTCAGATGTGTGGCATTTGTTCATAATTTTCACACTGCAGATAAATTTTCTCATCGTGCAATCAAATGTGTTTTTCTTGGTTATTCTCGTACTAAAAAAGGTTACAGGTGTTATGATCCAATTGGACATCGCTATTATATCTCTACAGATGTAACCTTCTTTGAGCAAACCAGCTTCTTCACTCAGACTGTTATAGATATTCCTCTGGATCTCCTACCTCTACCCATTTTCTATAAGCGCAAGCAAATGTCTCCACCACCAGATGTTCCTCTACCTATTTCTTTATTGCAGGATGATACGCCTTCTTGAAGTGTCCCCTCCATTGTTGTCCCAGATGGTCCTCAAGAGCTTCCCAGTGCTCTACGCGGAACTAGGAGGAAATGCACTTTTCATCCCATGTCTCATTTTACTTCTATTGTAGTTTATCATCCATTGACAGAAGATATGCATATGCTCTTAACTATTTCTATTCCGAGAGACCAGAACAGTGCGTTGCAGGAGTCAAGATGGCATCAGGCCATGAATGAGGAAATGGATGCTCTTACTTCCAGAGGGACATGGGATCTCGTACAATGTACAAAGGGGACTAGACCTGTGGCATGTAGATGGGTCTTCACAGCCAAGCAGTTATCAGACGTGTCTATTGACAGATTGAAGGCTCGTCTTGTATCCAAAGGATTTACACAAACATATGGGGTGGATTACTTCGAGACATTATCACCGGTTGCACGAATGGACTGTATAAGGACTATTCTTTCAGTCACAGCTAACAAGGCGTGGCCTATCTTTTAGCTAGATGTGAAAAACGCATTCCGATATGGTGATCTCGACGAGGAGGTGTGCATGGTGCAGCCTCCAGGTTACGAAGTCGAGGGGGAGTGTGTATGCCGACTTTACAAGGTAATATATGGTCTGAAGCATAGCCCAAGGGCATGGTTCAACAGACTTACTGTAGAAATCATCACTCTTGGCTTTCAGAGAACAATCTCTGACTATTCTCTGTTTGTTAGAAGATGAACAAATGGTACTGTTATACTTGTTTATGTGGATGATATGGTTGTCGCAGGTGATGATGATAAAGGATATTAGAGACCAAGGCCTTTCTCCATAAGGTGTTCGTTAATATAGAAGTACTACGCACTACAGAGGGGCTTCATCTCTCACAGAGGAAACATTGTCTGGACATCTTTACTAAAGTCAGATTACTTCGATGCAAGCCCTCCGGTATTCCTGCAAATCCGAAGAAAAACTCCACATCCTTTGATCGTCTTTGAAGATGTTACTCGATACAGAAGCTTAGTTGGCAAACTTCTTTACCTCACTGTCATCAAGACAGATATTTCTTATGCAGTGAGTAGAGCTAGCCAACACATGGAGCAACCATGTTACAGTCACTAGCAGGATATCCTCCGGAGTCTACGATACTTGAAGGAATCACCGGGGTGTGGAATCTTTTATGGAGCAAACGGCTACACATGTTATTGCTGATGCTAATTATGCAAGTTCACCAGAGTATCGTCGCTCCACTACATGATATGCTATGAATGTTGGAGGAAAACTTGTTACTTGAAGAAGTATGATTGTATCCAGATCCAGTGCCGAAGCAGAGTACAGGGCGATGGCTCAGGCTACCTGTGAGATCACATGGCTATTGACATTTCTACAAGAACTCGACATTGTTATAACCACTCCTATTCCACTATACTGTGACAATAAATCTGCTACATACATTGCCACGAATCATGTGTTACATGAACGAACCAAGCATATAGAGATTGACTGTCATTTTGTTCGTAGCGTCGTCCGGATTGAAAAGATTACTACTCCTCACATCACCACAGATCTTCAGTTTTCAGATGTATTCACGAAGGCCTTACCCAAGAAGCACCTATCGTGGATAGTTTTCAAGTTGGACATGGCTGATAGATATACTCCAACTTGAGGGGGAGTGTTAGTAATGTACTTTTACGGTTTTTATTTATTCATTGTAACCCCTTTATGGGTACTTATGAGTTTTTCCCATTTTTAAGCTCACTACGGTTTCGTCCTATACAAGGACCCCTAGATCTCTTAAATAAAACAAGCAAATCGTTCTCTCATTATTTTCCACAGTATATATGATGATTTAGCCTCGTTTATGTGCATACCAAAGTAGCCACCAAAAAATAGACCAATATTGCTAGTGCATCAGTTGCTCTATATCATCCTTCCATGGAGAAGAGGGTGTCTCCAACATATCGCAATACAAGAATGGAACAATCACCAACAATGAAGCCTCTGAAGATATCGCTCTTCACTACCAACAAAGTGGTGATGTATAATAAATCTGTTGCAATCACAACCATCACTGGGGCCTTGATTTTCTGATTTCCAAATTATTTGTGCCATGAGGAGCTTCGATTGTATCTTCATATGTAAGACCAACAATAGGATCTGAGGAGACTCCTAGCTCAATTGTTAGGCTTGGTGTCTTGGAGGATTAGCATGATTTTGATGAGGTTGAGATCATCATTTGTAGTGACCTATAGAAGATCATTGATGTGGAGGATCGAAAGAGGGAGGTGGAGTGGAAGAAGCACTCGAGGAAAAAATGGTTGAAGGGGATAGGAACACCAAACATTCGTGTTATGGCAAGTGGAAGGTGCTGCAAAAACCTCATCCACTCCTCAATTAGGGATGAGATCTTTAATGGGGGAAAGGAGGTGGCAAACATTGTTATGGAACATTTCCATTTGACTAGTAGACGTGTTAGCTCAAGAGGGGATTGTTAGCTTGGTCAGCGAGTAATATAAATCTCTCAGGAGAGAGGAGAGAGTGAATACTCGAATTCATGAGTTTGACCTATAGGAGGTCTGTAATGTTGTTTTTTCATCTCAAATTTGGTGGTTGTCCTTTCCAGATGACTTCCCCATGTTCTTTTTCAGAGAACTTTGGAACTTGGTCAGGATCTGCGCCCGATTGCATTGTCTAACATTGTTTACTTGATTATAGCAAAGGTGTTGGCCAACCGCTTTCATGAGGTTCTTGTTCTATTGTAGATCCGCCACAAGTGGCTTTCATCCCAGGTCACCACATGATGGATGGGGTCTTTGCTACATCTGAGAATGTCGTGGATTGGCGAAGGAAGAAAACCAAGGGACTATTGGAAGGTGGACTTTTCGAAGGCTTACGATTGTGTTGATTGGTGTTTTTTGTAGGCATCCTTATACTTGAGGAGCTTTCCTAGCGTTTGGATTTGTTGGATGAAGAGATGTATGACGGTTGTGTCCTATGCTGCGTTGGTTAATGGACGGCAGGAGGGTGGCTTCTTTCAACCACAACTCGGAGTTAGGCAGGGATGCCCATTAGCGCCTCTACTATATGGTCTGGTGGTTGATGCCTTGGGCAAGATGGTCTAGGAAGAAGAGGGTGGATTCCTGGTGGGTTTTCGCATGGGCGACACTTCGAACCCCACACTGCAGTATGTGGAAGATATTATTTTCCCTGTAGAAGGTGTGACTAGGGCTGCGAAAGGGATTGCCAACGGCTAGAGCTTTTTGAGATGATCTCGGGTCTGAAGATTAATCATGCCAAGTATGCTTTTGTACCCTTTATGATGGAAAAGGAGAAGGTGGCATCTTGTGAGAATGCCCTGCGAACGCAACAGGGAGCCTCCTGATCACGTCTTGGACTTCCACTGATGAGCGATAGACTTCGTCAGTCGGAGTGTTGTGATTAAGAAGATGAAGAAGAAATTGACAAGATTGAATGCTACTTGTCTTTTGAGAGGTTGACACCTTATTTATTTTAAGGCGATTTTTTCGGTTGTCCTGGCGTTGTTCATGTCTTCCCGACTGCTGCCCGTCGGAGTTAAAGGGAGATTAGAGGGTAACATGAGGCGCTTCTTTTGGGCCTCTTATGGCAAGGCAAGGGGCATGCCTTTGGTGGGTTGGACCACGTTGATGCTTGAAAAGGAAGATGGTGGACTAGGGATCCGAAGCCTGGAGACGATGAATCACAAACACTATTGGTAAAATGGGTGACATATTTGGGGTGGAGGCTCTGACTTGTTGTACAGGATGTTGTGTTCCATCTATGGGTTATCTATGTATTCATTGTCTCAAGGAGTTGACGTGTGGTTCCCTTCCAATTTCTAGAAGGGGATTTGTTCGATGGTGATGCATATTGTTCTGCTTATAAACCTTGTCTTATATGATGGATGGGGGTTTCATTTCTGGGGTGATGATTGGACCGAGCAAGGACCTTGCAGGATCATTTCCCGCATTGGTTTGCATTGGTTGCTAGCACATAGTGTTCTGTCAGAGACTGATAGGAGGATGAGAGCTGGATGCCACTGTTTCATGTTGAGTTGTTAGATCAGTGTTTCATGGAGCTTTTATAGCTGCTAGAGGCATTACCAGTTGGGGGAGGGTTGAATGACATTGTTGACCAACGATCATGGTCTGAAGGATAGTTCATTGTGCGGAAGGCATATAAGGCTTTCTATCAGTTGGCCCCGATGCGTGCCTCTGATCAATTCACTGACTTTTGGAGTTGGAACTTGAAGGTACCATTGAGGGTTCGGCTTTTTATTTGGCTAATGAGGAGGGACCGCCTTTTGACAAGCAAGAGGAGATCATGCTTCTTTCCTGAATGTGTTGGCACATGTGAGCGTTGTTTGGCAGAGGAGGAGAGCGTGCAACATTTATTCGTTGGATTCCATATTGCCAAGGAGGTCTGGGTTGCGACACATGTGGAGAGGGTGTCGACAAGGGGATTAAAACGGAATGGATGTATATTCCGAGGTGAAAAAATGTACATGGAAAGTGTAATTGAGTATGCTAATAGCTTAAAGTCCTTTTGGTCTTTGTAATGCTTTTTTTATTTACCGAGAATTATAGAATTTCTTGGGCAGGCGACTTCTTGACGACATGCCCTCTTTTTCCTAAAAAATTGAAACTTGGTTGCAGAGGATTTTTGTGCTATAGTAGTGGAATTTGGCTAGGAAAAATTAAATTTTGAGTGGCCAAAATGGCCATTCATCTTTCTTCTTCTTAAGAGAGATGTGGCTCTTAAGTGGATGGCTTTTGCCCTATTATGTCGTCTAACACCGCATATCTGATTGTGGAGAAATTGTTTATGAATAGGCTTCATGATGCTTTCATTTCTCAATGTAGTCCACTTTTCGCAGGGGAAGACTGTAAAACCCCAAAATGGTCCCACACCGTGGAAACATGAAATTTCTGGGTGGGATAAAAAGTGAGGAGATTACTATCGAACAACCCGGCTTGAGCATTTTAGGGGTGGTTAATCGGATCCGTATGGGCCCAATCCCAAGAGGTTGTCAGGGCCAGTAATCGTCCGATAACGGATCGGGGACCTAAGTCCGGGACGTTACAAATGGTATCAGAGCCGAACGCCCTCTGACAGTGGAAAGGGCTACCCGAGAGGTGGAGCCGTCCCTACAAAGAGGTTGGAGGAAATGGCTACCCGGAGCGTGCAGCCGCCGCTGTCACTGGGAAGAAGTGATGTGCCATGTCGCAACGAGGACGTTGCGAATATAAGTGGGGGAGGTTGTAAAACCCCAAAATGGTCCCACACCGTGGAAACATAAAATTTCCAGGTGGGATAAAAAGTGAGGAGATTACTACCGAACAACCCGGCTTGAGCATTTTGGGGGTGGTTAATCGGGTCCGTATGGGCCCAATCCCAAGAGGTTGTCAGGGCCAGTAATCGTCCGATAACAGACCGGGGATCTAAGTCCGGGACGTTACAAAGACAGTTGATGGACAGCGATGTGATGTTCAAGGAGGTCAATTCTGATTAGAAAAGGAATATGGCCAGGGGCTACTCTAAATGGTGGACCTATCCAAAGCTTATGATTGCATAGACTAGCGTTTTATCTCGACTTCTTTGTATCATTGCAACTTTCTGGAGATATGGATTACCTGATATGAAGGTGTATTACTACTTCCTCACATGTAATATTAGACTTTTAGTCAATGGCGTACCTCGTGGTGGTTTCTTTGTCTTAAAAGGGCATTAGGTGGGGACATCTGCTTACTACCCTTTTTTTGTGCTTGTCATTGATGCCTTGACTGCTATGGTGAACAAAATTGAGAATGGTGGTTTTTGTATCGGTTTCCCGCACGAGATATGTCTCTTTGGAGATGTCTATGGATTGTGGATCAACATGAGTGAGTTTACTTTTGTACCCATCGGTTTGATGCCATTGAAGTTTTCGGTATGTGAGTCCTCGTTGAGGATGCCTCATCTGGTCAAGTTGGAGGGATTATCGGTTCACTAACATAGCTTCTCGACAATTAGGAAGGCTCTCTTCACTTTAGGGGTGGTGGTGATCGTGGTAAGTGATGGTCTCCATCCAAGAGAGCGTTTTCATTTGGTGGCGAATTGGAAGGGTTCTGTTAGAGTGGTTCTACAGGAGCTGAAGCTCAAGGTGGACCGCATTGTGTTTCCATTGCGCTCTCCATGCCACCAATCAGGTTAATTCTTCATTGGTGGCCCCAATAGTGGCAAATGGGACGTTTTGTCTCCTAGCTCTTGGGAGTATCCAAATTAAGGATGTCCATACAACTGAAGGTTTGGAAAGTGGCTTAGAGCCTAGCTTCGAGTTCAGATGTGGGTTCAGAGTGCGGTTAACTTACCATTTTAAAAAATATCAATCATTTTTTTCTGGAGCCAAGGGGCCCTGTGAGGAGGAGGTTGTAGATTCCATTGTCCTCGAGTCATCATGCAGCAGTTCTCTCCACCTTCGAGGGAGCTAGTGGGCTTGTTGACAGATCATTTGGGCTAGCCTTTTTCAGTTGGTTTTTCTTGGCTATGCGACAATAGCAGCCAAGGCTTTGACACCTCAGGTGCCGCAAGCGTTCCTGATCAGTATGAAGAGTAGCAGTGGCAGTGGTTAGTCCTCGCATGAGCTCAACTTCAGGGTGGGTCAAGGTGTGCATGTCGTGACTGCAAGAAGGGAGAAGGTGCTGGAAACGAGGTAGAAATCATCCGGCGGAGAGAACCCTATGGGGCTTTCGACTCAAGAGGTGGAGGGAGGATGAGACGACTTGGCAAGTGAGAGACCTGGTGGAAGGAGAGCAGCATTCCTGTATGGGTGTCGGCATGCCTACAGCTAAATTGGGGCAGGTGGTTAGGGTGGTGTTTCCGCAGGCAAGTAGCTAAGTGTATCTAGGTTGTGTTTGTGAGGGTCTCCCTTTAACTGCCAAATGATGTTATTGGCTTAGAATGTTTGAGGATTGGGACAGTCATACAAGAGGGCAGTGGTGGGGTGCTTTTGGAGGCTTGGCAAGCAGATGCGGTCTGCTTGCATGAGAAGAAGTTGGAAGTTTATTGCTTCTTGTGGAGGTCAAAATCTAGTGCTCAGCTCATTGGTTCTGTTGAGAGAAGAAGGGAAGAAAACTGTATTTATTCTGTGAGGTCTAGGGGTCCTTATATAGGACTAAACCCTAGGGTGCTCATAGGAGAACTTACATAAATACCCATGTGGGGTTACATAGGGAAACAGTTCATAAGGAAACAGTGATACATGGAAACAATGCATAAGGAAATAGAGGTAAATAAAGAAACAACAATATATGGTACTCTCTAACACTCCCCCTCAAGTTGGAGAATATTCATCAATCATGCCAAACTTGGAAGTTATCCAGGAAAGCCGCTTCTTAGTTACTGCCTTGGTAAAAATATCAGCAAGTTGAAGATATGTTGGAATGTGCAGCGTGGTTATCTTCCCTCCTCGTACAACATCTCTGATAAAGTGACAATCGATCTCAATATGTTTTGTTCTCTCATGGAACACAGGATTGGTAGCAATGTAGGTAGCTGATTTGTTGTCACAGTACAAGGGAATAGGAGTGGATGTAGCAGCATTTAGTTCTTGTAGAAAAGTGAGCAGCCACGTGATCTCACATGTAGCCTGAGCCATTTCTCTATATTCAGCTTCAGCACTAGACCTTGAAACAACTGCTTGTTTCTTGCTTCTCCAACTGACCAGATTTCCTCCTACCATCATGGCATACCCAGTTGTAGACCGACGATCTTCAGGAGAGCTTGCATAATCGGCGTCAGCATATGCAGTAAGATTTGTGTGACCATTTGTCCTATAGAAGATTCCTCGTCATGGCGAGTCTTTTAGGTAGAGAAGGATTTTAAGAACATCTTGCCAATGGTTGTAGCATGGTTTCTCCATGTATTGGCTGGCCCTGTTTACAACATAAGATATATCAGGTTTAGTAACTGTAAGATATAGAAGTTTGCCAACCATGCTCCTATATCGAGTAGTGTCTTCAAAGAGAGGATCATTGGATTCAGAATGTTTTCTAGGCTCTGCTGGAATTCCTGAGGGTTTGCACCCAAGTAGTCTTGCTTCAGTTAGTATGTCAAGGCAGCATTTCCTCTGTGACATATGTAAGCCCTTCTTAGTACGTAGAGCTTCTATGCCTAGAAAATGTCGAAGTTGTCCAAGATCCTTGGTGACGAATATGTTTTGCAGGAAAGCCTTGGTTTCTAGTATCCCTTGGTCATCATCTCCAGTAATAATCATATCATCTACATATACAGCAAGAATTACAACCCCAGTCTGTCGCCTCCTGACAAAAACCGAATAGTCAGATGTAGTCCTCTGGAAGCCTATGGTGCCAATCTCTGTACTCAGTCTATCAAACCAAGTTCTTGGACTCTGTTTTAGTCCGTAGATAGCTTTGTGAAGTCGGCATACATACTCTCCCTCGACTTCGTAACCTGGGGGTTGTATCATGTAGACTTCTTCGTCAAGCTCACCATATAGAAACGCATTCTTGACATCTAACTGAAACATAGGTCACCCTTTGTTCACAGCCACAGAGATGATAGTTCGTATGGATCCCATTCTAGCCACATGGGAGAATGTTTCGAAGTAGTCTACCCCGTTCGTTTGAGTAAATCCCTTTGCTACAAGTCTTGCTTTTAAACGATCAATAGAACCGTTAGGGGATTGCTTTGTAGTGAAGATCCAGCGACATGCAACTGGTTTACATCCATGAGGGCATTTGACAAGGTCCCATGTTTTTCGAGACTGTAATGCTTCCATTTCTTCATTCATTTCCATTCTCCACCCCTCATCTTGTAATGCACTATGATGATCTTTGGGGACGGAAATAGCCATTATGGCATTTGCATATCTTTTATCAGAGCAAGATAACCCAATAGTTGAGGTGAAATGAGATATTGGGTGAAGTGTACATTGCCTCTTTGTTCTTCGCAGTGCGATCGGTAGCTCCTGAGGACTATTCGGGGTAGCATTGGTGGGAGCACTCGAGGATGACGTAGTGTCCTGCAACAGTGGAATAGGTAAAAGAACCTGAACAGGATTAGACACAGTCCTTCTTTTATACACAATTGGTGGAGGGGGAAATTTTGGGGGAAGATCAGAGACTGTCTGAGTAAAGAAGTTGTTTTGTTCAAAGAAGGTGACATCAAGAGAAACGTAATAACGATGTCCTGTAGGATCATAACATATGTATCCTTTTTGAGTTTGAGAATACCCTAGGAAAACACATTTGATAGCACGAGCAAATAATTTGTCCGAGACATGAAAATTATGAACAAAGGTTGTGCATCCAAAAATTCGTAAAGGCAGAGGGAAAGGTTTCTCCTTGGGATATAGTAAGTTGAAGGGAGTGGAGCCATGTAGAGAGGCGGAGGGGACCCTATTAATAAGATGAACAACAGTAAGAATAGCATTGCCCAATATATCTTGGGAACATTCATATGGGTAAGTAAGGATCGAGCAATATCAAGAAGGTGTCTCACTTTTCTTTCAGCAATCCCGTTTTGTTGGGATGTATGTGGGCAAGATGTTTGATGTATGGTTCCCTGGGAGGCAAAAAAGATTATCAAGTCATTCTGAGTAAATTCTAGAGCATTATCAGAGCGAAAGATTTTAATAGTAGTAGAGAAGAAATTTTTGACATAATGAAAGAAGTTCTTGACAACGATGTTAATTTCTGACCGTTCTTTTAACAAGAATACCCAAGATAGGCAACTGTAGTCATCCACAAAAACAGCAAAGTACTTATGACCACTAATGGTTTTGACCGGATAGGGTCCCCAAATATCACAATGAATAAGGAAAAAAGGAGTAGTGCGACGAGGCTCAGTTCTTGCAGGAACGGAAACTCTATGATGTTTTCCGAACTGACATGCTTCACACTCAAAAGGTTTTAGCGTAGACAGTTCAGGGAACATCATAGAGAGAGCTTTGACGGAAGGATGTCCCAGACGAAAATACCATAGAAGAGGATCTTCATTGATGGAGGTAGCACCAGCAAAGTTGGAATTGGTAGAATTGTTGAGGTAATATAGGTCATTCCTCTCATGTCCCCCACCAAAAATCTGCCTCGTCCGGATGTCCTGAAAATAGCAGCAGAATTCATCAAAAATAACACAACAATGTAGCTCACGACAGCTTCTGAACAGATAAAAGACTGAGCGGGAAAGCAGGAGCACAATGCACATCTGTCAGTCGAAGTTTGCTGGAGAATTCAATAGTTCCAACAGCAGTAACAAGAGAATGATCTCCATTGGCCACACGAACGCTCTTTATAGAGGTAGAGGGTAGAGATGAGGTGAGTAGACTTACATCTCCCGTTAGATGAGTGGAAGCTCCAGAATCAATAATCCATGCATGTTTAGTAACAGAAACTGAGTTTGCTACTGTACCTGATGTAGTGGCAAGACTAGCATTAGCAGCAGATGCAGTCGTGTCGCATGTTGAGGGAGCAGAATCATTTAGAAGTTGTCGTAGACGAGTATATTCAGAAGCAGTGAATGGAGCATGGTGTCCATCTGTACTCTGAGTAGTTGTATCATTGTTCGTATCATGTGATTCATCATCATAAGTGTTATGAGCACTTGGTTGTCTGCCAAATGTTGCCCAGCAACGTTCAGACGGATGATTCATGCGACCACAATGTATGCATGCAGAATAACGACCAGTAGAGGAATCATGACCACGACCTCGTCCAAGGTCACGTCCGCGGCCACGACCTCGGCCTCTAGGATAAGATTGTCGTCCTCTATGCCCAGATGAATAGTGGGTTGTTGTCTCTGTGGAAGAATGAACCAGAGAATTTTAAACCGGAGCTTCCAGTTCCAGCAATCGACCGAATATGGTTTCGATCGTAGGCAATTTTTCTGCCATAAGAAATTGATCTTTTGCAATTTTGTACTTCGGGTGAAGCCCTGAGAGAAACCTGTAAACCTGCCACTCAGCACGTTCGCCTATTTGTTTATCACAGCATGCAGGTTGAAAGATAAAAAGTTCTTCGAACAGGCTTGTAAGTGTCTGGTAGTATTTAGTTAGACTGGTTTCTTCTTGATTAGTAGACCAAATTCTTGTGTATATATCAGAAAGACGAGACTTGGTTGTTTTCTGGGAATATGTATGCTCAAGATTTTCCCACATGGCTTTAGCAGTGTCTTTATATAAGAGATTTGCAGCAATATTCGGATCTACACTATTAGTCATCCAAGTGATTACCTGTCAATTGTCGAAAACCAAGCTTCATAATCTGCATCAGTGGTAGAGGGAGGAGTCGTCGTGAGGATGGCACTCTTTTGTTGGCCACCAATAAATATCTTGAAGGATCGAGACCATAGAACATAGTTTTCCGAGCCTTTCAACTTGATAGAAGTGCCTTGTATCATCAAAGAAGAAGGAGGATACATAGGCTTGGTCTCGACGGACGTCATAATAGCGTCTCTAGGTCAAGAAAAAGTGACCTAGATGCAGTTGTAGTTGATATGTAGAACCTTCTTAGTAGCACATTTTTGGAGAGTCTAACACGAGGCCTGGGGCAGCAGCGGTAGCCGACTCGGGCAGCAGGTGGCTAAGGTAGCGCGTTAGCGCAAGAGGCACTAGAGAGCAGGAGACCTAAGCTGTGGTGTACTGGGTGCACTGGCTCGTTGTGCACTTGGTGCACTGGCTACTGGAGACGCACTGTGTGCAGTAGCGTGTGGCAAGGTGCAGATGCGTAGTAGCCTGAGGTGGCTCGCAGCACAGTAGCGCAAGGCGCGAGGCTTAAAGGCGCAGAGCGCAGGTGCTGGGGCGGCGCGGATTCCTAACCTAGAGCTTGCAGGAGCGCAGGCTGACCTGGAGCACAGGAGCGCGAAGCCCTAACCTGGAGCGGCAGGGGCTTATCGCAAGCTTGCAGGAACCTAGGGCGACAGTAGCGCTGGCGTGAGTGCAGGCTTGGAGGCCTAGCCCGGGTGCGGGAGCCCTAGCGCAGGAGCCTAGCAGGAGGCGGCAGTCCCTAGCGCCTAGCCAGGGGGCAGGAGCACTAGGAGTGGGAGCCCTAGGCGCAAGAGCCCTAGGCGCAGAAGTCCTAGGTGTTGGAGACGACAGAGGAGCGAAGGGGCAGGTGGTGGCGGTGGGATGTTAGGTCAGAACCCCGGTCTAGGACCGTTGCTCTGATACCATGTTGAGAGAAGAAGGGAAGAAAACTGTGTGTTTATTCTGTGAGGTCTAGGGGTCATTATATAGGACTAAACCCTAGGGTGCTCAGAGGAGAACTTACATAAATACCCCTGTGGGGTTACATAGGGAAACAGTTCATAAGGAAACAGTGATACATGGAAACAATGCATAAGGAAATAGAGGTAAATAAAGAAACAACAATATATGGTACTCTCTAACAGGTTCCACAGTGTAATCCCCTCTGTGTGGCATCGGGAGGCATTGTGGTTGGGTGAAATGGTGATGCGTTGAAGTTGGTTGATTGGCAATCTCTCTTACTCTTTCTATGTCTGCTTCCTTGACTTGATTTGGCTTGTTGATTATTTCAATGTCACTTTGTTCACAAATGATCAGCCTATGCTACGGGTGATTTGGATCATGTTTTTCCTCTAGTTGCTTGCTTTGTTGGCAAGATGTCTATGGAGGTGTAGGATGTGATTAACTCTCCCTACACTTGGCGGAATTTTTTGCCGTGATATCGCCTAGACCGTAACTTGGGCTTGATGAAGCTTTTGGAGGCTATTCTATTGGCATATGTTCTTTATTTGCCATGATCGCACTCGGATACGCCTATTTGTTGGGACTTGGAGGAGGATGGTCGCCACAACGGTATTTTTAGTCTCAAGAGCTCAAGGTTGCTCGAGGATGGTATCAAGGATTGTGTATCCCTCTACTATGTGGATTTTGGTTTTTGGCAATATGGATTATGGTTGTGAATCTCAAGGCTTCGTGCAGAATGTTGATGTTTTTTAGGTGGGAGGTTGGTCCTGCCACGAGGAGCTTAGAATGACAACCCAAAGTGAGGTGGTCCAGTTGGACATACTTGAAGATTCTTGAGAGTTTTTGGAAGAGGAGAAAGTGACAAAGAGGGAGCAACATAATATCCTTTTTGATGAGGATAAGAAGCGAGATGTGGAGTGAAGGCAGGGTTCTATGTAGACATGGTAAAATAGAGGGATGTTAACACTTATTTCTTTCATGTGGCTACTAGCGGACTTTAGTCCATTCACTTAAGGTGGATAGAGAGATTGTAGAGGGCAATCAATCCATTATTTTGTTGTCATCGACACTTTTTATAGGTGAGTAGGAAGGTCCCTCTAGTGGCATAAGATGATGGGCAGAGATGTGGCATAGTTGTCTTAGGTGTGGGCAAGCGAGCTTATGCAACCTCTTGTAGTAATGAGGTTTGTGTTGTTGTCTTTGCTCTAAATGCAGACGGGTCTCCTAGTTCGGACTGCTTCCCCTTTTTTTCATCCAAGAGTTTTAGGAGTTGGTTGAGGGTGACGTGGTGGGGGTTGTGGAGGAGCTCCAGTTGGAGAACCGACTCTTTGAGAGGTTGAAACATTTAATGATGTTCATTTTTCCTAAGAAGGATGTAGTGCAGCGGGTCGAAGATTTCCAGCCTATTCGTCTTTCTAATTTTATTTGTCTCATCATGGCAGAGGTCCTTCCAAATGGCCTTCATTCCAGGCATGCACATGAAGGACACTGTAGAGATGGCGTATGAGATTTTTGCAAATTGAAAGTGAAAGAATGTGAAGGGGTCACTTTGGAAGGTTGATTTCTCCAAAGCTTATGACATGTTCATTGGGTGTTCATCTACGATTTCATCTCGCATTACGGATTCCATGATGAGTGGATTGCCTAGGTGAAAAGGGTGTGTAGTGAAAACCTCTTACTCTATCATGGTGAATGGTAGATGTTAGAAAATCGGAAGCGGAAGCGTAAACATGGAAAAGAAAAAGAAAATATGGAACAACGGGATTTTTTACGTGGAACCCTACTCCGTGAGGAGCGGGATGAAACAACGGGAGAAGCCCTCAACAGGGCATGCTATGCATTAGTTTTTCTCATCTGATACAGGAGGTCTGGGGCTCCTTATATAGCCTCTCCAGAGCCTCCAAGTCCCATCGTTGGACGATGTGGGACTAAACACTAGATGGGGTAAATGGATCTTCTCCAGGATCCATTTACCCTGCTACAACTCATGACGCACATAACAAATACTCCAACACTCCCCCTCAAGCGGGAGCATGCAATGATCAGCTTGGACAAACAGAAAGATACTCAACTCAACGCTACAGGACACTATGGAGCATGCTCCAGCTTCAATCACTTTTTGGTTTAGGGTTAGGGTTTAGGGTTTTCATGTGAGCCATAGGGACTCCATAGCAGAGGACCATTTTTTCTAAGCTGACCATTTTTTTAAGTCGTTTCAATCACTTTTTTACGGCTTTTTTTTCTTTGCGTACGGCTTTTTCAAATGTACGCGCCTTTTTGCAATTTTTTTTAAAAAAATGCGTACGGGTTTTTTTTTCTCGTGTACGCGCCTTTTTCGGAAAATAATCCCTTTTTTTAATACGCGCACCCTTTTTTTATAACAAACAGACCCTGCCCACTTTTTTTTACTTGGGCTCTACCTTTTTTTCAGGCCTTTTTTTTAAAATACCGCCGATACTCTCTATTTAGGGTTCCCGTGAGGGAACCCTTTCATTGGAAACACGCCGCCGCCCCTTAGAGGGCTGCAGAGATGGCGCAGCGCCGCCCCAAAGGGGGGGGTTCTCTATTTCGCGCGCCGCCCGGATGTTGTTGCTGGAGGCGCGTGCGCAGGCGCCTGGAGGTGTGGAGGTGCACGGCGAGTGTTGAGCAGCGCCGCCAGTGCTGCACGGGGAGGCGCCTCCACCTGGGATCTGGGATCGATAACTTGCGAGCAGAAGATGGAGGAGGCGCGAGTTGCAGAGAATGCCTGGAACCGGGGCCGTCTGGCGCGCGAGGAGGTTTCGCCGAGGGGAAGGTCGCCGACAGATACGAACCGGGGCCGCCTGACCTCACTGCGCCTGGAGCTTCGCGGTGAGGTCGAGTAAAGGGCGGCGCGCGTGGAGGTCCTCTGACTTTTCTTTGAAGGCTGGTTGTGAGATGGCTCGGATGCCATCTGAATCGAGATGGCCTGGAGATATGCGTCGCCGCCACGGGTTCATGGGAACCCTAGCGCACCATGCCACCTTCTAGCACCTTGCATCGCACGAGAGGAACATGATGAGGATATGCGGCCTAGAGTCGCAGCCACTGCTGCAGGGTCGCTGGAGGATATTCAGGCCGATCTGGAACAGGAGGGACCCAATTAGGATTTTGACCCTCAAGATCAACTGGATACTGGAGGGTTCTCACGCATGGTTGCCGAGAGATGATCCTCCGTTGAAAATAATAACGAGAATTAGGGTTTCAGGATGAAACCCTATACTTTGAACAATAATCGATCCGCTCGACAAAACACTCTCCATGAATAAAACTTCGAACAATAATCGAGACTTAATAAAAAAAATAATTCCTCGAGAATTGACCCGCTCTGATACCATTGTAGAAAATCGGAAGCGGAAGCGTAAACATGGAAAAGATAAAGAAAATATGGAACAGTGGGATTTTTTACGTGGAACCCTACTCCGTGAGGAGCGGGATGAAACCACAGGAGAAGCCCTCAACGGGGCATGCTATGCATTAGTTTTTCTCATCTAATACAGGAGGTTTGGGGCTCCTTATATAGCCTCTCCAGAGCCTCCAAGTCCCATTGTTGGATGATGTGGGACTAAACACTGGATGGGGTAAATGGATCTTCTCCAGGATCCATTTACCCTGCTACAACTCATGACGCACATAACAAATACTCCAACAGTAGACAGGTGATGGACTTCTTTAATAGACAAGTACGGGGCTTCTTTCAGCCTTAAAGGGAGTCAGACAGGATTATTCGTGGGCATAGCTGCTATTTGTCTTAGTGGCAGATGCATCATCGAGGATGGTTTCTCGGGCGATGGTCGAGGATTTCTATGACGGCTTCCATGTTGGTAATCGATCAGTCCCTTTGTTGTATTACGCTGACAACGCTATTTTCTTTAAGGAGGGCGATGCTCAAGAGGAGACGAGGATTGTTGTAGTCCTAGAGATTTTCGGTTCGATGTCAGGTTTGTGGATTCATGGCATAAATCTTCCTTTGTTACTTTCAAGATGGATGAGGAGGTTGGGTTTGCATATCCGCTCTACATGCGTAGCATGAATCTTTTCCCGATCAACTACTTGGGTATGCCTTTGGTGTGCAAACAGTTGTGACAGGGTGATCGTCTTGCATGTCGAGGGGCGGGTGCCTTGTCCATCTACGAACAGTTTGTCAACAATCACAATATTCTTCTTTGTGTCGTGCTTGCTTCCTGCGAGTGTATGGGAACATTACGAGTCTATAATGTAGAGGTTATTTTGGGAGAGTTATGGGGGAACACGCCATCAGTAAGATGGAAGACAGTGATGCTAACTATAGAGGATGGTGATTTAGCATAGATGGGATGGACAAGGTGTTGTTTTCCAAGTAGGTGTCTTGCAATTAGGATGGTGGTTCGGACCTGTTGTGCTTGATGTTACGCAAGATTAACAAGATCTCGATGAACCTTTTGGTGCAGTCTATGATAAGTGCACTCCATCGAACTTCAAGTAGGGTTGTTCTATTCTTCATTAGCTCACACCCTTTAATGAATCATATATCCCAAGGGGACATGGGTTGTCCAATTTTGACTAGATGACTGGAGTGGTCGTAACATGTTGTGTGATTGGTTTCCATGTCTTTTTGCTTTGGCAATGGATATGGTGATGTATTGGCAAGGCATGGGACAACGAGGAGTGGTCCCCTCGTTTTTTATCGAACCTTTCGTATCGACGATTGGAGGAGTTCTTGACTTTGATGGAGTCCCTCTCCTATAAAGTGGTGCCTTCGTTTGGCCTAACCATTTTATGTGGGTGGAAAGTTCCTTCTCACTTCTCGATAAAGAAGGCATATAAGGCAATGTAGGCCTCTGTAGTTTTGACCTTAGGGTTGCGTCAATTTGGAGTACAGATAGATTTCAAAATGGAAGATCCCTCCACAATCTTCCTTTGGTTGATGAGGCGTGGTCATGTGATGACCGAAAATCGGAGAGCCATACCTTTTTAGAAGGAGAACGAGTTATAGCAATGTGTTGCGAGCTTGGAGGATGTTAATAAAAATATTTTGGGTAAATTACAAAAAAGGGACCGACCTTTACATGGATTCCCAATTTAGGGACTAATTTTTAATTTGTAACAAATAGGGGACTCATCTTTGATTTAACGGAGGAGGCCCCAACGACTTTAATGAGTGACTCGATTTGTGATGTATATGGACGAATATACCCTTATCCTCACCGGCTTCTTCTTCTCCTCTGAAGACACGTGCCCCGCCCTCTCCTGTCCGCCCCAACTCCTCTCCGACTCTCCGACTCCCTCGACCGCTCTGTCAAGGCCCTCGACCTTTGCAACGCCGTTCGTGACGTCCTCGATCACCTTCGCTGGAGGGCTGGGTCACCGAGATGTCCTCCCCCCGTCCTTCGATTCCCGCCACTACCCCCGCAGGGAGGCCATCTCGCCGTCCGCCTTGGCCGCTCCATTGTTGCCTCCACCCTCCTCTCCGCGGTGGCTGGCCCCTCCCTCCAGGACTCCTGGCTGTACCCCCCTTCCAGATGTCCATCCTCCGAGCCCGCCTCTCCAGGTTTTCCCCTCCTCGCTGTAATGCCATCGACCCATCTCGCCCCGACCTCCTCCCCCACCATCCCACCCTTCCTCGTCAGCTCCCCTCATCGTCCGGTGATCTCACCCATCCACTTCCTCCCGTGCAAGATGTCGGGTTTGCGATAAGCCCTAACGTCCTTCGCCCTCTCCTGGAAAATCCTAGCATCCCTCACTCTCTCCTCGAGACATCCAGGCTTCCACTTTCCCATCCGGTGCGCTGATTCCTCGTATTCTATCCAAAAAGAGGTAATGAATTTGGTCTCTCTCTTATGCATTGGTTAAATTTTCCATTATCGAGATTTTGGTTATGGAATCTTGGGCGAACACCTTCGGTTTCTAAGAGTGGGATGCGATGACGTCTGCTTTAGCAGGGGAGGCCAACGTGACATTCCTCCTTCTCCAACTCCACAAATCATGATCAACGCAAGCAATTTCATCTCCAAGAACAAGTATGCGCTCTTCATAGTCCACTCTTGCCATCTGGCGAGGAGTAGATTTGCAAACAGCTGAATTGTTGATAGAAATGTGAAATAGGAGCATAAATTCAAGATCAACTTATTTTTTGATAAATAATAGCTCCCAGCGACCGGAATATCTCCACCGACTTCAGAAGCAGCAGGACCACCTCGGTGACCCAGCCCTTCAGCGACCGGAATATCTCCACCTTCTCCGGCGGCATCGAGTGCTTCACCACCTGCTGGCGGGGCTTGGGCGGCGCCACTGCGACCGCGGCCATTGCCACGCCACGTCTCCACCGGATGCCGGAGGCCGCGGGGGGATTGCAAAGAGAGGGCTTTCATCTCGACGGAGGTATAAGGTGTCGGTGGCCGAATGTGGGGAGGAGTTGCGAAGAGGGGTTTGCAGAGGGAGAGGGCTTTCATCTCGACGGAGGTGTACAATGTCGACAAGTAGGAGTGACGGGTTTGCTATTTATACAGGGTGGGACTCACGAAGGAGGTGTTGTGGAGAGGGACGAGGACGATGCGAAGGGGTTGGAGGAGGTGGCGAAGGTGATCGAGGCCGTCGAGGACGGCGTTGCAAAGGTCGAGGGCCTGGACGGAGTGGTCGAGGGAGTCGGAGAGGAGGCGGTTTTGGGGCGGGCGGGAGAGGGCGGGGCGCATGTCTTCAGAGGAGAAGAAGAAGCCGGTGAGGATAAGGGTATATTCGTCCATATACATCACAAATCGAGTCACTCATTAACGTCGTTGGGGCCTCCTCCGTTAAATCAAAGATGAGTCCCTTATTTGTTACAAATTAAAAATTAGTCCCTAAATTGGGAATCCATGTAAAGGTCGATCCCTTTTTTGTAATTTACCCAAATATTTTTTTAAGTATGGCACCTCCGGAGATGTGGGAGATGGCGAGCTTGGATGAGGTGATGGATGAGAGTGTTGTTGCATTCTGCAAATCTATTAGATCTTCCCAGATCGGCATGGCCCATGAAGATTTGGGTGGTGGAAATTTTGTGGACTATTTGGATTGCAAGAAATGGAGTGATTTTAGAGAGAGAGAGAGATTTTATGTAGGGAATGTTCTGGAACATGCCAAGATTCTTCAAAATTCTTGGTTTTTGTTGTGTTGACACTTTAACTTGTAGATACAGAACATTTTTGGGTGCTCGCCTTTATGGCTACACACCTTTTTCCCTATTGTTGGAGTATATGTGTTGTGTACCACTTTAGTTGTAGATGGGTAAATGGATCACTCCAGGATCCATTTACCACATCCAAGTCTTTAGTTCCACATCTATCAGTTGTGAGATATAGAGACTCAGTGGGGGCTATATATAGACCCCCACACCCATTGTATCCAGTGAGAAAAGCAATAGACTATCAGCCCTTTGAGGCATTCTACCGTGGTTTCATCCTGCTCCTTAGGGAGTAGGGTTTCACGTTAAATCCCGGTGTTCCAATGCTTCTTTATTTTCTTTGATTACTGCTTCCGCATTCCTATTTTCTAACATGGTATCAGAGCGGGTTCGATTCTCGTGGATTTATGCTTGAAGATTTTTTGTTATGTTCGAGATTTGATTCAGTTATTATTTGTTATTGAAGATCGTTCTTTAAAAGATTGTGTTCGGCCAAGGGTTCCATCTTTGGAACCCTATATCTGGTTTCAATCTAGGATGTTCTGTTTGAAGATTGGCATCGCCAAGGAAGGTGTAGGGTTTTTGTTGAAACCCTAATCTTTGCTCAATGCTCTTCCATGGATCTTTTTTTTAACAGTGAAACGGGTGGCCTCCAAGGGAATGGGAGCCACCTCAAAATATTCTTCCATGGATCCTTGAGTGTTGGTTTGCCAACATCCTTCAGCCCCATCTCCTGGCGGCTAGGGTTCCTATCTGGAAACCCTAAAACTCCTCGCATCTCGAGTCCAAGGATGCTCGAGCCTTCCACCGCAGCTGCCTCAATTCCCTCATGGATGATCTTGGACACGACTAGGATCCCAAATATCGAAATGAAACAATTCAAACAGACTATGACTACTCGGACCCTGACGACTCTGGAAAGAGGACCGATGATGTTTCCCAAGCTGGCAGGCCTCGCACTGGAAAGTGGAACGAGGAGAAATCTGTGGAAGAACATGAACAAGCTTTTGCAGAGGAAGATGACCAAATCGCAGATGCCACATATACGGAGAAACAGACCCAGTGTGTAAAGAGGATGAGACACCAGCATACGGAGACTGCACAAGTCTGTAAAGGCCCCCTTGTTTACGGCCACTTCCAATCACTCTGCCCGTCAGTATATCCTGAAAGACAAGAGCAGATGGATCAAATGTGGCACGACAATGTAAATCTTTGGTGATTTGACTAATTGATAATAAATTCATGGAAAATTCAGGTGCATAGAGAACATTAGGAAGTCGCAAGGTAGGAGTCAACTGCACCTTTCCCTGACCAATGAATGTGTACCATGTGCTATCACAACTGATCGTCCAAACTCGACGGGATGAAAAACACTGAACTGACCTCTGTCATCACCGAGATGATATGATGCACCTGAATCCATGATCCACTCTGACAAGTCTGCCCTGTAACATGTAGTAAAGGCAAACACTGTACCTGACGTAGATGATGATGCTGAGGCTGATGCAACCACTTCTGAGGATCCTGAAGGAGAGCTAGTGGATCCAGATGTGCTAGGCATAATCTCTCTCAGTCGCGCTACGAGCTCATCAAACCTCTGATCAGGTAAATTCCCAGTCCATTGTGTCTGCTCTGCAACCCTGGCTGATGCAGGAAACCCATGCTTAGAATAGCAGGTTTTCTCAGAATAACCTGTCCTATGACAGAATGTGCATGGTCGACCTCGACCGCCGCCTCCTCTACCATGGTTGGAACTTCCTCGACCACGATATAGTGTATGGCTGCCTCTGGCACGCGAGGCCGCCATAGCTGAAGATGTCTGGTGTTGTAAGGTACTACCAGAGGATATGCATAGTCTGCTCAGTCTTCGATAAGCCTCCTCCATCGGAGGTATGGTAGCAACAGTGAGGATCTGGGCACGAGCTGCATCATATTCCGGATCCAGGGCTGCTAGAAATACCCCAGTCATCACGGAGTCTCTATATGCCTTGATCTGCTCTAGTGTAGCAGTCAAAGGTATATAACCATGTAGCTTCTCGAACATACCCCTCAGAGAAGTATAGAGGGTGTGAAGAGGACGACCATTCTGCTTCGATGTGAAGATATCATGTTGGATTTGGAGTATCTTAGACTCACTCTTTGCCGGAGAGTAAGTAGCAGCAAGAATGTCCTACATAGCCTTTGCAGTAGGCTGACTCAGTATATCATTAGCTATCTCCGTGGAAACGGTCCCAGATAGCCATACACGAGCATATGCATCATCCGCCTCCCATGAGGCATTTATCCCAGTCTTGTCACGTGGCTCCTCTGTAGTGAGGATGTACTTCTTGCCATTACATTGCATCAAACTCATGAACCGCATGACCCACAGTTCATAGTTGGTTCCATCTATTTTGACAATGGGTGTTGGACATTTGAAGGCACTCAGGGATGGAACATCCACCTTGTTGTCGGACATGATAGCAACAATCTCTATAGACTGGGATTACACCAAACTTAGACGAGAATGTCTACTCGGACATATATGAAGGCGGTTGTGGGCATAGACTCATACCACAACCCCTTCCATATTTATAGACGAGAAGCTAGGGTGCAGGAGACTAGGGCACGGGCGCTCAGGCACGGACGCTAGGGCACGGGTTCTCGGGCGCAGATGCTAGGGCACGGGCGCTCGGGCACAGGGAAGCGCTAGGGCGCACAGGGCGCAGCGCGCAGACGCGCACGGCACGTGCGCGTGAGGTGCTAGGGCGCGCAGGCTGTGTGCACAACACCGCCACGCGACAACGCAGAGGTGCAAGACAACAGGGGGCGCGGGGAGCACGAGGATCTGATCGTGCAACGACGGCGGCGCGTGAGGCTTTCGGTGGGGACGAAGAACTATGGCACAGGCTCCGGTCTAGGACCGTCGCTCTGATACCATGTTGAAGGGAACCGAAAAAGATGTTTATTATCAAACCCTATAGCTCTCTTATATAGGAGAAAAGCTCTATGGGTAAATTATAAAGAAGGGACCATGGAACATAAACATGATAGAAAGCACCCGATAACACAAATATCTTAACAGTTGTATCACATGACTTACTGCTCTTTGCACACTACATATAAGTATAACTATAGTAGGCATTCAAGAGCCATGATTCCATGGACAAGGTAGCTGAGGAAGAAAATCATGCAAGTAGATAGATATCTATACTTTGACATCAATTTTATGATAGATTACAACTTAAAAAATATACCATCGTGGGCCTACATGCATTGTGAATACATCGGCATTTAACTTTGTTTTACATTGGAATTATTCATGGATCCAGAAAGGTACTACCCTTGAATCGTGGTATCTTCACAATATAACAACAACAAAGCCTTTTCCCACAATTAAGTAAGGTCAGCTAAATGGCAAAGCCTTCTCCCACTATAACTAAGGTTGACTACATGAATTCTTGCTCAAATCCATGTCTAAAGATTTGACTATTTTTACGCTGGCTGTCGACTACCTAATGCAACCCCTAAAGGGGGGGAGTTGAACCCTTGAATTCTAGTATCTTCACGATACATGCAGGAAAATTGTGCCTTCTTTTTTTAAAGGGAAGAGGGTGTAGTCCTAAGATGGGATCCACCACAAAAATATATTAAATTAGAAGTATGTATACATTGTTCTAGTCACTTTGTTCCAAAAAAGTATAAGAGCCCTGAAGTGACCCAGAACACTCTTCTATTTGTGATGGAGAAATTTATTTACAAAGTAACCCATGACCATAACAACTTGAAAAAATGTCAGAGACAATAATTAGAGTTCAGAGCAAGAACAGCATCTTTTGATTTGTCAACTTGGTTTAGTTTCAGTGTCATGGATAAGAACAAAACATGCCTCTTGAAAAATATAAACATAATTAGAAAGAGTTTATTTCCCCGCAAACGCAACCTAATTAAAGAGAAACGGGCTGGTGTTTGTGTTGTGCTGTCCTGTCATAGCAAACGCCTCGGTTTCAAAACACGATTCCACGACATTATAGAAAATCTATATTTGAATCAAACAATTACAGAGCCATGATCCTACAAACCAGACTAAAATCTTCATGTCCATATGGAAACTGCATGATACATGTTCACCAATAGCTTATCATTAAAGAAAGAAGCACTGCTACATCACTTAAGATCTTTTTTCTATGAAGGTAATAAGATCATGGAATCATGGACTGATTTTTTTGTGATATCATGAGGCGTGCATCATGGAAGATGTGCACCCTAACTCACATTTTATAAAAAAAAAGTATATGATATAATAGGTTACAAATGCTAGACCTCAAAGAAAGCTCTAGCGTGTTCAGCTACATTCTCCACATAAAATCTCTTGTTTAATAATAACCTCATTTCTTGCTAACCAGCTTGTTTTTTTAATGACCAACCAGCTTGTTTGAGTCATAAATTGATACTCAACTGTCAACCAGGATGCCAACCAACTTGTTTGAATCATGGATTGATAGTCATAATTTTTAAAGAGGGTCTGGATATCATGATCATATAGCTGATGCATACTTCGAATTTTACACACGGACGTGCTATTTTCAGGACAACTATCAGATGAAATGCTCTGAACCTTAAAATCAATAGCATTTCTTCCCCGTCAAATCAAATCAAAAGAATTCATGGTTGACAAACCACAATATGTGCATAAATGCTTCATGCGCATCCTTGCAGGTACAACCTAATAGGCCTACAATAAGAAAGTCATGCACAAATCGAAAACTCTCTACACATTCGTATACAGATCATGTGACTCGTGAGTACAAAATACAAACCATCTTGACTCGACTCACTCTATTTTTGTAATCTGACCCCTCGTATTTATTTGATGATGACGACAATGTGTATCATTCATTATGATGAGTGGGAGGAACTACAGAGCTGGAGTATGAAATAATGATCCATAGAGCAACTTGGAAGAAATAAGTCCTGTACACCGAATCTCATCAAAGTCATCGGCATTACATTTAGTCTCTCTTTGAAGATCTCTGATCCACCCACATGTCCTCTCAGTAGAAGATGGCTTCATATATCTTAGGTTATATAAGTTGTTGGAATGTCCATATAAAAAACTCGAAAATAAGCCCTTTCTTAAGGACCTCGTTAAATGTCTCTTCGAGATTGAAACTCATTGTAGAAGCCTATCTTATATCATGATCATGAAAATGCGTTTTCTCCCATAGGAACCCCAAAGATCTTGTATTGGGGACCACGATCAAAGGATGATGGAGCATGAATCTTGTCCCTTTACAGATTGAACAAGAGTGTCTCTCATGTGAACTCAGACATATATAGAGCCCCAAAACTCTATGCTAATATTTCCTGTTTTCACCCATACTTATCCGTGTTGACGCATATAGAGTAGTGCCTGTACCTCTTCGTTATTTTATTTTTCAGTTGTCTACTTTATGTAATTTACCCATAGGCTACTCTCCTATATAAGAGAGCCTAGGGCTTATGAAATAGTAATGCCATTCATTTTTCCCAACATGGTATCAGAGCGACGGTCCTAGACCGGAGTTCTCGAAACCCTAACCCTAACCCCACCACACCCGCCGGCCTTCTTCCTCTCGCTCAATCGGCGCCGCCAGAGCTCTGCTCCATTGCCGCCGCCGCGCCTCCGAGTGCAGCACTCCCGTGCTGTGCGCCTGTGCACATCTCCTCCGTGCACACCTGCTGCGCGCCTCGCCTCCTTGCGCGCATCCTTGCGCGTGCCTGTGCGTGCATCCTTGCGCGCGCATCTCCAGTGCCTCTGTGCGCTCCCTTGCGTGCGCTGTAGCATCCTTGCGCGCATCCTTGCGCGCGCTGTAGCCCCTGTGCGCCATCACCTGTGCGCGATCATCTGTGTGCACCAGTAGCGCATCTCCAGTGCACGCATACCCTGCTGCGCGTGCATCTTCTCTGTGCCTGCGCGTGATTCCAACGCGCGTGTAGGGCTTAGCACGCACATCTTCATGGGGATAGTTGCTTGAGGTCTACACATGCAACTAATCCCGTCTATGTCATTGTAGACAAAGCTCATTTTTCTGTCAATCGCTCCAGTCTTCCATCTCAAGTATGTCAGAAAGCAAGGCTGATATCCCATCTATTGGCGCCTTTCGTGGTCCAGCGCCCATTGTCAAGATGGACGGTACAAACTATGAACTGTGGGCAATGCAGTTCATGAGTATGATGAAGTCAACAGGTAAGAAGCACATTCTTACCGAACCTGAGCCTGCAGAGAAGACTGGAGTCAATGCCTCATGGGAGGCCGATGATGCATATGCCAAGGTTTGGCTATCTGGTACGTTGGCTATTGAAATTGCCAATGACATCCTACATCAACCCACAGCCAAGGATATGTGGGATATTCTGGCGGCAACCTACTCTCAGGCGAAGAACGAGACGAAGATTCTGCAACTTCAACATGATATATTCACAATAAAGCAGAATGGTCGTCCTTTACATTCTCTCTACACATCACTGAGAGGGATGTTCGAGAAGCTCTATAGCTTCATGCCTCTTACTGCCACGCCAGAACAGCAGAAGACATACAGGAATGCGACCATGGTGGGTGTGTTCCTGGCTGCACTTGATCGAGAGTATGAGGCGGCACGATCACAGATTTTGGCAGACTCGACTATTCCTCCCATGGAGGAAGCTTTTCATAGATTGAGTCGGATCACAGTTCCTTCAACAGCTGCGAGTCAGAATTCTTCAGCGATGGCAGCAAACAGAGGTCGCGGATATCATCACCAGGGCCGTGGACGTGGACCTCGTTGAAGGGGTGGCCGCACTAGGCCAACATGCACCTATTGTCACCGAGTTGGACACAATGAAGATACATGCTACTCGAAGCACGGATTTCCTGCATCCGCACGAGCTGCTGAGCAGATAGAGCCCCCATCTGCTGCTACTTTGGATCAACGGTCCGACGATCTTGTTGCCCGTCTGAGGGGCATTATTCCACCATCTGGACCAGCACCGACTGCAGAGAGTCATTCTGATGCCGCTGCTTCTGCCTCTGCGTCTACCAGTACCTCAGGTAGTATACTTGCACTGAACAGTAGTAGATCATATACTTTACCATGGATTATGGACTCGGGCGCTACACATCACCTATGTGGCGACCAGAGTCTGCTCTCAGGATACACTCAGATTCCTCCAGGTCGGACAGTAGTGATTGACAATGGCACTCATTCCCCCATCACAGGTCAGGGGGAGATTAGATTAACATCCTCTATGCAGCTCAAGAACGTGCTACATGCACCTGATTTTTCAATGGATCTATTGTCAATTAGTCAGATTACGAAGGATCTACATTGTCGGGCAATTTTTTATCCATCTTCTTTGATTTTTCAGGACATCCGTACGAGCAACGTGATTGGTCGTGGCTATGAGCAAGGAGGCCTCTACCGCCTGAATCAGACTCCTTTTGCTGGATCCTCATCCTCTTCTTCTGGACAAGTATTAACCTTATTATGGCATCTGCGTTTTGGTCATTTACCGCTTCCGAAGTTGCGTCAAGTTTTACCCTATGGTCTCCCTCACACACCTATTCAGTGTGAGGCGTGTCAGTTGGGAAAGCATCACAGGTCGTCCTTTCCCAGTCGTCCAGGTCGGAGTAGTACCTCCAAGTTTGAGTTATTTCATATCGATGTCTGGGGTCCGAGTCGTGTACCTGATCATCAGGGACACAGATTTTATATTGTATTTGTGGATGATTTCTCTAGAGTGTCATGGGTGTTTCTGATGAAAAATAAATCTGAAGCAGGAAATATCATTATCCATTTTCTGAATGAAATACAAAATGTTTTCTCCACGTCTGTCAAGTTTGTGAGAAGTGATAATGCTTTAGAGTTGTGCACCAATATTCTGGCTAATTACTACTCCTCAAAAGGGATTATCCACCAAACATCTTGTGCTCATACATCTCAACAGAATGGGATTGCTGAAAGAAAACACCGTCACCTCCTTGATGTCACAAGATCACTCCTCATACAGAGTCATGTTCCCTACTCCTACTGGGGTGATGCAGTTCTCACTGCATGTTACCTAATCAACCGTATGCCTTCGTCTGTCTTGAATGAACAGATTCCGTTTTCACTTATTCATCCTGGAAAGGATCTGTTCACTCTTACTCCTCGTGTGTTTGGGTCGGTTGCTTTTGTCCATCAGTTGTCTCCTGGTACTGACAAGCTCTCTCCTAGGGTTGTCAAGTGTGTCTTTGTTGGGTACTCCAGAACTCAAAAGGGGTACAAGTGCTTTGATCCTGTGCGTCGGCGGTATATGATCAGTGCAGATGTTACATTTTTTGAATCGGTTTTGTATTTTTCAGCATCAGGAGACAAGCAGCTACCATTTATACCTTCTAATGCCATATACATGACACCACCACCTCAGATGTCGTCACCACCACCACCACCTCATATGCCATCACCACCACCGCCGCCGCCTATCTCACCGCTACCGTTCCATTATACCCGCAGGCCTCCTCCAGCTCATGGTCATGACTCGTCAACTAGCTCGCCTATGGTATGTAATGAAAATATTAATGTTGATGGATCTGACGACATTTCTGAGCAGGATATGGTGCAGGAGCAAGATGAGACTACAGCTGATTTGGATGTTCCCACTGCTCTACGGAAGTCGAAGAGGAGTTGTGCTAAATATCCATTATCAGCAGATGTATCTTTTGAGAGGCTATCTGGAGATTTCAGGTCGTTTGCTATGGCACTTTCAGCTATAGACATTCCACGGAATCATCATGATGCTCTGCAGGATAGTCGATGGCGGCTAGCAATGGAAGAAGAAATGGCGGCACTTCAGTCCAGAGGAACTTGGAGTTTGGTTCCTATACCTCCAGATGTGAACCCGGTGAGCTGCAAGTGGGTGTTTACAGTGAAGCACAATGCAGATGGCTCCATTGACAGGTACAAGGCGCGTCTTGTTGCACGTGGCTTTACATAGACATACGGGGTGGATTACCTTGACACATTCTCGCATGTGGCACGTCATTCCACTCTTCGGATCTTGTTGTCAGTTGCAGTTGCTAGAGATTGGCCGCTTTATCAGCTGGACGTGAAGAATGCATTCCTATATGGCGATTTGCAGGAGGAAGTCTATATGCAACAGCCACCTGATTTTGCTGTTGAGGGGGAGTGTTCCAAGGTATGCAGGTTACATAAGGCCATCTATGGCCTTAAGCAGAGTCCCAGAGCGTGGTTTCAGAAGCTCTCAGATCTTTTTGAGAAACAAGGATATAAACGCTCCAATGCTGATCATTCGTTGTTTGCACAGAAGACGGCTAGAGGTATCATTGTAATCATGGTTTATGTTGATGATATCTTGATTACAGGAGATGATGAGCAGGGCATTAAGCAGGCGAAAGAAAGGCTGGGAACCAAATTTGTCACCAAGGACTTGGGAGTCCTTAGATATTTCCTGGGGCTGGAGTTTGCTAGAAATCCATATGGATTAGTAATGTCGCAGAGGAAATATGTTACAGATCTATTGAGTGAGACAGGTATGCTAGGGTGTCGACCTGCTACGACACCAATGGATCCCAGCATAAAGCTCTATGGTGATGACACGGAAGAGGTGGACAGGAGAAGGTACAGAGAACTGGTAGGCAAACTACTGTATGTCACGATCACTAGACCTGATATATCATTTGCAGTGAGTCGTGTGAGCCAGTTCATGGAGCAACCACGTCAGGTCCATATGGATGCAATACACATGATTCTGAGATATCTAAAATCATCTCCAGGTGCAGGCTTGCTATTTAAGAAGGGAAAGGAGATCTCTATCACAGCATGTGCTGAAGCAGATTATGCAGAATGCCCCAAGGATAGGAAGTCCACCTCAGGATTTGCAGTCTATGTTGGAGATGCCCTAGTCTCGTGGAGGAGCAAGAAACAGACAGTAGTAGCTAGATCCAGTGCTGAATCTGAATACAGGGCTATGGCCCAGGCTAGCACAGAAATGATGTGGGTGAAATCCTTACATACAGATCTATGTCTTGATATACCGCTCCCTATGATGTTGGAATGTGACAATCAGGCCGCCTTGTTCATTGCAAACAACCCAACCTTCCATGAGAGGACCAAACATATTGAGGTTGACTGTCACTACATACGTGACATGATTCAGAAGGGGTTCATTGCTACATCTCACGTCACATCAGAGAATCAGACTGCTGATATATTCACCAAGGCATTACTTCGAGGCCCATTCTAGAAGTGTGCGTCCAAGCTGAGCATGATTGATATCTATGCTCCATCTTGAGGGGGAGTGTTGACGCATATAGAGTAGTGCATGTACCTCTTCGTTATTTTATTTTTCAGTTGTCTACTTTATGTAATTTACCCATAGGCTAGTCTCCTATATAAGAGAGCCTAGGGCTTATGGAATAGTAATGCCATTCATTTTTCCCAACAATCCGAATCAACCAAGTTAGGAGGAGAAAGAATGAAGGTAAAAAAAATATTGTCTCTTCTCTATTTTTTTGACCGTCTTTTTAGATCTTTGTTCTTCCTTTTTTGAATAATCCTCCACTTTCTATCTTTCTTTGTGTATTGTTTCCTTCTTCAACAACCTTCCCTTTTTGTTTTTCCTTCCTGATCCTTTTTAAGTAAGCATGCATGCACTCTTTTATTCAAAGTATGTGGCCCAAGGTCCCCTTTTTTTCTCAAATGCTAACTAACATGTTGGGCCTAAATAAAAAACATTCGGACCCAAAGCCCATGTTGGAGAATGTAATAGAGTGGTAAATGGATCTCTCCATAATCCAATTACCACCACTCATGTTTTAATCCCACATCTACTATATGACTCCGGTCTGTCTGTGGGGCTATATAAGCATGGCCTCAAATTTCAGCGAAATTTGGTCGAATTTCTGTCGAATATCGCTATCCGGTCGAAATCGAAATTCGACCGAAATGACCGAAATATGGGGGTCCTAGTACAAAAAATGATCGAAATTTCAATCGAAATTTGACCGAAATTCCATCGAAATTCTATTTTGGTCGTCACCGAAATGGTGACCGAAACCGACATTTAAGGCCTTGTATATAAGAAGCCCCACACCCCTTGTACTCATTGAGAAATTCAATAGACAATATATAGTCCTTTAAGGCCTTCTCCTGTGGTTTCATCCCACTCCTTAGGGAGTAGGGTTCCACGTAAATCCCATTGTTCATGTTTTTTATTTCTTTATATTTATGCTATGTTTATCAATTTGCTTCTGCTTCTTAGATTTCAACAGGGTATCAGAGCAGGTTCAATTCTCGAGGTTTTTTCATTATGCTCTTTGTTTTTGGTTCGAGATTTGATTATCAAGTTCTTGTTCTAGGGCTTAGATGAAACCCTATAAAGTATACTACTGAACGATGCCGCCCTCCTCTCCGCACGCTACCGCAGATCATCTCAGGAAATGCAAACATCTCTAGGTCGCGCTCCTTTCTCCAGGCCGAGATCTTCTCCAGCAGCACCTCCAGGCGCGCAGGCAGCGCACATCCCCTCCAGGCGACAAACGTCGCATCGCCCAGGCGGCAGCAAACCTCCCATATGGAGGCTCCTTCTCCATCGAGGGCACGCAACTCCTCCATACGCGCAAGGCGGCGCATCTACGCCATTCACAGCAAGAAGAGACGGCATTCGCAGGCCATGCTCCAGCTCATGCGCAAGATCCAACAACCAATAAAAAAAATGGCAAGAGGCGTTGCCTCCTTCCAACGGCCTCAAATCTCCTCCATTCTTCACGCGCTGGCGGTGACCTCCATATCTCCTCCACGCGGCGCCCTCGATCATATCTCCAGCAGAGGGCACATCTCCAGACTCCGGGCCATCCCCTGGCCTCGCGCGCACCTCCTCCTTAGCGTGCATCTCCTCTCAAGGCTCAGCAGCACCTCCACTCCAGGTTGCACCCTCCACTCGTCGCCTTCTCACGCGAAGGCAATGCGCACTTCTTCTCTCTTGTTGCATCTCCAGCAGGCAGCAACCCCATCAGGGGGCAGCGATCGTTCTTTGAGAAAAAGGCGTTCCCAAATGGGAACCCTAAATAAGAAAAGGGGGCCCAAATGGGCCACTTATTGTTTAAAAAAATTGTAAGGCCCAGTTTAGCCATGTGTTATAAAAAAAAGGAAAGGCGGTCGTACAAAAAAAACGACAAAAAATTTTGATTTGCAAAGAAAATGCATGTTTTGTTTCTCCCAACTTGATGTCACATACTCTCTATTCTATCAAGGGAGAAAGGGGGAGCCAGACTACTGCATAACCACGACTGACAGACCGACATTCCAAATGTCTACAGATCATCCTCCGAGCATCGACTTCTACATAATGGCATATAATTCTGCTTTTATGACCCGAATACGACTCCGCGCTGGACTTCTTCTATTGCTATTCTTCTCCAGGCACGACTGAGATAAGTTCCGGTGACATGGTATCGCAACAACTCTACAAGCATGGCAGAGATACGTTCCAATGACCTGAAAGCCGCAGACTAGTCCTCGAGCGAGGTCTTCTACCAGCAGCAAAGACATATTCTTCTTGTGATGTATCTTGTGAAGATATGTTGTATACTTTTCCTTTTGTTGCAAGCTACAGCTTTCTCAGCTCCAGCTTGAGAGGGAGTGTTGGAGAATGTAATAGAGTGGTAATTGGATCTCTCCAGTATTCAATTACCACCACTCATGTTTTAGTCCCACATCTACTAACTATGGGACTCCGATCTATCTGTGGGGCTATATAAGGAGCCCCACACCCCTTTACTCATTGAGAAATTCAATAGAGAATATCTGGCCCTTTGAGGCCTTCTCCTGTGGTTTCATCCCGCTCCTTAGGGAGTAGGGTTCCATGTAAATCCCGTTGTTTATGTTTCTTATATCTTTACGTTTATGTATGTTTATCGATTCGCTTTCGCTTCTTAGATTTCAACAGCCCCAAATAAGGCACACCCCCACCTCTTCTCAATCTTCTCTTGTGATAAGGGTCCTAAGGGAGCCCCATCGCATGCCTCTATCATGTTGCGTGCATATTTTCAAGCATTATCAAGTTTTGCCACATGCTCCTCCGGTGCTTCTACGCAAATCATCTCGCCTCAATCATGCCTCGTCCGATGACCCCATCACCAAAAGGTGTTGTTGCAATGCGGTTCTTATGCCTCTATAGGACATATTAAAAATGATAATACGGACATAAGCGCAACAAACAAAGCATCAGCATATTATTTACATGATTCGAGATAGTCGAGATGACCATCCTACACTACAAGAGAAGTGGTCTAATAATCGTAACTGTATGTTGATTCTTCACCAAAACCTGTAGTACAAAACCCTGTATGCAACCCCTCTCATGCCCAACTCTCTCATAATAGACGATAAGGGAGTAAACACCTAACCTTACACTACACAATATAGGGATCTACCACGAGATCCAATTACCCAAATGAAATGAACCTTTCACTATTCTCAACCTAAGAATTGCAATTACGTCATTTATTTTTGAATGCTATTCAACTCAAATAGACTCATACATGATTATGTTAGAGGTTTGTTCATAAAAGTAAAGTTCAAACTCCTTAACGTTTTGATTGTACACATGACATTTCTTTCCATTATTCACTTGATTCAATAACGAATCGAGTTCAATCTATTTGAACAGGGAAAGTTGTCCAAAAGATGAATCAAGAAAGGGGGAACACTCTAGTTGTTGACTACCCCTTATATATTAAAGCGAGTGGATTATATAGTCATGTCTTGAGTAGAGATCTTGCTGGGTAGGGAAACAGGTGACTATCGACCTCCACACCTCGACAAGTAATCAGAATTAATTAGCAACCATGCTGCTCCAAAAGTCTAAGTGCTAAGAAATATCAAATTAGGAAATGTTTTTGCTTCCTATACTTGGTGGGTACACGAGCAAACAAAAAAATAGGTTTGTGAGATCCTCATGTGCCAAACTACAAAAAATACAAGTAGCATCATCCCTTGGTTTATATTCAAGATATCTCGGTCGATGGAAGAGGGTTTTTAGAGATCTCATGATTGAACAATGGATATCCTCCGTTTGCTCAGGGTTGTTCATGGCTCTTTCTAGATCAGAAATTGATCATAATGTGAAAATTATCATGTTTCTATAAAAAGATTACGAGAGTCTCAAAGAGAACAGTGTGCAAACACAGAATTCTGCATTTGTAGCTTGGACAAGATCAAGGACAGTAGAAAGCTACCATTACCCGAGCTAGAGGAGAGATCAGGACTCCATATGATCATACTCGAGGATAAGAAGCATGTGACGGAATGGAAACATAAGTCCAAGAAAAAATGGATCAAGGAAGGAAATGTTAATACAAAATACTTCCATTCGATTGCTAGTGGTTGGAGAAGATGCAACTTTGTGCACTCTGTGGTAGTAGATGGTATCCACATGGAAGGAGAAAGGGAAATAGGAAGAATGTTAGATGATTACTTCCATAGAGTCTCCCGCAAAGAGGAATACATATGCTAGAGATGGACACGCACGGGGCATTTGCCATTTCTACCACCTTGGAAACTTACCTAACGAGACCTTTCGACCATCACAAGGTGGAGACGGATTAGATCTGATCAATACCAAAATCCGATGCAATCCAATCTATTAATCCATTAAAATAAAGAATAAATAATGTAGAACAATTCATCTGCTACCATTGTATGCATTTTATATATGAATAACAATGAATGTAAAGAAGATTTTACATTTAATTATATTGAAACCACTCTATTCTTTCTAAATCCCCAAACCATCCCTCTCCTTTTTCTAAATCCTAAACCACTCCTCTCTCCTTTTTAAATTCATAAACCACCCCTCTCTTCTTTCGAAATCCTCAAGCTCGAATCCAACTTCTTCCACTGCCAACGACAGCAAGACGGTAACATGAAGACTAAAAGCTCACCTTCCTAACCCAAAAGCAGAACCATTACATTGGCTCAATGAGCGAACAATCAGGGTCTAGAAGCTCAAACTGAGAAAGTTGGGTACACGCATGATGCCCCAAGGTAATCTTTTGAAGGCCCTCCATCTACCATTTAGTGTGTGCCTGCTGGTCCGAGCTCAGCTTGTTCACTGGAGCACCTTCCCAACAAGGGTTCAGCAGAGAGGCACTTCCCTCGAGGAGCCTGAAGAAAGTCAGGGGTCCCCAAGTCCAACGATTGGATGACCAGCACAGATATGTCCATCCTCGTGCTATTCGGCCCCATTTAGTTTAGTATAATAAACCACCATTTTTTACAGTATTACGACTCCAGAAGATGATCCAGAATTGGATCGCTCGTCTACTCCTCTCTGATGGGCAGGAGTAGAATCCCCTGGGAAGAAGCAGCTAGGAAAAACTCCAAAAAAAATTTACAATATCAGGACTATTCTGGGAACGACTCTACTAGAGGGACAATACCTGATGACTGAGTGAATATGCCAACGTCTGTAGGCATTGTTGGGAAAGGAATAGGGTTGTGGCGGCTACCTATACAAAGCACGGAGATGTGAGTGAGAGGGTTGTGATGGGAAAGAAGGGAAAGGGAGAGGGTGCAAGATGGTAGACAGTGATCAACCGTAAGCTTGGGAGCGCAAAGGTCATTTGCTTCAGCTGCGGCAATCAGGGATGCCGGCGGAGTGCTGCAAGGACTCTCCTTGTTGTTTCTGCTGCAGGTCGGTAGAACACCAACATGATGCGTCTGAGAGGCAGTGACGTCGGCTTATCAAGGTCAACAAGGTCTGTCGAACACCGACGTGATGCGTGCAAGAGGTGGTGGTGTCGGCTTATCAAGATCGACAAGGTCTGGCGAACACCTTCAAGCTCGTCCTTTTTGAGCCAAGGATAGTATTCATGAGCGAGCTGGCTTGGAGGAGGAAAATTCTTTCATAGCAATTTTAAAATCTTATTGGTTGTATGCCGTTGTGTCCCTTTTAAATATTTCAATATCAGTTATGCCCTTTGATTTTTCATAATATCAGTTGTGCCCTCGACTTCTTGTTGTTATATCGCTTGTACCCCTCGAGTTAGTTGTTGCACATCCCCAACGCAAACGGACGTCAACTTTGAGGACACGTCAGGAATAAAATTTTTAAAATGTGTTAGAAAAATGTATCCCCTTCTTCCTCCTCTTCCTCCTCCATCATCTTCCTCTTCCTCCCCCTTCTCTTCATCCTCCCCAACCCCCTCTTTCATCTCCTCCCCCTCCCAGGCACCTCCCCGTCCACCCCCGACACCTTCCCTCTACCCTCGCAGCTCCCTCTCCGCCCCTTGTTCCTCTCGCCGCCCCCGCACCTCCCCCTCCGCCCTGAGCTCCTCCCCCAGCACCTCTCTCTCGAACTGCACCTCCCCTCCGCCCCCGCACCTCCCTCTCCGCCCCGAGCTCCTCCCCCCACACCTCCCTCTCGAACCCGCACCACGCCTCCGCCCCCAGCTATGCTTGCTGCCTCCACACCACCCCCTCCGCTCCGAGCTCCTCCCCCCGCACATCCCTTTCTGCCTCCAGTCCACCACCCAAAGAGCAGCACACACGCACCATCTTCATGTATATCCCCAAATTTGAGTAGAACTTCCAATAACTTCCTGGTCAAGGACTCGTTGCTTCGAGTCTTCGATTTGACATTGCAGGTCCTCGTTCTTTGGTGGAGCAACCCACACTCACAACAGTTCCTCATGTCACATCTGTGAAGCCCGTGGAACAAGACTCCTAGCGGGCTTACCAATCGAGTCGCATCACGTGCAGCATCCGTCATCGGAGGATACATGCATCGAGAACCCGCCATAGCGAGAGGAGTCTACTCCTTCGAGTGCTCGCAAGGGGATGAGCTGCTATAGGAGCTGCAAGGTTTCTTGACGAAGTGGGAGCAGAGGAAGACGAAGAAGGCTATGGTGGAGGTGGAGGAGGAGTAAGGGGACCTATCAGCATTTGTTTAGTTGAAAAAAATTTTGATTAATTGATTCATGAAAATTCATCGAAAAAATCAATAAAATTCACCATTACATCCGCATATATCCATGAAAATGCAAAACTTTTAACGACTTGATTAATGCATGAAAGTGTAATCAAGAGAGAAATTATGATGAGAAAGGAAGAAGAACAAATTGAGGAAGAAGATGATGAAGAAGAAGTCTGGACAATTATGCCCCTCATAACTGCACCATGGTATGAAAAAACCATGGTTAAGTTCAACTCATTGACGGTTAAACTAACGGAGGGACGCAAGTGATAGAACGGCAAGAAGTCGAGGGGTACAAATGATATTACGAAAAAGAGAGGGGTATAACTGATATTGAAAAATCTCAGAGGGGCACAACCGATAAAAATCCTATTTTTATTATGTACCGTAGATAAGCCGCCTCTTCAAGAGGCGGCTTTGGTTAAGAGGAAGTCGCATCTTCAAGAGGCGGCTTTGGTAGGAAGCCGCCTCTTGAAAAGGCATCTCTAGCTAAAAGCCGCCTCTTCCAGAACAGAAAAAAGAGAAGTGTTTCTCCTTTTTTGGGAATTATAAATATAAATGAAGTCATAAAATATGGCATTAAAACAAGTTTAAAATACATTATTCATATATTAGTAAGTTTCATAAACAATATACCAACCACAAAAGTCAAGACAACATCTCAAGGGTTATAAAGAGACTTTTACATACGAAGTGCACTTAAAATTTGTGTGCATACCTTATATTACAAAAATAGTAAAGATATCAATCTAGCTTTACGGTCTCTTCTCTGTTTATAATGTAATTTGACCGATCTGTCATCGGCCATGGAAGTTTCGGTGCACTTGGCTCAAATCCATGAAGGTGGTTGTTTCGATCAATATCAGCGATGTTGCTCGTATCCGTCCCTTCAACCCCTAATAAGTCCAATGGGAGGGGTGAATGACATGAAGATCCTGCATCCATAACTGCTCGATCCCTCCGTGATGCAGGCAGCTTGTAGGATCTCTAGATGGGCTACACTCATGAATTGGGGTCTCAAATTCTATGCCGGACTGTGGTGTTAGTTGCATCTCAACTGGGACATCTCCCTCGCCAAAAGTCCTCTCTCCCCTTTGTTGATGAGCTCGTCCCCGTCCACATCCTCGAACACGTGAACGATGATGGGATGTAGCTTTTTCCTCGCCATCTTCCTCGAAAATCTCCTCATATGGACCGTCTCTGAATTACAGTTATATAGACTCACATAGACAAGAACTTGCTTCAGCAGCAAGTCATCACAAAGACGTACAATATCGTCGAAGTGAGATACCTTCGTTATGAACAACTCTTGTCAGAACAGGATAAAATAAAGTAGACAAACATAATTGCTATTTAAAGTAACTTTGTTCTTACGGCATTATCTAGTGTGCATCCACGTCGACCAATGGATCGCCGTGTAATACTATGATACCATGGCAAATAGTCGACAGTCGTATCTGTTCCTCCCAATGAAATGGGAGTCATCGGCACAACATAGTCCCTGCGGATGTACATAGTCTAACATAAAACATCTCTATTCCCTTCTTCCTTGCATCCCAAACCCTCCTTCTACTTACATGGAAGCCAAAATCATCCTGAAATGATGTACGCAAAAATGACACCTTAACTAAGGGAGATAATTTTATTTGATTAAGAAATCTGAATGCCATGAAATTGCAATCCAACTGTGGATGGTCTTGATTAACAGCACGATTCAAGCAATTATACAGCTTGCCAACCATTAAGATAACAAATTATCCATCAATTGGTCGACGACGATCGCGCAATCTCCACAAACAACCTATGTCTCGTTCACTGCAATGTACATCCAAGACCTTCTTGTTTGATTCAATTATTGTGAAGTTGTAATGCTGTTTAATGTGGAAAATATTCACATAGTACACTAAATCAGCTTTGCATTTGAAAAGCAACCTATTTTTCAACTCGCTGCTCAGACTAATCCCATCATCACAGTTAATGTAATATTTACCATTCAAAATATAATCATCACCCCCTCTCATGTTCAAAAATGGTATGTCAGACATGACACGTATTTCAAGATGATCATGCTCCTCACTATCATCATTTTCCATCTCGTCACCGATACTCTGTGGCAAGGGTTCCATTAACCTATCAAGTTCTGGATCATGAACATGAGTTCCTACACAAAGACTCATATTCACCCCGGGAGAAACATATGTATTTTCACCTTGAGGTACAGATCCATGAGGTACTGATTCGGCATAGAAACAATGACAGTAAGTATCACGGGCCGATAAGATATGCAGCACCCATCTCCTTGGCATATTCCACAATCTCTCAGACATCATCATCAAACTCGATGCACTCAATGTTATAAGTTGCACCATCTTGGGACATTCTATGAAACACATGTAATTTGAGTCCTTGCAATAACTCCAACCTGAACACGGACTTGATGTGCTCGATCAAACTCGATAATGACATTTCGTGACCAATCTTGATGGTTTTCGTACGACCTCTGACATAGGTCGCGTCCTTACTCGACTTCGAAATTCTTCCACCACAATGACAAAAACAACGAACTTCGCGAGACATCCTAAATTCCATTACGTCGACAATAACTGGTTAGTGATGAAAAAAACATCTATAATTTAGCACAAACCATATAACACTCAAAAATGCCCAAAACCCTAAATCCAGAATAGACAATACCTTCCTTGAGGTTGGGGATGGGAAGGGAGTGAATGTTGGTCGGCAGTGGTGGGCCCCTCGCGTGAAAGAAGCAAATGGTGATGACGAGAAGGTGGTGGTCGCAGGAGGCAGAAGAGGAGATGGAAGGGAAGAGGACTGATCGAGCGCGGTTGAGTTCTGTCCGCCCACGCTGGATTTATGCCCCGATCAAAGCCGCCTCTTGAGACGGCTTCCTCTTAACCAAAGCCACCTCTTGAAGAGGCAACTTATCTAGGTACATAACAAAACAAATATTGTCGACCGCATACAGCTAATAAGGTTTTAAACTTGCCCCTGGGAGGAATTTTCCTCTGGCTTGAACTATAGGAATGCATGGACAGGGTATCCTCTCTCGAATCGGCAAATCTCAAAAATGTGAATGATTGCTATTGATGATTTCCCAGACTAATTCACTTTTCTCGAGGTCTTTCCTTCCCATCCATGTGTCTTACCTACTTTCAACCACTTTAGTTCTTACATACTCAACTAATATTTCTTTATTATAATAATGGAAAGTCACGCAAAAAGGTCCAGATAGAAAGGAGAGAGAGGTAGAAGAGCCAGAGACTCAATAAAAAAACTTCAAAAGTCCCCTCGAGGAAGTGGTCCACTCAAGAAATCAACAGCTCCTCATGTACCCACCATAGGACATTAAAGAATATGTGCTTAATAGCCATCTGATCCACCATGCATAATGAACAACTGATGTCCACCTCCAATACGTATTTCCTCATGCAACCTCAAGTCACGTGTATCTTTAATCTGAGTTGCCACATTAAATTTTTGACCATCAAGCATGCCTTTACCTTTTAAATCAGCATACAGTCTCTCATCGTCTGAGGCTAAGTAGTCGGTGGATGTTATTGTCGTATCAATCTCTAAACCCTTACCCCACCCTATTAGGCATGCAACCCTCCACCAGTTTCAACAAGATCAAGCAACTCCTCCCAACAAAAACCGAGAGTGGGGGAGGGGGGAGTGGAGGGCTCAGGCATTAACCATATCCATCTTCAACTAAAATCCAATGTAATATTAAGTAATGCATTTGATGTATAAAATAAATCCTTCTAATTATATCCATCATGTCGAACTCAAGCAACTATGGAAACGAACATATATTATCTCTGTATTCAATTGGTTTAGTCACTAATCTATAGTACGACATCATATCCAATCTGGAATCAGACTATCAGCAAGCAAACTCGAATCGAACCATTAACAACCCTGCATTCATCTAACAGGGTTCGTCTCAAACCCCCACGATATTCTAGCCGAAACATTGGGTTAAGTTCTGTTGCAAGGCAACGATTTCACGTGGTTGCAACATGTGATGATGTCTACCTGCTTGAAACCAGATCAAAAATAGGTTTATAGTTGGATTGATGTCCTGACTCTGAGAGAAGAGAAGTGAAGAAAGAAGGGAGTGCACGAAGAGATTACAACGAGGTGATCATCGGACCCATCGCGACCTTGCAGGCGGATCTCGTGGTTCTCGCGGGCATTGGCAGCGAGCAGTGGGAGGAAAAGCAAGGGAGGAATGGAAAGTGAGAAAAATTCCATGGGAGATAGGCGGACTTAAACTTGTTAAGTAACTCAAGGAAGTCGTCATCTTAACCTACAACTTTCTTAGGAGTTTATTTAGATGGGAAAAAAATCACATCGAAGCCGACTTAGACTAAAATCGAAGCCGCATAAGAAACCTCGAGGCTCTAGCAACTCCAGACGTGCCTACTGCATCGTCGGCACCGCCTGGAGCCCTGCCCTCTCCAACAGCCCATGTTTCACCACGACTTGTTTCTCCCAACTTTTTTGTTTATTCCAACTTGATGTTCCATACTTTTTATTCTATCAAGTATGGGAGAAAGGGGGAGCTAGAGATGATTCTTCAGGACGGTTGCTATCCTACCACGACTGACAGACCGACACTCTAGACTACTACTCAGAACATATGTCTTCACCGAGCATCAACTTCTTCGTCAGGGTGTATACTTCTTCTTTTTGTTACAAGCTGCAGCTTTCTCAACTCCATCTTGAGGGAGAGTGTTAGAGTTAGTATATTTACATTTTTATGTGCAACCCTTTGGGTTATGTAACCCCTCGTGACCCTTCGGGTTCCATACCCCCCTGTGACCCTTCGAGTTTCGTAACCCCCTATGACCCTTGGGTTCCGTAACCCGTGTACTCTCTAGGGTTTTCTCTCTATATAAGAGACCCTAACTATATGGAATAAACACCTCATTTATTCCTCTTTTCAACGCCAACTATTAAGGTGGTCACCTACAACCATCAACACCTTAATCTAAATTGAGCTCTACACCAATATTCGTTATCTTCACACATTCATTGCACTCCAACTTATTAAAATCCCTAAAATCTGTGTTTATTTGGATACCATCACATTCACCACATTCTACCTCCATTATCCCTTGATTATCAAATAAATTTCTGCTAGGAATATACTGCTTGCTTTGCCCTAGAGGTGTCATCTTCCCAACAGAGCTCCGTCCATTTACTCCTTCCCCTAATTTTTAAGCTGGTTGGACATGGATCAATTGTGTTAAGCGCTTGTTTTCGCATCATATCTTCCATATTTTGATTCATTTAACGTTACATGGATTCCATAATCATTTTAAGACTAAATATTTTGATTTAAAGTTAATAAAATAACACGTACATACCTACAAAATACAAAATTGTAAAAAAAATATTGAAAATAAAATTAAAAAATACAAAGTTAAGTAATAACTCTAAGCACAATTTAGAAATATTAGCCTGTTTAAACTAGACGCACTAGAATGCACGAGTGTAAGTAAATTAAAATTGTTAAATTCTCAATGTTCTCGGATACTACAACAATGCAACAAATGTTAGAAGTTAAAAAATAAATAAAATTGGTTGGATATCACCGACTACCAAATTCGAGGCCATGACGACTCATGGGCGCAAAATATGGAGGAAAGATCTCGTGAACGATGCATATGCCCAAATATAGACGTTCACATGGAAATTATAGCAGCACGGGCTCACAGCCATCATGTGGGGGACCACATAGGGCTACCAAACGAAAGAATTGTAATAAACAAATTTATGCTCTTATTTTACAAGGAAGTTCGAAAGTTCGAGTTCAAGTTTGGTTCAATAAAGGTTCACTAGAATATGCTTGAATTTGAGTTTGCCTAAGGAACGAGCTTTCGAGTATGGTTTGATATTAGTTCGTAACTTAACTGAACATGTTTAGATGAACAAGTTCAAAAATAAAGTCTATATAAGTAATAAATTATTATTATTATTATTCATGTTGAAGTAGTACAAAGCTCATTTATTAATACTATAATTTTTTAACCCCAAAACTTCTCTTGTGTACAAAAAATGAAGTTTCACACACATACATGCATCGAACTCGAACTTTTATCAAACAAACATATGTAATGTTTGTTTTTGGGATAATTACACCTATAACCCTGAGTAATTTCGCAATAATATTCATAACCCTGCATAATCGCGAATTAGATGAGAAACTCTGAGTAATGCTTAACTCTTACATGACATAACCATGTGTCAACTTCCGTTTGGGATGCCTGTTATGTTTGACGGACACCGTTAAAAAATTACAATATTGTCCCTGATATCCATTCTTATTTTGAAAACATGCCATCAAAACTCCCCTCTTCTCCTGTCGGGTACCACCTCAGCCTCCTCTAGCGCTCCGCCCCTGAGCTTATCCCTTTGGACCCTTCGAGCTCTGAGCAAGTCCGCTCCCCTGCACCGCCGAGCTCCATCTCCTTCGAACATCATCCTCCTGTGAGAGCTCCATGCTGGAAGCCCGCCGTGGGACCAACCTGCACCGCGTCAACGTTGCTACGTCCGAACTTGCATCCCCCGCCCCCTCCGGTTCCAGCATGGAGCGACCAACCTGCCCCACGGTGGGCTTCCCACCTGCAGCAACCGCGTCAACGACCCCCCCCCCCCCCCCCCGCGGTAACCAACCTGCAATGCACCTGCATCCCCCCGTCCCCTGCGACCGAACCGTGAAGCTAGCCGCTCCTAACGCGATGCCCCCGGGTCCCTGTGATCGACCACCCACCGCTCCTGCAACCGATGCCCCCCCCGGACCCCGCGACCGACCAAGCAACCCCCCCCCCCCGGGCGACCGACCGCCCCGCCTCATGCGACCGACCCACCCACCGCCCACCCGCCTCTGCAACCGACCCAGCGCCCCCTCTCCACGTGACCCCCCCTCACGACCGACCGGCCCGCCCCTCCCATGCCCTTGCGACCGACCCAGACCCCCCCCTCGCGACCGACCACCCCTCCCAGGCCCCTGCGACCGACCCATACCCTCCAACCCCCCTACGACCGACCCAGCTCCCCCCCCCCCCCCCCCCCCGCAACCTCGCGACCGAACGTCCCTCCCTGAGTCCTCGCGATCGATCGCCCACCTGTCCTGCACCATCGCCGAGTTGCCATGATGGATGCATGGCTTGGCTCGACAGAGAGACAGGAAGATGGACAGAGATTTTTTTTGTTTTTTTTTAATTTTTTTACCAACCGTTGGATAGGATAAGGGTTAGATTAACTCAATGAAATGGTTGGGTTAAAGAAAAAATTAATGGAGGGTTATGAATGTGAGACGGAGTAACTATCCGAGGGTTTTCGTGTAATTCGCGATTATGCATGGTTATGAATGTTATTGCAGAATTACTCAGGGTTATGGGTGTAATTATCCCTTTGTTTTTTTGTTAATATATAAAGCTAAAATTCAAAGTTGATTTTAGTTAAATTAGAAAAGATGAACATTTTTTTCAAAATATTATCAAGTGGACTCTAGTCAAATATTAACATGTTCCGTTCAATCAACAGCCTTGAAAACACTCACATACCAAGTGCCTAAAAAGTACAATGCTCCCTTGAGCATGGCACGCATGGTTGTCCATGCAATCATAGCATCGACACCATTCCTCATATCATGTAGGCCATGTTCGAGCTACATATAGCCTAATGCTTCGAAGAGCAAGCCACCAACGAGGGGAAAAAAGTGGAGCTGGTAAAAGGAGACAAGATTCTACTTTCTAGCATCTATTGTGTAGGTCGTGCAACCTGGTAGAGGTCACAGACCACTCAACAACATGCGATAAGCATGTGTCACGACCTATCGCAATGCTTTCCATGGTCGCCACAATGCATGGTTGCCATATACAGAGGGAGATCATATAGTAGCCTCATGTAATGTCACCATCAATCTATTAGAATCAATGCTAGAACAACCTCATATATCGCACAATCTTCTTGCCCCATTAGATAGTATTGGATTTTGGTGATAAGGGGATGGACAAACCATTTCATGTGAATGATTAATCCATGACCTACTATGATACCACCACAAGCTATCCCATATGAACGTAGAATGTGGCTCCTGCCATGAACAATGGAAAACCTTCTGACATCCTCCGACGAACCAATAATTCTATGAACAATGAAAAACCTTCTAACATCCTCCGACAAACCAATAATTCTATCATCCCCTGGAGATTTTAAATCCTCGAAGTTCTAATTGCTCGTCTCTTCCATTAATGAGAGAGGGACCATCTAATATTGTACGAAGAGGGAAAGAGAGAGAGAGATTATGTAACTTAGAAGGACACAAATGTAAAAAATACAATTATAAAATCTCTAAATATTTTGAAATATGCCATGTTGAATTTTCAATGTTGAAATTAAGTAGGCGTTTCACCATTAAAAAATTTAAAAAGTTATATTTTAATAAACCACTTCAATGTCATATAATTGTTGTATTGTGCTACTAATTATATTTTTGTGCCAATTAATGGTCTACATAACTCCACGCGTTTACGTTAAACAGACTAGCGTGTAGAAGCAATCGAATAATTATGTCTTAATATCAAAATGTAAATAATTTTTACGGCTTTGTTACAAACCAATAAATGATGTAGTAACTTTTCTCTTTTCAGTGTTGATCATCCTATATCCATTGTTTCATCTTAGTCCATTCCCATGATAATATATCTCATGTTTTTTCACTTTGTTCAGATTACCAAAGTTCTTCCTTATTTTGTCAATGACATCTTCTCGATGCAAGACCAGCCCTAAGGGTTGTCATGGGTCACTATTGAAATTTCAGGATTTTCCATTTTGGAATTTGCGATTATCGGCGACAAGTACCGACAATTATACTTATTATCGATGATTACATGGTATCCGATGTGAAAGTTGGTCAATACGATTGTATTTTCGTGAGCCCCATCTACTTCTTTCTCTTAGGTAATGAGTGAGGTTGATTCTATTGTTCTTTCTTTTTGCTTCTAGGACCCCATATCATAGCTCATTCATTCCCTAATCTTGTTTCTTCAGTGATGGCATGAGGTGGTGTTTTTAGATGAGTGATGCGATTGGTGCTTATTGGTAGGCGGTGGTATTATCACATACTAGGACTTTTTAATGATGGGGGTTTATAAAATGAAAAAAAAGAAAAGAATTGCTCAGGGAATAAGTGGGAAGAATGCGTGCATGAGCAGGGACCCCTCTTTCCCCTCATCCCTCCCCTCGCTACCGTTGCGGCTTATTAAAGTTAGGCTTAAGCGGTCAATAGGTGCGGCAAATCCATGACTGCCTTAAACAAATGTTGGACTTAAAAACACTTAGTGATGGGCAATATGACCGCCACAACTATGTTGTCCTATTTCTAGAAATCAAATTTTATTTTCTCTCTTATGTATGCCCCGACTGTCCTCTGGAGTCTAGCTCCAGTCGTCGCCCAACCCCTCCTCCTCCCCATCTCCAGTCATCACCCCCGTTCTCCTCATAATCCCCGCCCCTCCTCCTCTCTAGTTGCCACCCCCCTCCTCCTCACCACCCCTCCTCCTCCTTTTCTCCGGTCATTGCCCCATCCTTTTCTCTAGCCCCGTTACCCTCCTCCTCTCCAGTCTGCGCCCCCACTTTCTCTCCAGCCCTCTGCCCATCCTCCTCCACCTCTCTATCCCCCCCACCCCATCCTTCTCTAAGGGTGTTTCCTCGCATGCAACTCCCGGGTTTTTTTATGCATCGCTTGTTCAGAAAACGAGCTTTGCTCCTTTGGGTGTTGGGCATGGTTCGCAGACTTGTGGTCGTCGTCATCCTTGTATGTGGCTTCCACATATACAACTCCGCACTACATCTGTTGCATGCATTTCTAATTCTTTTATAATTGTAACACTTTAATTAATGTGTATATGTTTATTTAGATCCACAGTATCATTTTTATTCTTGTTAAATATTCATGTTCAATGTAATATATTATTGTTACTCAAATAGAAATATATTCATAAAATGTTTAATCTTGTATGTCTGTATATGGATAAGTAACATATGTTTCTTCTAGAATGTGTGTAATGTTGCATAAAATATAATGATTCTTACATTGTGTAGAACAGTGGGATGTTCGTTTAAGATATATATATGAGGATTCATCTAGTGATTCATCTATTGTGTAAAATTGTGAGAAGTTGGTTTAGGATATACATGAGGATTCATCTAGTGATTCATATATTGTATAAAATACAAGAAGAATAAAGATTGTATAAAATATAGTGATTCATATATTATGTAAAATGGATAATATTCTCCATCTATGTATGTACGTATATGTGTGCATGCATATACTTGTGTATGTAGACCTAAATGCGTGTGTGTGTGTGTGTGTTTGACTTTGAATACATGCGTGTGTGTTTGACTTTGAATACATGTATGTGTCTATCACCACATCAATAAACAATTTATGATAAACAAGATATCACATAAATTTGTAATTAATATGGAAATATGTGCCAAATTATTATGTAATTAGTTAGATATTAATGTTAATAACTAATTATATTTAAAATCGCACAAAACAAATCACACACCGTAATCAGGTTGTGTGTGGCCGTGCACAATAGGAGGCATGTGCAGCACATTGAAGTATTTCATCACCTTAAATTATGTTGTACACTTTTTTATTTTTCACAAAACTATTGGGCTCACTTCAGGATGAGATATGTCGGTCCAATGATCTTGGATTTTGATATGTACAGATGGCAGTTCTCATTTATACCACATACAAGTGGATTTAGTAAGATATCCATATTCTAAAGCATTTATGTTGGCTTTCCTTAGTTCGGATGTCCCATACTAAGGGAGTCCATAAGGATCCAAACTTTACTAGAAGGCGATCGTTGTCACATGTAGTATATATCTGAGGAATATTCGATCGCATAACTCATTCCTCTTCGGTATACCAAATCAATTGTAATCTACTCTATATTGTCACTACGGTGATAGTTTAAGAACTATTCATGATTTGTTTATGGGGTATTGATTGACCCAGAATCTACCCTTTTAATGGTGTCGAATTAACGATTTCGTTGCAGTCAGATAAATCCGGATTGATAAAAAATAACCGCACAGATCGATGAATCGATAAATGAATGTACGTACGGTTTTATGTTTTTTTTAATATGGGCAAGCCTCAGGGTCGACTCAAGGAGGCAAAGGAACAACTTGGGATCAGATTAGATGAATTAGATCACAGTTTTCTAAGCGATTTTTTTATAATTTTTTATGCAATATAAATGCCAAATGCATAATGCGGACGAGTTAGGTTATTAAGAAAATACATAACTTAACCAAATTTAATTTTAATGTGAAATTAATCCAAATCATCCAAATTATATTTTCCCTAAAAACCTAATCCAACGACGACTGCAAAATGTATTTTTTGGAATTTTTGGATTTAAAATGCAACGATGAAAAATGCAAACTTTTGGGGTTTTTATGCAATTTTTCGTGCAAATGAAGTGCAAAAATCATGAAAATTTTACTAGAAGTTAAACATGATGAAATGAAGTTACACTATTTTTTTGGAATTTTCTGACACTTTATGATTTTTATGAATTTTTTACGGCAAACGAAGAGACTGTGAGTATTTAATTCTTAATTAATCTAGAAATAAAATTTTCTAGAGAGCTATTTATCTCAAAACGACATTTTCATTAGAAATCCAGGAGAGTTGAAATTTCGTAAAAATGTTATTCGTGGATTTAATTAAATATCATTTACAAAAATCACTTTATAATTTATTTTACGCCAAAGACAACTCCAATTTAAATGAAATTTGAACAGTAGTTAAAGCACACTTAAAGACATCATTCACAATTTTTCACAATTTTTGGAGTAAGAAATATGTCTATACGAATTTTAGAGTATAAATGGGTAAAATATCACTTAATTTCAAACTCTAATTTTTTAATAAATAATCCGATGCTCACAAAAAATGTAAATAAATAGCCAAGAGATGGATATTTAGATGCTCTATAAAATGTTATTTTTTATTAAAAGTAATGTGAAAATGACGTCCAAATTAATGATCAAAGTCAGGGATGTCTGCAATACAGAAATGAAAGAAACAAACTGAAATTGTGCCTAAGGGCACTTTTGCAAATATGTAAACATGCAAGGAAAATATTGTAATTTTGCCAAAACAATAAAAAAATAAACCTTCTAACGTGGGTTCTGTTGGACATGCGAGCCCACGACGAGCCATTATGCAATAAATGTTATTGCAATTCACTCCTTAATCTGAAATAAAGAGTACATAGTTTGCATAATAGGTCCCTTAGTACAATTAGGGTTATGTACCATGGCCATCTTAATGATCATACAGCTGTTGATTCAATTATTGAATCATAGAGGCTGGTGCTTAGATGAATATATAATGAGTTAGATTGAGGACTCATCAAGCACCGTCAAATGATTATTAAGATATGATCTCCAGCCTGAGTAGGAGATGGCAATCCTATCTCAGTTAGGCTGATATCTGACCGACCTCTTGATGCAGGTCCTCTGCATAGGAATAGAGATTCAAAGGTGTCAGGTGAGTTAGGTCAAAGAGTTGACTTAACAAGATCGAGATAACCAAAGTCATATATCGTATGTTGTCATGATATAGGCACACATCCTCTGACCGGAGACAAATGTGTTACTATATGTCTGAGTATGTACATTTGGCAGACCAATAGGTTGATGACCTAATCAAGGTCTATACATCGGCGCGCTGGTGTGCATATAAGGGCATATGAGTAATACGATCTCTCAAAGGGATCATACAGGTTCAGTTTTCTGAATCGGAAGACATGAGCTCACTCATGAGATATTGGGAAGAATCAAATTCCATGTGCATGGTCGTCTCGCTTTGGAAGCTTGACTGAATTTGTAGGTTTGATATATACTTTTGGAAAGTATATGATCAAGACCTAGGTATGATATATGCTTTTGGAAAGTATATGATCGATACCGACTCCCAATGATCGAATGAGAAACTTACTGATAAAACCATGAAGTAGACAGTGTAAAGTTAATCTAATACTTCGTGTTTAATCTGAGTCTTCCAGTGTGCAGGATGTACATGTATTGGGAATACCTGAGGGTGATTTGATCATAAATGATTGTATAACCATGACGCTTCCATTCCTAGGGAGTGATGAAACGGGTATGGATTCTAGTGACTCCTCTCAGTAGAGAAGTAATCTGATCTTAGTCCAAATGTTGGACATTGATTTGAATGTGATTCAGATACAATGAGAAGATTAGATTTGCGGTCTTAATTTAATCAAGCATCTATAGGAGGCACGCGATCTGGATTTGAGATATGATCTCAATATCCATGTCACTATACGTGGAACAATACAATCGCCCAGTCCTTATCTCCAAGTATTCGCGGAGAAAGCGCATTATCCTTGAAAGAGTTCATGGATAATTCTATTGTTGATATATGTATCCGAGCATTGAGAAAATGGATAATTAAATGTGATTTAATTATGATGAATAATATGAATTTGATTCATATTATAAGGAGAGTTATCTTAGATAATTAAATGTGATCTGATTATCAAAGATGTAAATAATGCGAATGTGATTCATATTATTTGAGCACATGAGAATAAGTTATCCAATATAATTAAATGTGATTTAATTATTATGGATAAGAATAATGTGGATAGTAATATCCAATTATTCGTAATATATTATAAATGTGATTTATAATGTATTAGAGAGAGCTAATTATAATTTATATTTGTTAATTAATTATTTTGTGTATTGGATACACATTGTGTAATTAATTGATAATGTAAATTATATGTTGTTTTGGTTGTGAATGTGATTCACAATTTTCCAATGTCAAGATTGCAATATTCTCAAATATAATTGTGAATTATTTTTGATGAATAAAATCCCAACAAAAAGTTGTTAGAAATAAATAAGAGAGAAAATCAAGGAGGCATGCAATCTCATGGAAATCCATGAGATTGCCTCCTTTAGGAAAGAGGTGGGTGGCACCCAATTCCTATATGGAATGGGTGGCCATCCCCCCTTAATGTACATGGAGATATAATCTCCATGTATATTCTCTCCTTATTTATTTATGTAATTTTGGGATTTATTTATATTTGATTTTGTCAAATATATTTTAATCTAAAGTTGTTGGTTTTTACCAACAACAATCTTGACCATTGGATTGACATAAATCAATCTCATCCATTGATTTTATATGTCCCATGGATTGAGATCCATGGATCCCAAAACCCTATAAAAGGAGAGGCACCCCATTGCTCATCTTTACACACATAGATGCTATTGTAGCACATCTCTCTCTCTCTTTCTCTACACGCCTACTTCCTCTCTCCCTCTCATGTGGCCATCCACCATGGATGACCTAGAGAGGTTCTCCATCGCCGCTGCATCGTCGTTATGCTGCATGTTTGTCTGCTCATGGATCTCAGTCTCCTTCGGTGCACCTCGCTTGTGAAGAAGACGTCGGATCTCGTGTGTCGAGATCAGGAGATCCGCTGCTTGGATCATCAACGTGGATTGCGAGAAGCACGCGATTCATCCCCGCGCTCGCAAGCGTCTCCTCCGTCGGATCGGACTTGAGACAGGAGGTCTCTTCGTTTAGAGACTCGATCGCAACCACGCTTCAAGAGGTAATCCCATTACTTGTCTGTGGTTTAGACGAAACGATCCGAGAAGTGTTCTTGGATCATGTGGTTTCGTCGTATAAAATTTTAATTTCTGCTGCATCGAGCAACTAGTGCGACTAGTCGCTCCTCGTCGTATTCGATACAACGCTCACGCTTCCGTTATGCGCTTGAGGATCTAACCATATACTTCAAGTGGTATCAGAGCCTTAGGTCGATGGTTTCGAATATGATTCGCTGACCGAGGATGACTTGGGTTCGTTAAGGTCGCGAAAGTTTTCATCGTATTTGATTTCGCAGATCTGTTTAGTAAATAAACTCGACACTGTTTAAATTGTTTAAACACGAATTTAATACTTGGATTTTGTTCCTCATTAAATAAGGAAACCATAGGATCTGAGTTTGCGTAAATCGGATTTCGTATGCTTGAGATATGGTTGTTTTAATGAACATGTATGCACTATTGCGGGAACTGTAGATCTGAACGTGATTAAAATGTTAATTACTGTTTAGACTTGCCTCGAAATGCATGAAACATCACTTGGATTCTGTTCTAAATCAAATTAGCAATCCATGAAAATTGATTTTGTCTAATTTGTGTTTAATATGATTGAGATATGCTAATTTTATTAAGTAGGGGTCACTGCTGAAATTACATTTCTAATCAAGAACAATGTGATTGTCAATTAATGAAATTAATTGTTAATTTTGAGAAATAATTATGGAAAATATTTGAGAAATATTGGAAGATGATTATTTCTTTAATTGACTTGACCTCAACCAATTAATTGATTAGATTTGATCTAGATCATAAATGGAAACACAATCATCAAACTTCTTGCTTGAATAGGATTGGGAATTTGTCTAGCAAATTTCCTTATAATCAAAATTGTTTTGATTACTATATGGTATAATTTCGGTTGAAGAACCGATGATCATCTCAAGTACAAATTAATCAATTTGGCATTATCCTTTCCCGAGGCAGATATGGTGTCTAGTCGGGGATCGGTGGGGTAGCGGGTTGCAACGTATGCGGTCCGTCCCACTCCCGCCGGTACTGGCCATGACAGCGGGTAGGGCCGGGATAATGTCCGAGGGATTAAGTTGTATTTTTTAAATTATTAAAATACGAATTAATACGTACTTTGAGAATAATACCATATATATTCAAGCATAACAATCAAGTTTGATTGACTGAATTGGATTGATAATTAATTTAATATGATTGAACTGATTATGTCCAATTATACTCTAATATGATTAGAGTTGACAATTCCCTTGGAAGAATTAATTATGTGAATATGATTCATGATAATTAATTATAATTTGAATATGATATGTAGGATCACATAAGTGACATCCATGGTCTCCCGTCAAGGCGAAGGGTTCCGTCGCCAGATATTGTATGTGGGAGACGCCTGTCCGAAGTGACAGCTCCTGCATACGATCCATTTGGATTGGGCTCGTCGCTTCTCGAAAGAGTTAGGACGTATGCGTAGTGACCCCAATATCGGGTCCTCATATTATTGGGGCGATATTGGATTGCGCATAGCGAGTTGTATTCCTGTTGACGGTTGGTTCAATTAATGACGGGTCAACATCACCTTAGGGATGGTGGGCCCGGGTGTTAAAGACCGAATTGGGAGATGGAAGTTGAACTTGCAAGGCGGAATGTGTTCCCACTTCTTTTTTATCCGAGTTGTAGGTTCTCATATTGTTGGGATGCAACAAAGATAAGGAAGGAGATTCCAGATCTTGCTTGAGATATAATGGTAATTATATCTCTTACATTGAAATTGATTAAGGGAATGAACTTTCATTGTTGACATGGCAAGACAACTTTGATATAAGAATTCCTAAATCAAAGTAAAACATGTATATATATAAATATATATCCTTATGCAAATTTCTTATTTCAGATAATCCTTCATTAAACCCACTCAATGTTATACTCATTAATAACCAGTAAAATATCATGGATTGGACTCATGATCCAGATATTGTATTTGCAGCTGGACACATAATGTATATGGTTGCAATGTGCAAGTTTCCTCATAATAATGAGGAATGATGATTAAATAAGACAATAGGACTAAAACCCCAGGGTTTGTATGTCTCTATAAGTCGATCTTATCGAATGTACTTTTGAAGTGACATGTCGATAATGATCGTAATTATCAAATAATCCTTATAAAATTCTAAGAAGATGTTCTGGCATATATATGTGCTCTCGACATTTAATCATGAATGACATGGTTCTCTGCATCATGTAGAATGGTAGCTCTATAAGAGATGATGTATTCAAATTGTTTGAGTACCTACCTGAACCTATGTTTTAAGAGTTTAGATGGATGTAGATGATGAGTGTCATCATTCTACTATTTATACTCTAGTCATTCATGAAGCTTCATAATATTCATATTGTATGAATTTAATGAAGCATGTATAAATGTTGAAATGCTCTTACATTGAATTCTTTTGAATTTAACACAAGAGATCCTTAGTCTTGAGCAATGGTTGTTCATAGATAAAGGGAGCGCAGTGGAAGCATAGGTTGGACCCAAGTAAGAGGTATAGTCAAAGAGTTGACTGTACTTCTGTGACTTTCATATGACATCCAAAGAGTTGGATAAATACCAATACTGCAATAAGTTGATGTGTTTATAGTATGACTATCAAATTTTTCTAGAATCCTCAGAGAAGGAATTAGATAGTACATCAGATTAATCTAAATATAATCATTGAAATTGACTTACTTATTTGATAAGATAAAGTCTAATAATTGTATCTCAATTTTCTAATGACACTTGCAATTGGTTACGTCTGTATTAGAATAACTTGATCTTAAGGTTTAATGATCATCATGTTGGAAGTGATGCAATTGTTGCAACAATTTCCATTGGATCAATAGACTTCATATTTTCAGTGGGAGCCCTTGGTCCTAGAGAATGTCTCTGTAACCTGGATATTAGAATACACTCAGTTTATTTCTAAATGTTGGGAATAAGCATGAATTCTGGAATAGACCTATCATAAAGAGTTATGATGGGCATATTTCAGATAGTGATCTAACATCTAGTGGACTCCACTAAATTAGAAAATTAATGAATGGTTCATTAAGATTTATAATATTGAAAATTAAACCTTTAAAGATCAATAGGAGGATAAAGATCATTTGACAATGATCTGGCATCATGTTTTGGACATTTGTCTGTTGATGTGATCAATAGACTGATAAGAGATGAACCTTTAGATTGTCTAAATGTTCAAATCTTACATACTTATGAATATTGTATTCAAGAGTAAAAATGTCCAATTCACCCTTCTTTGGGAAAGGTGTAAGATGTCAAGGTATTCAGGATCTCATACATATTGATGTATGTGAATCATATATATCATAGTAAACATTATGGATATGTGATATCTATTGATGATTATGTATGATATGAGATTTCTTCTCTTCACTTAGAAACCTTTGAAATGTTCAAAGATTTCACAATTTTGGTTTAGAACCAAAGTTTGAAGGAAGATTAAATGAATTTGATCTAACCAAGGTAGCTTGTACCTACTAGATGAATTCAAGGAATACTTTATGAAGATGTGAATATCATTCCTATCTCAATCCTCCTAATGAACTTTAACTCAATGGAGTTGTAGGGAGATACAATTGATCATGTGTGACATGATTTGATCAATGATTAATCTTAGCATAATTATCTCTTAGTTTCCTGGTATATATATAAATGTGGTAGAGACTACATTATATATATCCTTAATAAGGTTCCATCTGATTAAACTGGAATCTGGCACTAGAGAGTGCTGCTTCATTGGGAAAATAAAGGATGGTATTGGATACCTACTTTATGACCTTGAGATTCTTAAAAAGATCTCATCTTTGAGAATATGATTCTTATAGGATGACTCTTGAGAATCAAGATGAAAATGAAGTAAAGGAACTCATTTAATCTTGAGAAGATAATGAGGCTCCTGAAATCGGAAACTAAAAGAATAATTGAAGATGAAACACTAATACTTCTTCAAATAAGTTTGAGGGTGTATTCTATGTGTCAGTTAAGTCTGAAAATGATCGGACTTCATGTGATGAGACTCCTGAGGATCATGACATGGAAAGATGGATGTTAGCAATAAAAGTCTAATGTAGACTTCATATACAAGTGTTGTATATGGACCCTCGAGGATCCACCTATATGGGTAAGACCCATTAAGGTGTAAATGGATCTTCAAGAGAAAGAGGGAACCTGATGAGAAGGTATAGACCTTCAAAGCACGGTTCGTAGCCATGAGCTACACAACGAAGAGAAGGCATCGCTTGCGATAAGACTTGCTCTCCAGTGACCTTACTTTAACCCATCAGAATATTGCTAACTATAGCTACACAACTTGTCTATGACATCTTCATGATGTGAGTCAAGATTGCATTCCTCTATGAATACCTCTCTGAGGATATTCATATGAAGTAGCCCCAGGGCTTCATGGTTGAGGAAAGCAAGGTGTGCTAGGTGAAGAACTCCATCTTTGGACTCCAATAAGTTTCTTGTAATTGGAACATAAGATTTGATGAAATTATAAATGTTATGATTTCAGATAAAATCTTGATGAACCATGTGAAGCTTAGTGGGAGTGCCATTGTGTTCATCATGCTAAATGTAGATAATATTCTAATCATTTAGAATGATATAAGAATAAATAATAAGTGTTTTATAATTTGGTTGTTCCATATCTTGAGATATGATCTCAAGGATACCTCTTAGATCTTAATTCTGAAGTCGCTCAGAAGCAAAGAGAAGAGGGTATTGGGACCGTCACATTAGTAATACACCTTGGACTTATTCCATTTTTTCTGGAAAATTCCAAGAAAAGCTTCCTTCCCTTAAGATGTGGTAGTGACCTGTCTAAAGGGATAGCACCTCAAAGAGTTGAGGAAGTGAATGATAGAACTGCTTGCACTTGTGCATCAGTTACGAGAAGTTGAAGTGTATGCTAGATGTGTACAAGAACCATATGTCTGCCATGCAGTGGGAGTAGTATAATGTTACTAATCCTACTCTGGAAATAAAACACTTGGTTGCAGTAATAACAATATCTTCTAGGATGATGAAACTTAGAGATAGTGATCTCAAAGCTTATCTTCAAAAGTTTAAGACCTTGTAGATAGTGATCTATAAGGGTCTTAACTGTAGATACCTTAGGGGATAGAGATCTCCAGGAATGAAGGTATTCTAATAAGGATTATGGGAATACTGGTTATGATAATTAATAAGAAGTAGTGTCAAGGACACTATAACCGATAAAATTGAGTATTGGTTGCATAAGATGCAACATTCGCATTGGATGCGAGCACTGTTACTAGGAGATATGCAAGTGTCGTAAAATGACTTGGCATAGTCTCTTGGGAACAGAGTGACTGATCAGCTTACCTAGCTATTTTCTAAATAGCCTAAGATTGTCACATGAGTGTGGGTTAAATGATTAGCCCATTAATGGCTCTTTGGGCTAGTGGGAGATTGTTGGACATGCGAGCCCACAGCGAGCCATTATGCAATAAATGTTATTGCAATTCACTCCTTAATCTGAAATAAAGAGTACATAGTTTGCATAATAGGTCCTTTAATACAATTAGGGTTATGTACCATGGCCATCTTAATGATCATACAACTGTTGATTCAATTATTGAATCATAGAGGCTGGTGCTTAGATGAATATCTAATGAGTTAGATTGAGGACTCATCAAGCACCGTCAAATGATTATTAAGATATGATCTCCAGCCTGAGTAGGAGATGGCAATCCTATCTCAGTTAGGCCGATATCTGACCGACCTCTTGATGCAGGTCCTCTGCATAGGAATAGGAGATTCGGAGGTGTCAGATGAGTTAGGTCAAAGAGGTGACTTAACGAGATCGAGATAACCAAAGTCCTATATCGTATGCTGTCATGATATAGGCACACATCTTATGATCGGAGACAGATGTGTTACTATATGTCTGAGTATGTACATTTGGCAGACCAATAGGTTGATGACCTAATCAAGGTCTATACACCGGCGCGCTGGTGTGCATATAAGGGCATATGAGTAATACGATCTCTCAAAGGGATCATACATGTTCAGTTTCTGAATCGGAAGACATGAGCTCACTCATGAGATATTGGGAAGAATCAAATTCCATGCGCATGGTCGTCTCGCTTTGGAAGCTTGACTGAATTTGTAGGTTTGATATATACTTTTGGAAAGTATATGATCAAGACCTAGGTATGATATATGCTTTTGGAAAGTATATGATCGATACCGACTCCCAATGATCGAATGAGAAACTTACTGATAAAACCATGAAGTAGACAGTGTAAAGTTGATCTAATACTTCGGGTTTAACCTGAGTCTTCCAGTGTGCAGGATGTACAGGTATTGGGAATACCTGAGGGTGATGTGATCATAAACGATTGTATAACCATGACGGTTCCATTCCTAGGGAGTGATGAAACGGGTATGGATTCTAGTGACTCCTCTTAGTAGAGAAGTAATCTGATCTTAGTCCAAATGTTGGACATTGATCTGAATGTGATTCAGATGCAATGAGAAGATTAGATTTGCGGTCTTGATTTAATCAAGCATCTATGGGAGGCCCGCGATCTGGATTTGAGATATGATCTCAATATCCATGTCACTATACGTGGAACAATACAATCGCCCTGTCCTTATCTCCAAGTATTCGCGGAGAAAGCACATTATCCTTGAAAGAGTTCATGGATAATTCTATTGTTGATACATGTATCCGAGCATTGAGAAAATGGATAATTAAATGTGATTTAATTATCATGAATAATATGAATTTGATTCATATTATAAGGAGAATTATCTTAGATAATTAAAATGTAATTTGATTATCAAAGATGTATGTAAATAATGTGAATGTGATTCATATTATTTGAGCACATGAGAATAAGTTATCCAATATAATTAAATGTGATTTAATTATTATGGATACGAATAATGTGGATAGTAATATCCAATTATTCGTAATATATTATAAATGTGATTTATAATGTATTAGAGAGAGCTAATTATAATTTATATTTGTTAATTAATTATTATGTATATTGGATACACATTGTGTAATTAATTGATAATGTAAATTATATGTTGTTTTGGGTTGTGAATGTGATTCACATTTTTCCAATGTCAAGATTGCAATATTCTCAAATATAATTGTGAATTAATTTTTATGAATAAAATCCCAACAAAAAGTTGTTGGAAATGAATAAGAGAGAAAATCAAGGAGGCATGCAATCTCATGGAATCCATGAGATTGCCTCCTTTAGGAAAGAGGTGGGCGGCACCCAATTCCTATATGGAATGGATGGCCGTCCCCCCTTAATATACATGGAGATATAATCTCCATGTATATTCTCTCCTTATTTATTTATGTAATTTTGGGATTGATTTATATTTGATTTTATCAAATATATTTTAATCTAAAGTTGTTGGCTTTTACCAACAACAATCTTGACCATTGGATTGACATAAATCAGTCTCATCAATTGATTTTATATGTCCCATGTATTGAGATCCATGGATCCCAATACCCTATAAAAGGAGAGGCACCCCATTGCTCTTATTTACACACATAGATGCTATTGTAGCACATCTCTCTCTCTCATTCTCTACACGCCTACTACCTCTCTCCCTCTCATGTGGCCGTCCACCATGGATGACCTAGAGAGGTTCTCCATCGTCGTGGCATCGTCGTTATGCTGCCCGTTCGTCTGCTCGTGGATCTCCATCTCCTTCGGTGCACCTCGCTCGTGAAGAAGACGTCGGATCTCGTGTGTCGAGTCTCTTCGTTTAGAGACTCGATCGAACCATGCTTCAAGAGGTAATCCTATTACTTGTCTGTGGTTTAGACGAAACGATCCGAGAAGTGTTCTTGGATCATGTGATTTCGTCGCATAAAATTTTAATTTCCGCTGCATCGAGCAACTAGCACGACTAGTCGCTCCTCGTCGTATTCGATATGACGCTCACGCTTCCGTGATGCACTTGAGGATCTAACCATATCCTTCAGGTTCCGGGAATGGAACCCACATTCTAAGGCACGCAGAGTGGGGCACGGGGACAACGCATCGCAGAGGAGGTAGCGAGCTTCCGCGTGCGGGGACAGTGTGCGGCGTGGGGTTGCCAACCACGGGGGTGGCACACGGCGAGGGACGACTTGCAGTGGCGCACAGCGGTGCAGGGGTCATGGGGCTGGGCATTGGAGCTCCTGGAGTCATTGTCGGCACGGGGCAGCTCAACAAAGGGAGGTGCGGCGGTTGTCCGCAGAGGGGCGTGGCGCTGACCTCCGCGGGAGGCTGGCAGAGGAGAGCGGGGGGCAGCGGCCGACGGCCGGAGTTGCTGGGGCCGCTCGTGGGCGCGCGGTGCGCGCTGGTGGTTGTGTGTGGCGTGACGCCACGCGGATGGAGACGGGTCGAGGACCGGAAGGCTCCTGGCGAGGCACCGCCGCAGTGGTAGCGGTCGGTGCACGGGGAGGCACCGGCGGAGGCGCGCTAGTATGTTAGAGGGTTGCGGGCTGCGGCAAGGCTGCGGGCAGCCAAGGGCGGTGCCAGCGTCTTGGAGGGGTGGAAGGTAGAGCCGCGGGACAGGAGCTGTACTGTAATTTTTTTTGTATTTTGATTTTTTTCTTCTATTTTTTAGTTTTTTTCTCAAACTGTGAATGGATATGTGAAGAGGTAGATGATTAGGATGGTGATGATGATTGTTGTGTTGAACTGGTGTAGAAATGCAATGAAGATGTCTGTGTAAAAAAATGAATGAGGTGGTGTTGGTGATGGTGATGTGATGCTGTGATGATGTGGTTTGTGTGATGAAATTGTGATGATACGATGTAGAATAACAACGAAAAATAGTTAGATAAAAAAGAAAGAAAGTAAAGATAGAGAAATTACCTGGAATTTCTTCGGAGGGCGGAGCTACGATTCGCGGCTCCTGTCGTCGCTTCAAGGAGATGGCGGGTGCTCCGAAGCTCAACGAACGTTGTGAAGCTCGTGATGGTAGTGCAGACCACGAGATCTTGCCTTGAGGTTGTCGTCGCTCAACTCATCTCCTACAACTGTCACCTGAAGGTTAAAGGGGCTCGACCTCACTTCTCTCGAAAGGCGGATGCCAAAAAATGATGGAGGAGATGTGAATATAAAGAGGAGGAGCAAGTTGGAAAAGAGATGGAGAAAGTGGGGAGAATGGTGGATGAAGTGGAGAAAATGGTGGCTTGGAGTGGAAGACAAGTAAAGAAGAAGTAAAAGGGAGAAAATAAAATAAAATAAAAATAAAATAAGTAAAATAAGTAGGCTACTAAAAATAAAGAAGAGAAAATAAATAAAAGAAAATAAATAATTAAAATAAAATAAATAAAATAATAGAATAAATAATAAATAAAATACGAAATTAATAAATAATAATAAATAAAATAAAAATAGAGTGACACGTGGCGGCTCTAGGAGCTGCCACATGTCGCACCTGGAAAAATAAAAAATTAAACGTAAATAAAATCAAAAATAAATAACAAAAGGGTTCAAATCAAAAAGTGGTCAACATGAAAGTTGCTCGTCTCAATGAGATATGCAACTTTTATGAAGGGTCAAAAATCAAATGAAATCATCTGTACAAAGTGTATTTTTGGGTGATACCTTGTGGATGTAAAATACCGCATTTTATCTTTTGTATTTTTTGTCATTTTTAAATTCGAGAAAAAATAAAAATAAAAATAGAGAAAATATGAAAAGAATATTTACAACTTAATCTGTTTTTTTATTTTTAATAATTAATAAAATAAAAAGATAAAATAAAAGGGCAAAAGGTCAATATGTATAATATACAATAGGGGCCCAAAAACCCAAGTTGCACATACAATCTCCGATTTTAATGAAATTGGTCTTGTTTTGAAGGTCTTTGAATGAATATTACTTTAAAAGTGAGTAGACCTATATTGGAGGTTGTATGAGAGAGATATGTGCATTTTAAGGCTCCTAGTTTCAAACATGGATTGGGGTTTTATTGGTCAATTTTACAAGTTAGTATTTTTTGATATTTTTCTTTAATTAGTGTTAGTAATATATACACTATAGAGTTGATTTTATTGGATTTGGAGTTATTATAAAAAATATATAAATAGGTGAAATATGGTGAATATACATGTGAATATTTACAAGTGAATTGGGCTTCTTATTTAATGCAAATATGAATGCTAAAATGCAGATATTATTTATGCATGCATGAATGCTAATTATGCAATATTGGTGGAAATATACCTCTAATTACTCGGGAACAAGGCTCTATTTTCAACTTTAAGAGTGATGAATCTCATATTCATCAGGTATACTAAAGGGGTATGGGGTTATGCTGCTTAATTTTCATCATATATAAACTAGCATTTGATAATGGTCGTCTTATAGTAGGTTCAAAGCCTTGTGATAGGCTCAAGTGATAACTTAAAGAAAACACGCACCATTTCATCTCCTAGCGTTAGTGTAATAGATTTAGTTCAATGATGAGTTCGGGTTTAGGTTATCTTGGTTTAGGATTTTATGGGTCGAAGTTTGTCCAATCTCTTCTATGATAAAGCATGGTTTATGTTTTCTTAGTTTACAAGACTGGATTTCTTTACCCAGATGAAATCACGAACCACATCTACGTAAAATATCAGCTCTTTATAGATCTTTCTTCCTAATATATAGAATAAGAAATTTTCAATTGTAAAGGTACTCGGCATGCACAAGTCGTGGTTAACGAAGGGAAGAACATATTATCCCACTTATAAAGCGGGTGTGTTGATTTGGTTGGAGTGGGCTTATCAAGATGATCAGAAGATATTTCAAAGAGGTCCAAATCATGGGCTCGTTCCTTGACCATGAAAGTAGTGCTTAAATGATCACCTATGAGACAGGGTCACTGTATACGAACACACCATTATAAAAGAATGGTGGGAATTTATAGCAACTGGACAGTACATAGCGAAGACTTTGCAGGGACATCATCCTTAATGGATGAAGACTTTCTGTTTGAGGGGGTGAAAACCAAATCATGATGAATTCGAACAAGCTATTCACGAATGTGAATATGACTTTGTTGAATTAGTTGAAGATAGTGGTCAATTCTTCACATTTTAAAAGACATATAAGTATCAATAGTGCCTAAAAATAAGGTGTCTAGATTGAAATTTCTCTTGGAGTTATTCAAGATAAAGGTGCGATACATAATGACTACAGTTTGCATGAATGATATCCTTGATAAATAAGTCAGTTATTGGAGGCAAAGGAAGGGTTCCCAAACTATTGGCGAGAAGCAAAGAAGCAGCTTCGTAAGCTACGCCTTAACTCCGAGAAAATTGATGCACGTCATAATGAATGCATTCTTTATCGGAATGATTATAAGAACTTGGACGTTGTCCCTACTGTGGTGCATCGACATACAATCTTGACAAGGTTGATGATTCATGCACAAAGCCAATACCGAGTAAGGTAGTGAGATACTTCCCCTTAACCTTGAGATTGCGGAGGTTGTTCATGTCAGGCATATCAACAAAGTGGATAACTTGGCATCAGAAGAATTGTTTCATTTTAGGGACACAAATTTACATGGTCCATCAACTTTAGAGGCCCGTATTTACACTGACAACGTACATGTTTTTGTTTCAGATATCAATCTAATATCTGAATGGGTAAACGTGTCACTAATTCTTTACATTTGCATGTGTTTCTTGAACCTTCATATTCCTAAACGGATAAAAGCTCTTTGGATTCAATGTGTCCTTTCACCTTCAGTTGATATTTGTTATTGGTCATTCCACTCCTACTACAATGTCCTCCACATGCAATTTGCGGCTTGCGATTATAAATAGCAAATTGTGAGTGAATGAGATTGAAAGTGAGGACACGAGAAAATGTGATAGTGAGGTCTAAGTGAAAAGAAGGGCGAAATACCGAAGATGACTACTATCAACTCACTGCCTCTAGATCAATCCGAGTCCCGAGGTTAGATTGATTTAATTCCTTTTGTTGGATGGTTTGAATAAAGTATATTTGATTTTGACGATAGTCTAATAGAATACAAAATCAGATGGGTGATTAAGTTCCATCCATTTTTTATTCAATGCAAGTGGTTAGGTAGCCTGGCTCTTCTGCTTCCTAATTCTCATTAAGAGCACTAATGGTGTTCTTCCCGATGTTTTTGCTCTCAAAATCTACTGTTGCACACCCATCGTGCCCATCAAAAGCACCAAATTTACTTGCATGCATAGAATTGAGCGAGCTTGTCTCTACTTAATGATGCATTATATAATGCCATTGAAAAATGGAATTATGAGTGTTTCAAAGAAGCGATGAAAGTGTTTCTATATGATGGTATCCACTATAAATTTTTTTTTAAAAAAAATTAGCCATTATTTGTAGCACCTTAATTTTAGCCAAAATTACGCTTACAAAATCTTCCCTGAATAGATTGGATATGACAGAAATGCATTGCTCTTCTAGTGTTGTTATTATTGATATATAAATTAATTGAACATGTGATTATGTATTTACAGTCTTTGAATTGCATTGCTCTTCAATTATTGTGCTCTTCTGTGGTTATTTGTTTCTTCTTACCATGCGTTATTGTTTTTTCCTTAAATTTCTTTATAGTTTTATTTAATTTTTATACTTTGTTTCCTAAAAAGTATTTATCTGGATGTGGAAAAAGAAAAAATACAATGAATAGTTAAAAAAATCACAACAATGAGCTCTTGATAAATTTATTTTTAGAGAAGGAAGTTCTACTGAAAATTTGAATGCTAATGATTTTCTTCTGATAATGTCGATGTGAAGGAGAATGAAATTTTAGATAATGGCGTGATTAACAGTGAAAAATTGCATAATTATGTCAATGAAAATAAAGATATAAAAATGCAAATGACAATATTAATGAACAAGATGTGTCGAACAATGATAACATTAGCATTGATAAACATGAAACTATCTCCTCTTTGTATATGTTTGATCCTAAAAATTGTGAGAAACTTGGTAATCAATCAAGAGACATTATTGTAGAAAAAGAGCCCATAAGAAAAGTAGGTCTTGATTTTCCTTTGGATATTTCTAATAGGAATTTTCTTGTTCCTACTATTATAGAAAATTGAGTAATGGTGGGCTTATTTATAGAAAATAGTTGATTTATTATACAAGTGTTGACAAAGTTGTTAGTTCTTGTTGCAAATTATTTAAATATACTATTAATTAAATTTCGTTAGCAAAGGAGGTTTTATGTGGTTGGAGGTATATTAGAGAGAGACTCCAAAAATATGAAAATAGTACAGAACATATGATTAATATGGATAAATAGAGTGAATCCATAGAATGATTGGACAGAAACCAAATAATTTGATAAAAATATGCAAGAAGAGATAAGGAAAGAGAGAAAACGCTGGAGAGATGTTTTATTTAGAATATTTTTCTATTATAAATATATTACTAATTATTACTTAGCTTTTCGAGGACCTAATTATAAATTATATCAAGATAGAAATGGTAATTTGGGGGGATTAATTGTAAGGATAGCTAAATTTGATGTTGTAATGCAATATCACGTTAGACATATTCAAAAATCATGAAATTAATTATCATTATCTTAGTTTTAGATATCCAAAATTAGTTAATTTTACTTTTGATCCAAAATAGTAAAAATGTTATCATTAATATTGTTAAAGAAGCTAACTAATTTCTATAATTATTTCTTGTACTCATAATTTTAGTCATCAAGAATAAATTACTCTGATATTAAGATGTGTGAATTTGTCAAATATTAATATGGAGGAATAATTTTTAGATTTGTTTGATAAGGATGATACATTTGGACTGAGACTTTTTACTATATCATTAGATATTTTAGGATCTCTTGATCTTAGTGTGCATGATGTGAGGGGTCGATTTTATGATACTAGTTACAATATGAAAAGGAAATGCTAAGGAGTTCAAAGCCGATATATTTAAATAAATCCTATAGCATTATATATGTCTTGTTCTTGTCATAGTTTGAACCTCTGCCAAACTATTAATCTAAAGGTTGAGTCGAGCTTCATTTTAACCTTTTGTTCATGATCTTGGTATGCAACACAATCTCATTTCACCTCTTCATTCTTTAATTGCTCGGGGATGAGCAAGATTTAAGTATATGGAGTTGATGAATCTGTTATTCGTCGCACTAACTAGTGAAAACAGAGCTTTGTCCTGAGTAACTAGATGCATTCAAGAGCTTATATCTCATAGTTAACATTCATGCACTTGTAAATAATTTGCATAAATTGACATTTCATTCTGCATTCATGTCCACTTGTAAATACTCATCGAACTTTACATATTTTTAATTAATTCATCCTAACTCCTAAATTGTTTTAAAAATCGATTTCAGATCCGTGCATTACCTCCCCAAGTTCGACCTTGGAACTTTCCCAAGTAAAATAAATAATTGGTCACAATAGGAATGGTTTCCCTTAACTAAAAATAGTAGAGATCAGGTCATCAAATGGCGTCGTTGTCAGGGAGGTATACGATTCTGGATTGATTTTGAAATAATTCAGATTTTAGGTTTTCCACCCCAGGGTAGTCTGACCCCCGGTTTTCTTATGAATATTTTCTTTATTTTTTTCTCAGTCTTTTTATTTATTTTATTCTATATATATATTTTTGTGAATATCTCTCTAATATGTGTTTTCCTTCGTGTGAGGGACACAGTGGATTTGGAGTGACTTTTTCGAGAGCAGACGCACTTCGAGGAGACTGGAAGCGGGCGATTCTATGGATCAAGCCCGATGAGGAGGCATAAAGAAGCTTTTTTATTTTTTGGAGAGAGAAAGAGAGAGCGATTTTATTTTTCATACATTTATTTTTGTAAATAATTTGTAACAATTATCTATTTCCAATGGTTCCCATTTGAGTTCTCGTGCTTGTACCCGGACTGGACACTTGGCACACTAGGCCCATTATTTGTGGTGCTTAACGTAGATCTACGACTGCGCTTCGACTACTAGAGCTACGGAGATTTATTTGTTGCACTTGTATTTAAGATCACGCATTCATTGTTAATAGATGCACTAGATATTCTACTTAGCCAAATTGATAGGTTCTTCACCCGCTAATAAAACTATCTGTCCAGGAGCGGTTTTGCGATACATGTAGTATAAATTTCAGTTATGTCTAGGAGCGGTTTTCCGATGCATGTAGTATAAATTTCAGTTATGTCTAGCATCCTGAATGGATATTGCGAGGATCACTGTAAGTACTCCTATCTAAGAGGGCATCATTATTTTATCGAATTGCATCAGCTTTTCTAATTCCTCTCTTTGTATTTTCTCACTAAGGATTAAAGGAAGTAGGGACTATTTGGTAGACGTACTTGGTTCTATACTTCAAATCAAGAGATCACTTAATAATATCCTGACTACTAAACACTATTTATTAATTAAAATTTGGATAAAAACTGGATATCATTGCCTTGCGGGAAAGTAACATCGATCCTTGTATGCAAGTACTTACCTCCACACTATGAGTGGGTGAGGACACAGTCTTAAGGTTAGAGCCCAAAACCTTGGACATGTGCCCAAAGTCTCCAAATCTGACTCTTACGGGTTTGGAAGCTGCAAGCGCTCGCCTTCGACCATAGAGAGATATTTTTGGTGTACAAGTCTACCATTTAGGGGTGTGACATAACATGTCAGCCCAGGCAGATCACTCCTTTGATTGAGGTATAATAGAACCATATTCGGGCATCACGAAGACATACCTGTGCGTAACGGATTCAAAGATTGTACTATCATCTGATTTAAAATTGAAAAGATAACTGATAGAACTTCTACGACCTTCATTGTGTAAAGTGGATGAAATTGGCGTTTGCTTTGTGTATTGTATTACGTATGCTCAAAGACCATAAACTAACAAACATTGATCATGGTTTGTGATCAACTTCCACCTTCATTTTCAAAGATGTCAAAATATTGGTATTCATACCAAAATTCCATGGGTCGAGCTTACGCGACCATATCCCGATTGTCTTCATCATTTTCATCTCAAAAGAACCCTCTCTTCGAGCATGTCTATTGAATATTATGTAGACATCATGAAGCGAGCAAAATTTGAGGGTGAAAAGGAGAGTAACCGAACTTGAAAGAGAAACATGATTCTGATTACAATAGACAATTCACTGTCTGAACCATCTCCTACTCGGGATGACTCTCTTCTCGAGTATGACCACTTTTTCTTTGACCATTTACTTGAGATTCAGAGTTAAGGAAATTAGGCTCATGACCTGACTGAGACAGAACCACAAGGAGTGACTATTACTCAACTCAGGATTGCATGATGGAGTCCCAACATGATGAGTATGGATATTCTTCTCAAAGTCAAGAGACGATCAAGGATGGCATTGCTTGGATTAACCATAGAGTTGATATCTTAACTGATCAACTTAATAGTGTCATCTAATTGGTTAAAGAAATGATTAACAACCTAGAAGGAGTGAGGACATCACGAGCCCAACCCGAGACACATCATGTGCGGCATATTCAGATTCAGACACCGCATATCACTGTCCAATCCACTTACACTATTCTTTTGAAAAATAAAATCTGAAAAATAAAAAAAGGACAATGTTGAAATGGAAACATTCTGCAAAAGACAGATCTTAGAGCTTCCATTAATCAAGGGCATAGAGTATGTGCCTGATCATCAAAGATTTGTAAAAAAATCAATTATCACCTAAGAAGACAGATAAGTAGCGATCAATAAATGAATTTCATTTAATTATTATGACCAGTTCGTGGGTGGTGACTTGGAATACCAAAGCTACAAAGTTGAGAGGTTGACCAGGGACTGAAGATATCGAGTTTACTCGTGTTTGGATAGATGATGAATCCACCTTAAAAATCCTCCCGAAGTTCGTGTTTGACCAACTCAAACTAGAACTGCTTAGAAAGACTATAGTGATCGTTCAATTGCCTGATCGATCCACTAAAAAATAGAGAGGAATTGTTTGTGTCATCATGAAATTCAAAGGTATCAAACATAGAGTGGACTTTATTGTCCTAGACATTGAGCACCGAGGAGAGTTGATTGAGTCTCCTATCATTTTGAGAAAACCATTCTTAGCCTCTACTAGAGCAATCATCGATTGTGAGACTGATGACATAAAATTTTCAAACCAAAACCAAAATGATCAAATTCTCGAGGACACACCCCACCTTGAGTCAACTGAACAATATACCAACAGTCGTGACCAAGAGGAAATATCAAACACTTCACTTGGTCAGACCCTCTCTTTAGGAACACCCGACTCAAGACATAACCCTAAGAGAGAAACATAAAGAAGCCGACCATCGAGCCGACCAATGTTGCCATCAAGGTGAGTGATCCTAACATAGATACATCCAATTCATCAAATTCAGATACAATCATTCGGGTTCCTTGATCATTATTGTGATTTGACACACAAGCTTATAAATCCTACGCTGACTGAGAACACAAGTTCATACTCGAAACATGTACTGACATTGAAGGAGATGCTCAATGAATAACATGAATAATCCAATGAAGAACCTAATGACAACACCTCATAGACTCAGTCTAAAGGGTTTACATGCTCTATTCTGGTTCTAGTGGAGGGTAGAACCATTCTGACCTTCCTTCTCTCATTGTTCCAGGATCTAGCAAATCGGCTAAGTATTTCACTATAGACATGGATCTTTCTTAGGATTCCTTTCCAGGTTTTGGTAGACTGACTGGAGTGATCAGATATGACCAGTTGGACACCTCTTCACGAGATTATTCATCCTCCGAGGTCGAGTTGGTTAACCATGTGAGTGAGTACATTATGAGTGAGTGGCTGGAGAATAAAAAGAGTTAGAGAACCTCTGCAAACACTATTATTCTTCTAAAGATGACTCTGATGATGGTCGAGAATCTTCTTTTCCACATCTTCCACATCCATATACCCTCATGCCTCACTTTCACGAGGAGGTTTGTTGAAAACCTTCTTGATCCTATGTACATTCTCTCCGATCACATCAGTTCCCTTCTACTTCCTCTACACATAGGCCAAGGCCTGAGCATGGTGTGGGGGGGGGGGGCAGAACTCTGTCTTATGTATACTCATGATTCTTCTTCTTCCCCTCGATCACCCTGTTTTTGTTCTCTCATATATTTAAGCTGACCAGATCTCATATATTTAAGCTGACCAGAGCCTAAGTACATGTGGGGCAGTTGTCTCACCCTCAGGGTTTAGATACCCAACAATACGTATCCATGACATGCTATTCTACATTCGAAATACCAACACTGCAATTTATGCAGGAGAGTAGTAATAACGAAAAAAATCACTATATTTTTCCCATTCATAATCAATGTCCAAAAAAAGATGTACAAAGTACCAAATGTATAGTAATATGTACATATGCATCATGTCTCTCAAAAACCTGTCCAATAATAATAACTAAAAGAAGAGTAAACTATTGTATCATTAATTTTATCTGCTAGAAAGTCAACTCACAAACCGCCTACTGATGTGGCTTCTTCCCCTACGAAGCTACCAATTTCACACAAATAGGATTTTGAGCAAAATGCCCAATATAAATATAAACAACATCTAAAAATGGTAAAAAAGTATGCACAAGAAACTGATTGTAAGGTAAGCAACTAGCCATAAGAAACAAAATGAATACTAACAAGTACTTAATGAGAAGTGAATAACCTGCAATGTAGCTCTGTCATTTAGGTTATCACATTTAAAATTGTTTAAGAACTATTGTTATTATTTATATGCCTCTTAGCCATGTTCCATACATTACACATGAGATAAGATATTTGATTTGAATTATGATCATTTTATATTCGCTCCTCGTCAGTAAGAGTCTACGACTATAAGCAACAAGACAGTATTGGTAATGGAAATAGTTTGTGGTATTGACCACAAGGGTCTTACACTATGACTCCAAGATACATCGTATCTCAGGGGTGGGGGCCTCGTAGGCACGTGTGAAATAGATGCACCCTAACTAAGTTTCCGACAATTTTCATTACTAACCTCCCTACTTTCCTTAGAGATTATCATTCTCCACTATACCGATCTCATGTCCAACCTAGTGAGATAAGATGCTTGTGTTATAACACGATCAACTAATATCCACTACTCATCGGTAAGAGTCCACAACGGTAGTGCACAAGGTAGAGCACTAGATTTGATTATAGGATATGTTTTAACACTCGTCACAGTAGTTGGAAAGTCCTATTACTACGTTCCATTTTTTCAGCTATGGGGCAAATCGGTAGAACGCCTTCATCACTAACCACGTCCTGGAACTCCCTTCATAGAACAAATACGAGAAACCAACTCGAGTGATCGGCTCTTCTTGGCCTCACATATAAATTCTACGACTCAAGCGAAGGTAAGACTAGCAGCCACGCGTCCTCGAAGGTCGTTACGCAACCATCGGAACAACATCGGGGTACAATCATACTACATGTCTCCCAGCCAATGCAACTGTTGGGGTCACGGTCGTCTAGTCGTCTACTTGAGAACCCAAGGGTGCATGCCCATCCTTTGTGGGCGCTATCTTCAACTACCCAAAGCAACACGAGAATTTCATTCATGTGCGAAACCTCAACACAGGAAAGGACATTCGTGGAAACACACAAAACACGCGGGGACATCATCCACGACAAAACAGATATCTCAATCTTCATAATCGGTATTATATCACTTTCATCATTGGGTACTTGACTCAATAAGTCAATTAAATTTCTATACTCTCCGATCACAGTTGATGTTAAACGCTAAGCATTGTTTATACAGAGTAGACAATTTGGACCATACAAAAAGGATGTTATCGCTCTGATAATTAATTATTTTACCCCTCATCATTTCACCTCCAACTTGTTGAACGTTACGTATTTTACCTTCATTCCTTTTTCCCTTCAATCTAACTACAACCAGACATGTCTCATGCAACATTATTTTATTATATTTTGAAGCATAGCGACATTTCTCCATCTTTTAGCATATGTAAATCTTTCTCGCCAAGGTCAACATTTGCATGAATCTGACAAGCCTTAAGAAGAGCTACCCATCTGTCCAGTATGGGGTCATTAGGCATAAGTTATCATGTGAGATAAGTAAGGCATTAATCATTAATTTTGCTTGGATTTTTATCATGAAACTTTGAATTGAGATAGGTGCAGATAGATGCAGGCACCTTGAAAGAAAATAGCATTCATTATGATGGAAAACCTGAAAATAGTTGTTAATTACACCTTGAGAATCTTCATGACCATTATGTTGATTATAAAATATCCAGTACATCAAATTGAACTTATATGTCTATTCATCAATATAATACTAAAATTCATTAATTTGGAAATTTTACGCAAAATGTCACTTGCTATAAGTTAGTGGAGATCAAAGAATTTGAAATATCTCTATGATTCTTTTCAGAAATAAAATCAAATGTGTATCACTGCAGAGATGAACTGAATCAAAAGATCTGTAGCTTTGCAAACATGCTCAGATCAAAACTGGCGCAACTCCTAACTAGTGCTTAGGGTCTGGTAGCAACAAAGAAAAACACACTTTTGGGTGTGTTAGATCATATAAATAAAATGTAGTTTGAAGTGCTACATCAATTTGCATATGAACCAATAATATCAACAGTGCTTTTTGCAGTCCCTTTCTTAAGATATTATTTAATTCAAGCTTGCCAATCAATACATACATTCTTTCTCACTGTGTAGAAAAAGAATGGGGTGCTTAAAGAGGCCACGCCAATAGCTCTCTCCAAAGAAGATAAAAAATGAGAATTCCAGCTACTGCTTTCTGAAAATAAAAAAAGTAAGTAGAAAGCAGCAATATGGAAGGTTGAAGGACCTTTAAATTTGTTAATGGTGAAGAGTCAAAGCTGCTTGCTGGTTGGTCTAGACCACAATATGCAGCTTCTGAAATGGAACAAGAAGCAAGTGCACCTACAGGGCTACCATAAAGTCCTTTGGGAGTTTCAAATGCACTGAGCTTGCAACTGTCATCTATCAGGACATCTGTAGTATTTGAAATAAAGTCTATTTGAAATTACTCGCTGACTCCCAATCATGTTAGATTTTTGATATTGTAATTACCTTATGACAAGTCCATCCAAACCTTAAGATCACTACTGCCCCTCCACTCATCCCTGGATAGACTAGTGTCGTTGTTTCAATCATTATTGCCATGCTTCCTTTAGCTTCTAATTGTTGTATTAAATTGTGATTAGATTTTAATTGGAAAATCTATGTAGTATAATTGAAGTTAATCTGGTTTCAATTGGGAAATCAAATGGCTTGGAGGGAAAGTTGGAATTCCCTGGAGCTCTAAACTTTTGGTGGGCTTATATATGAGCTCACACCCCAAGCCCTTATAGCAATAATAGAGAGGAAGAATGAAGGACCACATGTGCGCGTGCGTTCTCCGTCTCTGTCTCCGGCTCGGGAGAGTCATCTCAGATCTTGATACTTTTGATGCGGGCTTCATTTGGTAAGTTGATTAAATTAATCACACGATTAATTTGGTAAGTCGACTAAGATGGGAATTCAACTCGTCATTGTGGACGCGATTCTGGCCGCGATTTCGGGATCCGAAATGACGCGCCCATTGAGGGGTGTTTTCGGAAATCGAAAGGCACCGCACTAGGGCACGCGACCGTCTATATATATATATATATATCCCTTCCTCCACGTCGTGTTTTATACACTCGCAAGAAAATCTCTCACACCATCTTGGCTCTGTTTTGTTCTTCCTCTCGCAGACGAACATGTCTCTCTTTCTCTCGACTGCAGTTCTCTGAGGTACATTTGAGGATGATCTCGTCGGTGTACGCAGACGAAGATCGTGTGCCGTCGTATCCTGGGAGCGGATCGCCAGTACCCTACGCACCGGTATTGTGGGGGCGATATCCTCTCTAAGAACAGTCCATTTCATGGACGCTTCGGTGACTTCTAATCTAATCTCTCTCTTATTTTGTTTGCCGCAATTTATTTATTGCTTTACCTTTCCTGGATCTTGCCCGGTTTTATGTTTCCGTTCGTTTAATCGGTTCATGTTTGCATTCTGTAATCAGATAATGGATTGGAACTGCATGTTATTAATCTTGATAATTTGTAATGCCTTTCTGTCAATCCATTTGGATTCGTGTAATTATTGTTTATTATATGCGGTAATGATCATGTTTACAACAATCTTAGAGAGGATAACCGGAATCGAATTTAGATTCATGTTGGAAACGATGTTTAAATCGAGTGTAGATATGACGGGTATGCCTGAAAAATTCGGTGGTCAGAATTTCAAGCGTTGGCAACAATGCATGAAGATCTGGTTAACCACCATAGGATTAATCTATATGCTTGAACCGATTGTCCTACGGTGGAAACGGAAAACCCCATACGTGATAGCCAGAAGACGCAATCCGCGCGGAAAGAACGCGATCATATATGTCATGGTTGCATCCTGTTGTCTCTGTCCAACACGTTGTTTGACATGTATTGTTCGTCCCGCAAACTGCGAAGGGGCAATGAGAAGATTTGGATCGGAAGTATAACACCGAAGACTTCGGTATTGAGAAATACTCCGTGGTCAAGTTTTTAAAGTTTTCCACGACCGAAGGGAAGTCAGTTTCTGAACAGGCACACGAGTTTTTACTCCTGCTCCATGGTTTAGAAGATGTCGAAATGAAACTTCCTGAGAAGTTTCAGGTCATGTGCATCATAGAAAAACTCCCCAAGTTGTGGGAAGACTTCGGTATGACCCTGAAACACAGGAAGGAAAAAATTTCTATGGATGACTTGATGGTGGTAATTGCCATAGAGGAGGAACACAGGAAACAAAAGCATGTGCTTCCTGTCGATATTCATGCTAAGGTCAATCTCATGACCTTGAAGGGTCAAGATAAGAAGGGAAAGGGTGCTAATAACAATAAAATAAAACCAAAGGGCAAGATCCAGAAAAAGGTAAAGAATAAACCCTGCCGGCTCTGTAATCAGGTTGGCCATTGGAAGAAGGATTGTCCGTCCTTAAAGGCTCAACCTAAGGCTGCAGACAGGAGTCCGCAAGTGAATATGATCACTATGGGACTCATGGCTAGCGAGGGGTATGTCTCTGTAAAACCTGAACTATACCATATCCATGATACAAATGAGTGGCTCGTGGATACGGGAGCCAATGTAAATATTTGTTCTGACAGAACTTTGTTTTCTTCTTATCAAACCTGCAGTGGTGGGACTGTGAAGATGGAGAATGATTCTGCAGCTAGGGTGCTAGAGTCGGAACAAGTCAACTTGAGGTTCTCCTTTGGACGTGTCTAGACGTTGCACGGGGTGTTGCATGTTCCTGACATCAAGAAGAATATTTTATTTGGCTCTATCTTAGTTAGAAATGGTTTTGAATTGAACTTTAAATGTAATAAAGTTGTCATTCTGAGACATGGCACTTTTTATGGAAAAGGCTATTTGGCAGATTTTGATTTGTTATTTAGAATTAGATGTGATTCAGTAAACATTAATGCAATGAATGTTTTAAATTCTGAATGTTCTAATTATGTGTCGCATGTTGTGAATAATCTAGAATCTTGTGATTTGTGGTATGGTAGATTGGGACATGTAAACTTAAATTCAATTAAAAAAATGATGAATTTAAAGTTGATCCCTAAACAAACTATTGATAAAACTCAAAAATGTGAAATCTGTGTACAAGCTAAGATACCTATGAAGTCTTTTCAGTCTTTCTCTAGAGATAGTGAGATCTTGTATCTAGTGCACATGGATATCTATGAGTTTAATGGTGTGTTGACCCGAGACAATAAAAAATACTTTATCACCTTTATAGATGACGGCAGTAGATACTGCTATGTATATCTAATGAAAACCAAGGATGAAGCCTTAGAGAAATTTCTTATATTTAAGAATGATGCTGAGACAGAAACAGGAAAAGTGCTTAAACGCCTTACGTCAGATAGAGGAGGTGAATATACCTCTAACTTGTTTGATGAACAATGCAAATCATTCGGCATAGTTCATGAAGTTACGGCTCCATATTCACCGTAATCAAATGGGATAAAAAAACGGAAAAATAGAACATTAACTGACATGATCAATGCTCTCCTACAAAGTTCTTGACTTCCAACCTATATGTAGGGAGAAACCTTGAATACAGCTTGCCATATTCTGAATAGGGTTCCTCCAAGGCATATGGAAAAGTGTCCTTTTGAATTTTGGAGAAATAGGAAACCGAGCTTAAGACATCTCAAAGTATGGGGCTGTCTCGCTAAGGTTTTATTCCTAGAACACAAGAGAAAGAAGCTTGGTCCTAAAACTATTGATGCGGTCTTCTTAGGTTATTTGGAAAATAGCTATGCATATAGGTTCTTGGTAATTCGGTCCGAGATACCAGGCATAGATGTCAACACCATTGTTGAACTTCGTGATGCTACCTTCTTTGAGGATTGTCTTCCCGTTGAAGACTGGGATTCCTCAGAATTTGATCATTGAAGGCACCTCCACGTCAGGATCTATTCCAGATCAAGTGAAAATGATAACGAATGTGGGGGTTGAGACTCAACCTGAACCCAATGATCTTTCTGAAGAGATTGAGCCAAGGAGGAGTAAAAAAACCTCGGATAGCCAAGGATCTGGGTAGTGACTTTGTTGTCTACCAGATCGAGGGTGATCCACTAAGTTACAAGGAAGCCATGACCTCATCTGAAGCAAAACAATGGAAGGAAGCCATCAAATCTGAGATGGATTCCATTATGGCTAATGGAACTTGGGAGTTGGTTGATTTACCCAAAGGATGCTCTACCATTAGGTGCAAGTGGGTATTTAAGAGAAAGCTTAGGCCTGACGGATCAATTGAAAAGTACACATCCAGATTAGTTGCCAAAGGACTTTAGGCAAAATGAAGGTATCAATTATTTTGATACATATTCCCCTGTGACTAGGATGACCACAATCCGGATGCTCATAGCATTGGCATCTGTATATGATCTCTCTATCCACCAGATGGATGTGAAGACCGCCTTCTTGCATGGCAGTCTTGAGGAAGAGATCTATATGGATCAATTATGAATCCACATTTCATCATCTTTACTCTATCATTTTGACCTCAAAAACCCTAGTTAATGTGTGTAAATAGCATTAAATCCAGCATCTTAGCATTCATGCATGTGCATGTAAATAGTGTATAAAATACTATAATTAAAGCCAAAATTATAAATAAATAAAAGAAAAGAAAAAGAATAAAATATTGTAAATATTTTATGACCCAAAACCCCGAGACCTAGGCATCTTGATGAATAGGTCGACAAGGAATAAAGCAGGGGGAGATAAGGGCCAGAATACAATAAAAATCCCCTTCTTTTCATTCATTCTTTATTCATTTTGGGACCTATTTTTGGTTCCACTTTTTATACATCAAATAAAGAAACTTTGTACATGAAAATTGTATATAATTAAATAAAGAAAAATATAAAATTGATTTCATTCAAAAATAATGTACAGATAAAAAGTTATGATCTGAATAAGAATCCAGAATCCCAACTTCCCAGACCTGTATCTTGCAAATAAAAATCCAAATGCATCAAACTCACCTTTAATTGTATATAATTTAAAATAAGCTATTTAATGGCGGTGGTTTTGCATTTGGCGGAGCTACGACTTGAAAGTTGAGTTTTGGACCCTCATTGTATACTTGTACAGATTAAAATATTCAATTTATTATTTATTCATTATTCTTATAATTTTATATTTTTATAATTTTGTAAATATTATTTATAATAAATATGTGCATTAAAACATAAATAAAAATACAAAGAAAACATAAAATAAAAATACTATACATAATACATAGGTATTATACCTGTAAATATACCTACATAATACATACTTCTATTTTATTAAATATACAAAATATCTCAGAAAAATAAAGTAAAAATACTTTTAAGTGTATAAAAGTATTCTATAAATTTATAAAATAATACACAAAAATAAATAAATTAAAATCACAAAATAAAAATAAACTAACAAAATATATAGGTAATATACCTACAAGGGCTATAAAAGGTAACTTGTAAAAATACACCTCATAAAAATAATTAAAAATCACCATAAAATAATATATAAAATAATAAACATTTTTTTATTTAATAACCTAAAACTAAATAATTCATTTACTATTTTTAATTGATTTTACAAAATCATTTCCAGGGATTTTTCCTGGTTGGTCCACGTGGACCAATCAGGTGACAGCCCCAGTTGACCTCGGTCAACTGGTCGTCCTCCCCCATGTGCGTCTGTCAGACCTCGTTTAGGGCCCTTCTTCTCGATTTTTTTCGAGGTCAAACCTTCCATCCATTCACGTCGATTCCTTCTGCAAATCTTCTCCTCGATCATCCACCTTACTCGCCCAGTGATTATCTTGGACTTTGGATCGCTGTGTGAGGCGTCGTCCCTTGGTCTTTGGTGCGCCAGATCCACAGAGTCAAACACCTTATAACGCACACCCGACCTTCCTTTGAATTTTTGAACCCCTCATTCCATAGGTTAGCTCCCGTTCTTGTGCCCAAATGCTCGAGGAAGGTGACAGCATCCTCTTGAGCTCATCAAGCGGGTCGAGCATAGCCTGAGGCGGCTCCACGACCTCCCCCTTCACCGGCGGTCGAGGTACCCTTTCCCTCCGGTGATACACCGTTGAGGCAGCCCCCTTCCGCCTTCTTTTCTTTTGCATTTTACTTGACGTAGTCATAGGATCAAAAGCCTTCTCAAAATTTCCATTTCCATTGATCAAATCACGCTACCCATCAACCTCGCCAGAGCGCACCTCCGGCCAACCACCTTATCGCCACTTCGCGCCGCCATTTCGCCTCCGCGGGACCCAGGCACTTTGCCCTTGGTCCTCTCACCCTTTTCTGCAGGTGTCAGGACTTGAACGCCCGCTCGGGAGTCATTTTGACCCTCGCTGGAGATGCACGAAGCCTCCCATCTCCGCCGACGTCCCCAGCGAGCCTCGGCCACCGCCGAGGTGTTTTGGACCTCCCCGCGCATAGAGGAAACTCCCAGGAGGGCGCAGCCCCATTTTGAAGCCCAGAAGCCACCGGAGCACGGAGAGCAAGCCCGGGGAAGTTCGCCTCGCCGGCGTTCTTCCCCGTTCTTCCTCCGCGCTTCGCCACCGTCGGATCGAGCCGCGCCTCCAGTTCGAACGTCGACCGTCAGATCTCGGTCTGAGATCTAATCTCAAACGTCGAAGCGAAGCGTCATCGACCGTCAGATCATCGCCACGTGTCAAGTGGACGCACATCCGCCGTTGGACCGCGCGCGAGGGGTATTTTGCACTCGTCACCCCACGCATTTTTGTATTTACTAAATAGAACTAACTTTCATTTGCAGTTTAAAGATTTTTGTAATAATTATATTTAGTCCCCTGAACTTTATATATGTGCACTTAGGTCCTCGCCACGTCACCTCACGTGACCTGTACACGTGAGGTGCGGGGTATTTTGTAGAGAGGCCCTCGGTCATTTGTGTATTTATTTTCAGTACCAGAACTTTAAATTGCAGTATAATATTTTTGTGTATTTTGCATTACGACCCCCGTGTTTTGTAATATTACAATTAGGTCCCTCCCAGGCGCGTGCTAGTCACGCGCCCTGGTGGGTATTTTGCAGGTGTACCCCCGCTGGTCTTGGATTTTGTAATTGGTCCATTAAATGCAATATTTAGTGTTATATTTTGTGTGAAAATTGCAACTTGGCCCCTATCAGTCACGTGTCTTGTGCATGTGGTCTGGAAATTTTAAAAGCGAACCTTGGAACTTTTGGCTATTTACTATTAAGCCCTTGCTAGTAGTGTAGTTTCTTTTTGCTTTCCCTAATTATTTTACGCATCATATTAACTCCAAAAATTACCAAAAAAATACCCTAGGCTCCTGTTAACTTGCTTGTCTACGCCATATTTTTGCATTTTATTTTTGTTGTATTTTTATATTTATTAAAAATAAAAAACATGCATTTCAGCTACTGTTTGCATTAGAAAATACCAAAAAAATATCAAATCTTTTTGAAAAATTCCAAAAAATTTACCTAAGGTCTATTTTAGTGACTTTTAATTACTATCCAAAAATAATTAAAAATTTCAAAAAAAACCTTAAAAATTAGAAAACACCTAAAAACTTCAAAAAAATCATAGAAAAATTCTAAAAATATAAACTCAATTCCTGTCGTTCCCCCATTTTATTCCCTTTATTTTCAAATTAATTTGGGAAATTTTGTTACTGTTTGCTATTTTTCATTCCCATTTTAATCTCGGCCAGCAGTTAATTCCCTGTTTTCTTGTATTTTTACTTTTAAAAATACCAAAAATATTCTGAAAAATCACCAAAAATCACAAAAACAGTATAAAAATATAAAAAGATAAAAAATATTCTATTTCCTAATTTTTGAGCATTTTTCCTTATTTTTATAAATATTTTACCACCTCTTTTCTTATATTATTTATATATTCTATTTATAAAAAGAAAAAAAATATAAAATATAAAAAGAAAATATAAAATCAGAAAATTAAAAATCAAAATATAAAATTAAAATTTAAAAAAAAAATATAAAATTTAAAACCCACAAGAACATTTGCATTATTGTAGACAATTAATCACATCACATTTTTGTGCATCATTGCTTGATCTATCCTGCCTTGCTCCCTGAGTTTGACACTGTACCTACTTCCACTATACACCTGTTTGTAGAGTTATAATAAATTTTAACTCCACTATTTCTAGTCATTGTTTGATTTCATATTGTGGGTTAATTGTTGACTTAGTTCGGGATTTTTGAGTGGTCGACACTTCGACTGAGTTCCCGCCTTGTGCGGAACTTAAGACCACCGAATTTCGGCTAAATCAATCAATCTGATGGATTTGTGACTCTTGGGAATGAGAGAAAGGTTTGCAAGCTTGTCAAATCCCTTTACGGATTAAAACAAGCACCAAAGCAGTGGAATGAAAAATTTGACAAAACTATTTTGTCATGTGACTTTAAGGTTCATGAATCCGATAAGTGTGTCTATTCCAAGGTGAAACGTGATGAGTGTATTGTCTTGTGCATGTATGTTGATGACATATTGGTCTTCGGATTACATATGAGGATTATTAATGAGACTAAGGCATTCTTAAGTAGCAAGTTTGAGATGAAGGACATCGCTGTTGCTGATGTGTTCTTTGGTCTCAAACTAACAAGGTCAGTTGATGGGATTGTAGTTTCTCAATCTCACTATGTTGAGAAGGTACTTGAGAAATTTGGATATCAAGATTGCAAAGTTGTAAGCACTCCTTTTGATTCATCCAAAACGCTGTTTAAGAATAAAAGTGGAGTACCTGTAGCTCAACTAAGGTATTCGCAAGTGATAGGAAGTTTAATGTATCTTGCAAATTGCACAAGACCTGATATTTCATTCTCGATTGTAAAACTCAGTAGATACACTAGTTGTCCTGACCGTACTCATTGGGAGGCTCTGGATCGAGTACTGGAGTACTTGAAGGGAACTATTTCTCTTAGTTTGCATTATGGTAGACATCCATCTGTACTAGAAGGATATAGTGATGCAAGCTGGATAGGGAAAATATAGGAGTATGGGAATAATGGTTTTTCTGGGTATGTATTTACCCTTGGAGGCGGTGCAGTCTCCTAGAGGTCTGTGAAGCAGACCATTCTAGCTCGATCCACCTTTGAGGTTGAGCTGTGTGCTTTGGACACCACTGGAATTGAGGCTGAATGGCTAAGGGAACTTCTGTTTGAAATTCCCATGGTAGGTCAGCTTGTTCCTACGATCTCGGTACATTGTGATAATATGACCACAATTGCCAAGATCAAGAGTTCAAAGTTCAATCAGAAAATAAGAAGACACATACAAATCAGACTTAAGACGTTAAGGAATTTGGTGTCTCGAGGAGTGTTGGTTGTGGACTTTGTTGGATCCAAAGACAATACGATAGATCCGTTGACTAAGGGACTTCATAGATCTTTAGTCTAAAAGTCTAGGCTTGGGATGTGACCGAGACCCATTGGGAGTTCCTCTACAATAGCAGGCCAACCTACCTGAATGGAGATCCCATAAAGGAGGTTCAATGTGGTAATAACAAGCTGTTTGGAGAACTGGTTGGCACTCTAATCTTAATGTGTATGCATCGGTGTCTTATCCCTGGAAGCCTGAGTGCCATTTAAGCTGCAAGTTTAGGAAGAGCGTAGGCTCTGAATGGGTTCAAGTCTTTGGGCAGGATGTTAGCAGTGCATCCTTGGAGAACACCACTAATGTGAGTGTTACTGTGGGCCGCAGTTAAAGGAAGAGGGTCTTTCCTGAACACACTCATGAACCAGGATAAGGGTGCATGGCCTTTAAGAGCATCAACCCTGAAGATTGTACCAAGAACAACGCTTTGTTGTTTCTACCGTATACTTTAACACCAAGTTATGAAGTTCAAGATGTATCTCACTTCGTTCCTGTTAAAGTGAACGTAGTAAACTCAAGTAGAGGTTCAAACCGGAAGGTACTTTTACTGAAAGCAAAGTGTGTCAGCCGAAAGTTGTGTTTTAACTCTCTTTGAATTTCTTTTTCGAATTGGTGAATTCATGGGGGATTGTTGTGTTAAGAATTGTAATTAGATTTTAATTGAAAAATCTATGTAATTATAATTGAAGTTAATTTGGTTTCAATTAGGAAACCAAATGGCTTGGAGGGAAAGTTGGGAATTCCCAAATATGAAACATGGAAAAGTTTGGGTGGAAGTTTAGTACCATACCTTGGAGCTCTAAACTTTTGGTGGGCTTATATATGATCTCACACCCCAAGCTCTTGTAGCAATAGTAGAGAGGAGGAATGGAGGACCACACACTCGTGCGTGCGCGCTCCGCACCGTCTCCGGCTCCGGCTCCAGCTCGAGAGAGTCAATTCAGATCTCAATACTTTTGCTGCGGGTTTCATTTGGTAAGTCGATTAAATTAATCACATGACTAATTTGGTAAGTCGACTAAGATGGGATATCAACTCGTCATTATGGACGTGATTCTGTCGTAATTTCGGGATCCAAAATGACGTGCCCATTGAGGGGCGTTTTCGAAAATCGAAAGGCATCGCGCTAGGGCACGCGAACGTCTATATATATCCCTTCCCCCACGTTGTGTTTTATACACTCGCAAGAAAATCTCTCATGCCATCTTGGCTCTGTTTTGTTCTTCCTCTCATGGACGAACATGTCTCTCTTTCTCTCGACTGCAGTTCTCTGAGGTACATTCGAGGACGATCTCATTGGTGTACGCAGATGAAGAACGTGTGTCGTCGTATCTTGGGAGCGGATCGTTAGTACCCTTACGCACCGGTATTGTGGGGGCGATATCCTCTCTAAGGACAGTCCATTTCATGGACGCTTCGGTGACTTCTAATCTAATCTCTCTCTTATTTTGTTTGCCGTAATTTGTTTATTGCTTTACCTTTCATGGATCTCGCCCATTTTATGTTTCCATTCGTTTAATTGGTTCCTCTTTTCATTCTGTAATCGGATAATGGATTGGAGTTGCATGTTATTAATCTTGATAATCTGTAATGCTTTTCTGTCAATCCATTTGGGTCAGTGTAATTATTGTTTATTATATGCTGTAATGATCCTCTTTACAACACTAATAAAGGGGCTTCAAGAGATCTAAGTCCCTTGACCAATCTAGATATCGCCCTAGAAGAAATTACGGGTATATGTCTACATTAAGAAGATCGTGGCCCAAATGGACCATGTCCAATAACATGAACTTTGGATCCAGAAACTGATAGTGCATAATCGATAGTAATGGGATCAAGCTGATATGAGATGTACTCAAGTTGCAGTAAAGCATCATCTATGGGCCCTTGAGAAATGTAAACAACTCTAGCGTCACTCCAAACCCATGTCTTGCTATTATTTAGATGGACACGTAATTTCTGACTACTAGCGGGGAGAATCGATTTAAAATTTGGCTAATGTTGAACGATCTACAGTGCGTATAATTAGTGAAAATGTGTGGCCTAAAAATCATGAGCACAATCAAAAATAAATAACTAAGCTAGCGTATGTGCACCTAATTTCTACGCCACTCAAGTCGGGTCCTAACCGCACAAAAGGGTTGACACAGACCCGACACAGCGCAGAGAGTCCAGTCCAAATTAGTACAAATATAGGGGCTCAAAAAGACTCTGAAAATAAAATGCAGAAAAAGAAACCTATACTAACTTTCTCTCACAAGATAAAATTAAAAACAGTCATCTTCTTCACAGATCCTTGAATTTATGCCCAAAAATTGCTCTGAGTTATTTGCGAGGAGAGAAAATATGGCTAGTATCTAAAGTGAGAGAAATGCAAATAAAAAGTAAAAAAAATAAGATGCAAAATAAAAAGAAAATAAAAAATTATACAGAAATTACATTCATAAAAATAAATTACATAAATTTATATAAAATCCTAAAAATATGTCATTCCCTGTCGACGGTTCCATATGATGAGCACATATTTCATCTCTTTAAAAATCGATAATTGTAGTATAGAAGATTAAAAGAGATCGATCAAAAACCATAAATCTTGAATATTGTGGAGAATTTTTACTTGGTATGGTTACCAAGGTCGAACACGGAGAACGATGATTTTCAGTTGTGTAGTTTTAAATTAATTTCGATGACTAATTAATTGTAATGTTAATATATGTGTCAGAAAATAAAGAGAAAATGAAATAAATATGAACAAAAATAAACAAAGGAGATAAAGGTGAAGCACATGATCTGTGATTTTATATTATTTAAATTCTTAATTAAAATGGTCAGTTAATCCTCAATTGAAATCATGGATCCAAAGAGATTAAAGTCCAAAAAGATTTATCAAAGCGAATCCAACATGCAGGCTAAATGATCAATACTTCTTACTCTATGAGGTTCTGAAATCAATGAAATATTTTCAAGATACTTTAGCATGATTTTTTCTATGATTTATTCCTCAAATATAATCAATTAATCCAAGGAAATAACTTAATTATTTCTCTTTCAATAAGTCCCTGCACATATAAAATTCTCAAAGATTATTAACAAGAATAAAAGAGAATCAAAGAAATTCAAATTTTTACAATCAAGTCCATGACGGTTAAGTTGATTTTTCTCAATATAAATATGGCACCAATATGTCAAAAATCAGGTTGCATAAGTCATCAGAGATACTCGAATAATAATCATCCATAAAAATCTTCAGATCATTTCGTAAGAGTAGATAAGATGGTAGAGCACAAAAATAGCTTCAAAATAACATATTGTGCACTAAAATTGGAGTTCGTATGAGAAAATTATGCTAAATTGAATATTCATGGACTAAAATGCAGTAAAAGAAAATATTTTCTTTTCAATTTTGTTATTAGAGGACTTATCTGCAATAAATGAAACTTCCAAGGGTTGTTCTGCAATTTTTCACAAGAGCACGTGAAGGCACATGCTACGTATGACAGGGTCTTCTTGCATTTTCTTGAAAACACAGGGCCCCTCGTATAGTTTTTCCATTATCGCACGTGCCTAGCACATGCACAGTGAGGGTTGGAGGAGGAAGCTGAGGCATGGGACCGAACCTCCACGTGGCTGGCTGCACGTGGTTCGTGTCCCCGAGGTGGAGGCTTGATGGATCTTCGATCGACCCGAGCTTCGAGGCATGGGTCGAGGCTCAGAGGGAGGGGATTTCTTGGTAGCACGAGAGCCATTGGATGCCCCGATCCGACAGGTGCTGGGTGAGATGGAGGAGCGGCTCGGTCGGCGGTAAGCAAGTGGCTCGGGCAGCGGAAAACCCTGAGCCCTGATGGTGGCAGTTCAAGAAGGGGCCAAGGGAGTCGGGTCGAGGCGGACGATGGCGGGCAGAGCTCTGGGATGACGGTGGAGTGTGGAGCGATTGATGGCAGAGCAGCAACTAGAGCGGAGTTGGACATGTGCGGATAGGGGGTGGTGCTTCTTGGAGGTCAAGGCTGCCGAAGCAAGTGCAGAAACTCGAGGTACGAGTTCGATGTGAGTGACGAGGCGGAGCGGAAATGGTGAGGTGCGAGGTGTCAGGTCAGTCGCGATGGTTCTCGAGTGTAAAGGAAGAAAAAGAGCCAACAACAAAGAAGAGCAGAAGGGGAAGGAGGTCGCTAGGAAATGGAGGGAGCAGGGGGCTCTCTTCCTCTGGATAATCACCTCAGCTGGGTCAGAGCCACGGTGAGCCTCAGTTGATGGGAGTAGTAATAGAGGTCGAGGACCTCTGGATTGCGTCACAACGATTGTCAAGCTGATGTCAGTGGCTCTCGTGAGATAAAGGGCGGATGTCAAGAGCCAGATCTGGGATGGAAGCTTTATAGGGGATGGCGGTGTGATACGTTACACAGAGGAGGGAGTTGCAACGGTCGTAGGAGGGGTTGGTGGTGGACGACCGCTGCGGAGGATCGGGTTGGCTGCGTAACGGTCGCGGGCGGCAGGGATGAGGAGTGGCGTCGTTGTAGAGGGTGAGGGAGAGAGAATGGCTAAAGGGAGTAAGGAGAAGGCATATGCGTGGCACGTGCTTGGAGGAGAGAAGGAGCTACATGTGCATGCGGTTAGAGAGAAGGAAGGGGTCACGTGCCGCGTACATGACCTGACGGAAAGGGTGAGAGATAGAGAAGGAGGAGATGAAGAGAGAGAAAGAGAGGAATAAAATAAAAAATAAAATAACATTAAAATAAAATTAAGAATTACATGAAAGTAAAATAAAATATAAAAATTAAATAAAGATAGAAATAAATAAAATGCAAAGAAAAAAATGAAAAGAAATAATAAATGAAGTCAAATCAAAAGGTGACCAACAGGAAAGTTGTTCGTATTAACGAGATCTATAACTTTCGTGAAAACCTAAAATCAAAAGAGGTCAACTGTACAAAACGTATTATCGGAGGTACTCTATAGATATAAAAATCCCTTTAAAAATTAAAGGAAGGTTTTACAAAGCAGCTGTGAGACCTGCTAAGCTCTATGGATCTGAATGTTGGCATGTGAACAATAGACATGTGCAGAGAATGGTTGTAACATGAATGAAAATGCTAAGGTGGATGTGTTGATACACACACACACACACATAAAGATCAGATTCAGAATGAGGCATTCGGAAAGAAAGTTGGTGCAGCTCCGATCGAAGATAAGATGCAAGAAAACCGCTTAAGATGGTTTGGTCATTTGCAAAGAAGATCAATTGGTGCACCGGTTAGGAGATGCGAGTGTTGGGATATTGAGCCGGCTAAGAGAGGGCGAGGACAGCCTAAGAAGTGTTGGAAAGAGACTATACAAAGGGATCTTAGTTTTTTGGATATAATCTCAAGATTGACCCAAGATAGATCTGAATAGAGGCGAAGAATCCATGTAGTCGACCCTACTTAATTGTGGGAAAAGGCTTTGTTGTTGTTGTAGCATTTTATTTTTTACATTTTATTTGCATTTCTCTCACTCCATATACTAATCGTTTTCTCTCTCTTCGCAGATAACTCAGAGCAATTTTTGGACATAAATTCAAGGATCTGCAAAGATGAAGATCGTTTTCAATTTTATCTTGTGAGAGAGAGTTAGTATAGGTTTCTTTTTCTGTATTTTATTTCAGGGTCTCTTTGAATCCCCATATTTAAAATAATTTGGATTGTACTCTCTGCGGTGTGTTGGGTCTGTGTCAACCCCTTCTGGGCAGTTGGAACCTGCTTGAGTGGCGTAAAAATTAGGTGCACATATGATAGCTTAGTTATCTATTTTTTATTATACTCGCAATTTTTAGGTCACACTTTACAACTAACTATATGCACTGTAGATCATTCAGCGTTAGCCAAATTTTAAATCAACTCTTCCCGCTAATAGAACTATCTGCTTAGGGCACTTTTCATCTGTGCATATCATTTAGTGTAAATTTTAATTTCTTGTATTGCATCCCACAAGAAGAACATGATGAATCATTGTATGTCTTCTTCTTAGCATGCATCATAGAGCTCTCACTTGCATCGACTTTCTCGGTCCTCTTTACCTTAGTTTTACTACTTAGGATTTAAAGGAATTAGGACTGCTCGTTAGGCGTGATTTTTCTGTGCTCACATGAGACTCAAGTGATAACATTAAACTAAAATCGAGATTGTTAATCATGGTAACTATAAATAAATTGAAACAAAATTAACTCTTGTATCTAGTGGAGAGAAACCCACTCATTGTTTGTAGGAAAAGAATCGCACACTTTGGGTAGAGCCAAAACATGGGAGCTTCATTCTGACTACTGAATTTAAAAATGACTAGCTACTTCTCAGTGAGGGAACTACGGTCTCCCTTAGCAGATTGGGTGGTTAAAGGACAACGTGTATGGCACCGTCCTAAAGTAATACGGGTTGTTGTTCTACGGTCCATACTTATACCCATACTGGATGAAAGTAGATGCAACTAGTCATCTGAGTTTGGGCCAGTCTTTGTGGCACTCTCCTGAACCTAAGCTCCGCTCAAATTTCTCAAAGAGTGTTTTGTCGTCAAATCAAAATTGAAATAATAAGCGGTCGTACTCTAATGTGCCTTCACAAATGTTGAGTGGGTGAATCTAAGCGTTTGATTTGTGTTTGACTTGTGTGCGTCAAAGTCCTTACAATTGCAATCTTATCGTGGTTCACAGATCCTTCTCCATCCCTCTCTTGAGAAGATGTCAGTTCATTGGTCTCCATACCCAGTCTCCATGGGCCCAACATACACAACCATGTCTCGATACTCTTCATTCCAGGGGAACCCACTCTTTTGAAATTGGTCCCTCACAACCATCATTTACCTCAACCCCATTCACTCCACCCATGCTCACACTTCTTCTTAGACTAGAGCGCTCTCACATTTTAACTTTCAAATGAACACAATAGAGCTGACAGATTTGAGGATGGAAAATAGAGCAACCAATTTCGACAAAGAAACACGATTCCCAGTTACTATGGACTTCCCATCTTTTAAACCATCCCCTACTCAGGTCGACTCTCTTCCTGAGTATGACCAATTTTCCTTCGACTGTTCACTAGAAATCCGGAGTCAAGGAAAAATGAGTCATGGCCAGAATACAACTCCAATGAATAATCACCACTCCTCTCAGAACTACATGCTAGATTCATAGCTTGTGGAGTATAATTATTTATCACCAAGTCACGAGATGTTTGAAGATGGTATTTCTCGAATCAACCATAGAGCAAAAGCTTTGATTTAACAAATATATAATATCATCTAGTCAATGAAGAGTCAAGAAGAAGTGAGGACGCCACCATGCGAACCGCAAATCCATCAAGTGACATACACTCAAACACAACCACCACTGACCTCTAACCAACCTATTGACCATCACACCGAAAATACTAAAAAAATGAAAAAGAAGATAATTCAAAAAACTAGACAATTATGAAATGGAAGTATTTTGCATGAGTCTGATCTTAGAGCTTCTATTAATCTAGGTCATAGAATATGTGCATGATCTCAAGAGATTTGTGAAGAGCTTGTTGAAACCTAAAAAGATGACAAGAATTATAGCGTTTAATTTTGTTATTCATCACTAAAGAACTAGCCATATTCACTCATGTTTGGCTAGATGACCACTCTACATTAAACATCCTCTCAAAGACCGTATTTGATCAACTCGAGCTTGGACAACTCAAAAAGATGAGGGTGATCGTTCAACTGCTAGATCGATCTACCAAAAGATCGCGAGGAATTGTTTCTATCGTCATAAACTTCTGAGGTGACAAGGACAAAGTGGACTTTATTGTCCTTGACATTGAGCACCACAAAAAGTTGTCTGAATCTCCCATTATCTTAAGAAAGTCGTTCTTAGCCTCTACTGAGGCAATTGCCGATTGCAAGACTCAGGACATAAGATTCCCGAACACGAACTACAGCGAACAAGCCCTCGATAACATGCCCGACCCTGAGACAACCAAACCATCAACCGACAGTCGTGATCAGGATAAGAGCACTTCACACGGCCAAACCTCTCCATGTAAAACATAGCCACAAACCATAGGAGAGACACACGAGAGGCCGACTGTTGGATTGACCTTCGATTCTCACCACACCTCCCACCCTGATACTGCTCCTAGGGGCTTGTTTGGTAACTGGGTTAGGTTAGATTGGGGTATCCTCGTGTGAGTAGTATCTGTTTGGATAGTTGGGGGGTTGGAATGATAAATATAATGTTATATGACTTTGATTATGTCATTGATGATTATAACATGGTTTTTATGTAACTTTTTTTATTCAAACATGGTTAAAAAGTATTATATCAAAGAAAATGTAGGATCCATACCAGTAATCTCAACCCAAGAATGCATGGATGGAGATGGGGGTATCCCAGGATACCCTAGGATACCCTGGCAACCAAACATGACCTAGGAGAAAATAATATTTAGGTTCTTATAAAGAATTGGATCATGTTTATGAAGATTGTTAGAAATATTTGAGTGATCCAATCTTTGAGTCGGCAGTCATTCATGAAATACTTGAACCATACAAGGAGCCGACTCAGAAATGTCCTATGCCACCAAAACTCGTGGATATCAGAAGGTGACATAAACATCCCCCGCCATGACTCACAAATCCACCAAGAACATGCACCCTCGCCCGAAGCCTTTTATGATCCTACAAGAATCGGTTGACTTTTATAGAGATTCATCTGACGAGGAGCCCATAAATGCAACACCGGTTACTCATGATAGGGAGAACTCTAACCATCTTCCTACCAGTGCTTCTAACAAAAACAAACAGACAGAGAAAGTCACCTTTGACCTTAGAAACCAGGTGATTTCTGAAGAATCCTCGTCTCATCCTAAAGTGGTACATCAGATAAGTACAATCAGTGTTGCAGTTATCAGAGGACATTTATCTTTAATTGACAATAGTTGGAGATCATCTATGAATGATTACTATTCTTTCGAGGATGACTCTGACGATGGTTAGACCTCTTCATCCTCCCCCTTTCCATCTCCCTCTATATCTTCATACTATCTCCCACCACACACCCGTAAGAAGGTTCGTCGCAAATCTCCTTGGCCTTGTACATCCATAAATCTACTTGATCCCCCACTTGTAATTATCCGATCATACTTAGGCTGACTTGAGCCTAAGTATAGGGGGACCGATGCCATTATGTATACATCACTTCTATTCTTTTCTTCTCACTCTTGACCGCCCCATTTCTTGCTCTTCTGCTATGCTTAAGCACTCAAAAGCCTAAGTATTAGGGGTCGAGTCAACTTCCTTTTCTTTTCACTCAACTATGCTTAGTACGAGCTATGTCTACATTTCACTTTGTGCCATGAGGACGTAGTACAAGCTAAGTATAGGGGGTGTATTTATTATATATTCTACATATTTTATCCATCGCTCGTACTTTAATTGTTTTTATCAAAAATCAGGTATGGGTACAAGTTGTGTATATTATGTATACTATACTAAATTCTTTGTGTAAATAATATCTATTTTCAAAAAAACTTTTTATAAAATTTAAGGAGTATAAAAAACACAAAATAAAAAAATCAATCAAAAACCTTTAAAAAAATAACTGAAGGTTTTATCCTTGACATTTTCACCATCACTCAAGACTTGAGGAATGAAAGAAACTCGGGTTTTTAAGGTCCTTTGATTCAGAGTTAACCAACCTTAGTCACTAGAGTTTGAGACTTAATAACCCACACTTCCCTAGTTTGAAAGATGTGATGTTATATTGCATGCTTAATCTCTACCTTTAAGAAAATGGTCAACATATCACATGCACAACTACATGATTGATGAGATGAGTTAGAATTTCACTTGAGGGACTGGGACTTGAGATTTGAGTCTAGATCTGATTTTATGATAGTCGAAGATGGATAAAGTGAATGAAGGCTTCATGAAACCTGAGTGTCGGTAAACCCTAACCAGTATGTGAACAAATTCGCATGTTATCTCTTGATACTGACCTATGTGCAAGGGTGTGATAAACATAATAAATTGTTGATCAGTGTACGCCAACTCTTGGTAAAAGCAACGGAGCTAGCTTACCAAAAAGAAAAAAATGTGTGAATGAAAAGAGCTCTCAATAACAAGTCAATCTCAAAGAGCTTCAATCAATGGTGAACGCTCCCAACCATTTTCAGAGTGTCCAATTGGACCAAAGCTAACCAGGAACAATGAGTCGGACTAGTACCTCGGAAAGGGCCCTGCATCGTAAGTGATAAAAGTTTGGGTGTAAGTATATTAGATACTCAAAAAAAGGCATACCCTGATGTACTCCTAAGAAAATAAGTACAGACGACTCAACAACTTTTGACAGACGCACTGGTCAACAACCAAAAATACATGTGTTGATTAATAAGGCACTCGAGAGGATCCCCGTTCCAATGTGAGGGAGAGAAGAATATACACAATCCTATGCCCTATCTACACTTTGAAGTCTGACGAACTACTGAGACGGTGAATTGAATGCAAGAGTTGATCTAATCCCTAGTGTTGAGGATTAGGTCTTGAGGAGAGTCTCTCGGACTTGGACTTTGAGTGATGTTTCGACTCGACTCTCATGATTGCAGTACACACTAAATGTCATATCTCATGTGCTATATGTATAAACAGAGTGTCTGATAATTAGAGAAGTTGGATTCTTTTTTACTAGAGCATGGTTGGGATTAGAATATTAGGACCACTAAAACCAAAGAGCTATATAAGGGTGTGATGAATCATGATCCATCTACTCTATACGGTTTTTTTAGCAAAATCTCCTCAATAATTCACTAACCTTAAAATCGACCAATTAATATTCATTAACTGTGCTAAACTTATGATTAAAATATGTAAATAAATAACCTTATTTTGGACCTTGATTAACCTTATTGGTTTATGTATAAAAATTGATTATTTTGGCCTAATTCTTTATCTATTATATTCTTTGATTAATTAACTAACATAACATCAAGAATTAAAATCCATAGAAATCATAAAATCAGAAGAAAATAAAAAATCTGACTCTTTATATTTTGTACATATTTTATCTTAGCCAATTTTATTTTACTTTTTTCTAAGTCATAAAAAATCACTGAAAATTAAATTAATTATATATATTGTGTATAAATTAATCTACTAATTAAAATCAAATTTAGAATACTAGAAATTACAGAATGCAAATTTTCGATGAGAAATGCAAATAAAATATAAAAAATAAGATGCAAAACAAAAAGAAAATGAAAAATGACATAGAAATTAAATTCATAAAAATTAATTACAGAAATTTATTTTAAAACCCTAAAATACATTATTTCCCGACAACGCAACATTTGATGAGCGTGTATTTCACCTCTTTAAAATCAATAATTGAAGCATATGAGATGAAAAACGATCGATCAAAAATCACAAATCTTGAATATTGTGGAGATTTTTTACTTGGTAAGGCTAACAAGGTCGAACACAGGGACTGTTGATTTCCAGTTGCGTTGTTTTAAATTAATTTCGATGATTAATTAATTACAATGTTAATAGTTATGTAAAAAAATAAAGAGAAAATAGAAAATGAAATAAATGCGAACAAAAATAAACAGAGGAGATAAAGGTAAAGCACATATTACTCTATCAGGCTCAGAAACCAATGAAATATTCTCAAGATATTTTAGCCAGATTTTTCCTATGATTTATTCCTCAAATAGAAAATCAATTAATTTAAGGAAATAACTCAGTTATTTCTCTTTCAATAAGTCTCTACGCATATTAAATTCTCAAAGATTATCAACATGAATAAATGAGAATCAATCAAATTTAAATCCCCGCAATCGAGTCCCTACATATTAAGTAGGATTTTTCTCAATATAAATATGGCACCAATATGTCAAAGATCAACCAGCATAAATCATCAGAGATAATCAAATAATAATCTTTTATAAAAAGCTTCAGATCAGTCACAAGATATATAAGATGGTAGAACACAAAAATAGCTTCAAAACGACATATTGAGCACAAAAAATTGAGCTCATATGAGAATTTTATGCTAAATTGAATATGCAGGGACTCAAATGCAATAAAAAATAAATATTTTCTTTTCAATTTAGTCCCTAGAGGACTTATCTGTAAAAATAAAACTTCCTGGGTTGTTCTGCACTTTTTCCACAGGGTGTGTGTGGGGCTTGTGCCACAGCTGGCAGGGTCATCTTGTAATTTCTTGAAAACGTGGGGCCCCTCGTGTAATTTTTGCATTGTCGCACGTATCTAGAACATACGTAGTGAGGGTTCAAACAGGAAGCTAGGGCTTGGTGAATGAACCTCTACGTGGTAGGCTGCACGTGGTTCGTTACCCCGAGGCAGAGCTTCGACCGACCCGAGCCTCGAGGCGCGGGCTGAGGCTCCGGGGGATGTCGTGATGGAACGATAGCCGTTGGATCCCGCAATCCAACGGTTGTTGGGCGATATGGAGGAGCGACTCAGTTGGCGACAAATGAGCGGCTCAGGCGGCGGGAAACCCTGAGCCCCGATGATGGCGGTTTGATAAGGGGCTGACGACATCGAGTCGAGGCGGTCGATGGCGGTTGGAGCTCTGGGATGGTGGTGGAGCGTGGAGCGGTTGATGGCGGAGTAGCAGCTGGAGCAGAGCGGGACCAGTGCGGCCAGGGGGTGGTGCTACTTGGAGGACGAGGCAGCTGGAGCAAGCATGGAATCTCGAGGTACAAGGGCGATGCATGTGATGAGGCGGAGCGGAGGCATTGAGGTTCGAGGTGTCAGGTCGGTCGTCGGTGGTGCTCGGGTGTGGAGGAAGAAAAAAAGAGAATGGCGAAGAAGAGTAGAAGGGGAAGCAGATCGCCTGGAAATGGAGGGAACAGGGGGCTCTCTTCCTCCCGGTAATCGTCTCAGCCATGGGGAGGAGCCAAGGCAAGGCTCACATGATTAGAGCAGCAACAGAAGTTGATGACCTCTAGATCGAGCCACGACAATCATCGTGATGCTATCACCAGCACTCGTGGGATCAAGAGCATATATCGAGGGCTAGATCTGGTATGGAGACTTTATAGGGGATGGTGGCGCCAGACGTTAGGCTGATGAGGGAGTCGAAACGGCCACGGGGAGAGGGCTGGTGGTGGACGATCGTTGTAGAGGAGTGGGCTGGCTGCGTAATGGTCGCGGGCGGCAGGGATGAGGAGTGGCGACCATTGCAGAGGGTGAGGGGGGAGAATGGAAGAAGGGAGAAAGGGAAAGGGACGTGCTTGGAGGAGAAAAGGAGCGGCACGTGCGTTGCACGTGCAGTGAGAGAAGGAAGGGGTCACGTGCTGCGCACGTGACCTGGGGGGAATGGTGAGAGAGAGGATGGGGAGGAGGAGATGAAGAGAGAGAAAGAGAAAAGAAAAAGGAACACAAATAAAAGATATAAAATAAAATAAGATTAAAATAAAAATTAAAATAAAATTAAGGATTAAATAAAAGTAAAATAAAACATAAAAATTAATTAAAGATAAAAATAAATAAAATAAAAATAAAAATAAAAAAAGAAATAGTAAATGAAGTCAAATCAAAAGATGGCCAACAGGAAAGTTGTTCGTCTCGATGGGATCTGTAATTTTCGTGAAAGATCCAAAATCAAAGGAGGTCAGCTGTACAAAATGTGTTTTTGGAGTACTCTATATAATAAAATATCACATTTTTACATTTTACAATTTTTGTATTTTTAATCGATTTTAATTAGTATATTAATTTATACACGATATATACATAATTAATATAATTTTCAGGGATTTTTTATAAGTTAAAAAAGGTAAAATAAAATTGACAATGATAAAATATGTATAAAATAAAAAAGTCAGATTTTTGTATTTTCTTCTGATTTTATGTTTTTTATGAATTTTAAATTTTGATGCCAGGTTAGTTAATTAATCAAAGAATATAATAGATAAAGAATTAGGTCAAAATAATCAATTTTTGTATATAAAATAATAAGCTTAATTAAGGTCAAAAACAATGTTATTTATTTATAGATTTTAACCCTAACTTTAGCATAATTACTGAATGTTAATTAGTCGATTTTAAGGGGTTTTATTAGTGAATATTAAGGGGATTTTGCCAAAACAACCATATAGAGTAGATGAATCATGGATTCATCAGTGATCGAGAGGGAGATGGATAACAGAAAGACAAGAAATGAAAGATAACGAAGGAGAAAATGAAGAGAGAATGAAATGGGTTAAGGAGTTTCCCGAGGATTGCGTCTCGTCGAGTGGTAGGAGGAGGTAGAGCCTCTGCTACTATCTTTGCCTCTGCCTTGTGCGAAGCACGGTGAAGCTGGGCTATTCCTAGTGAAGCAGCAACACATAGGCCAGAACTGTGGCTCACACCTAGGAGTTGGTGTCACCAGAGGTCTACATGGCTATTGTCACCAACCGTACCTCCGCTTTCTCCTTCTCTCTCTCGTTCTTATCGAAGATTGGTGAATACATGGGCTGGTGGTCGGAGCTGGGTTTATAAAGGGGTCAATTCTGGAGAAGGCGACATGGGTTTGTGGGTCTCGTTTGTTGCATAGGGGGTTAGGATAAGGTGTTGGTTTCAAGTGATAAGGTTGGGTGTCGAGATGGTTTCCATGTGGTTAGGAAGGGGGTCTCGATCGAGGGAGAAGAAGGCATAAGGAGGTTGGGGTCGTAGGAGATTGGGTTCGGGTCGGTTGTCATTAGAGAGGATAATGGAACTGGAGTTGGTTATCGGATATAGGCTAGGCTTGACCATTGAAAGGAGATGGAGGTTGTGGGTGAGAATGGGTTATTTCTGGAAGAGGATAAGGAAGAGGGAACAAAGGATAAGGGGCAACTACATGGAGATAGGATAACAGAGAGGGACGACAAGAGATGATCAAAGTTGTAGCCACGAGCTGTCGCAGTGGGTTGGGCTGAAGGATATTACAGAGACAGGGTGGAGCAAAGGGGATAGGAGGTGGTGCTGGTGGGAGGAGGGAGATGAAACGGGGGCCGTTGGATTGTCCACGATCCAACATTGGCAAGGTGTCATGCGAGAAGCGCATGAGGAACACGTGAACTCACGTAAAGGGGTTGGAAGTAGGCGGGAAATAGGATGGTCATTGGATCATTGTCGATAAAATGGCTCAGATTAAGTGCGCTGCGGGACGACGGGCATTGACTGCGGGGGAATTAGGTTTGACCAAGGCATATGAGTTGCTTCCAGTGAGAAGGCGACACATGGAGTTGGATTTTTGACTAATGCAAATAATATAGGAATAAAAAAATTAAAAATAGCAAACTGACCCTAATGTAAAAGCGATCAAAATAAAAAATGTAGTTCTAAATGAAACCTACAATGTTGATGAAGGACTCAAGTGCAAATGGACTCAATTATGCAAGATATGCATTTTTTGGTGATATTTTACGTAGATAAAATATCAAAATTTTTAGCTTCGTAATTTTAATAGGTTTTATGTAGATGAATAATGTATGCAAAATTAAACATGGTGTAAAACAAACTCAAATGTATTTTTTATTCTTTTTTGAGTTAATAAAAGTCAGAGTGAAATGTATACAAGTGAATTAGATCGGTGAGCTCAAGTCAGAGTTTATTTGTCTTTATTTTTTTATTTTTTGGATTTTGAATTTTATGTATTTAGTTATAATATGAGATGAATAAAATAATTGAAAAAAATCGACCAAAAAGAGTCAAATATGTACATGAAATAATAAGTCAAAGATCGGAAAATAAATACAATATACATTTAGGCCCTAGGGAACTGATGAATCCACATTTCATCATCTTTATTCTATCATTTTGGCCTCAAAACCCTAGCGAATGCATGTAAATACCCTTAATTAGAGCATATTAGCATTCATGCATGTGCATGTAAATAGTGTATAAAATATTGTAATTAACGCCAAAATTATAGAATAAATAAAATCAAAGAAAAAGAATAAAATATTGTAAATATTTTATGACCCAAAACCCCGAGACCTAGGCATCTTGATGAATAGGTCGACAAGGAATAAAGTAGGGGGAGATAAGGGTTAAATACCTATACTTTTTAATTCATTCTTTATTCATTTTAGGGCCTATTTTTGGTTCCACTTTTTATACATCAAATAAAGAAACCTTGTACATTAAAGTTGTAGATAATTAAATAACCAAAAATACAAAATTGATTTCACTGAAAAATAATACACAGATGAAAAGTTATGGTCTGAATAAAAATCCAGAATCCCAACTTCTCAGACCTGTATCTCACAAATGAAAACTTTAAATGCAGCAAACTCTCCTTTAATTGTATATAGTATAAAATAAGCTATTTAATGGCGGTGGTTTTGCAGTTGGCGGAGCTACGGTTTGAAAGTTGAGTTTTGGACCCTCGTTGTATACTTGTACAGATTAAAATATTCAATTTATTATTTAATCATTATTTTTGTATTTTTATATTTTTATAATTTTGTAAATATTATTTATAGTATATATGTACATTAAAATCAGAAGAAAAACCCAAAAGAAATCTAAAATAAAAATACCTATATATTACACATAGGTATAGGACCTATATTTATACCTATACAATACATACTTCTATTTTATTAAGTACATAAAACCATTCAGAAAATTTAAATAAAAATATAATTAAGTATATAAAAGTATTTTATATTTTTATAAAATAATAAAGATAATTAAAGAAATTAAAAATACCAAATTTAAATAAAATACTAAAATATATAGGTAATATACCTATAAGGGGTATAAAAGTAAACTTGTAAAAATATATCTCATAAAAATAATTAAAAATCAGAATAAAATACTACATAAAATAATAAATATTTTTTATTTAATAACCTAAATTTAATTCGACCTTTTTTCTATTTTTTATCGAATTAATAAAACTATTTCTCAGGCTTTTTCCTGGTTGGTCCACGTGGACCAACCAGGTGGAAACCCTAGTTGACCCCGGTCAACTAGGCGTCCTAGCCCCCTGTCAACTCTGACAGCCTCATTTTTGACCCACCTTTGTGGATTTCTCGAGGCCAGGTCTTTCATCTTATGGTGTGGCATCCTTCTGCAACATTGATCCTCGTTCATCCCTCATACTCGCCCAGATGTTTACCTGGGCTGTCGTGCGTTGATTCAACCACTACACCTCGGTTTTCCCCCTCATCCGTCAACCCAATAAAATGGAACCTCTGACTTCAATTCAAAATCGAACCCCATTCTTGGTCCCTCTCGCGCCCCTTTCGATCTCAATCGAGTCATGGAGGTGACCGCTCCAAGATCAGTTATTCAAGGAGGCGGAGCAACGCTGACCTGGGCGTTCCATCACCTTCGGCCAACCCCCGTCGAGGTACCCTTAACCTCGGGCCCCCAGGCCCTTGAGGTGGTTATTTTCCCTTAGCTTTTATTGCATTCTTCTAGCCATAATCTTAGAATAAAAAACCCTCAAGAAAACCTCGCTTCCATCGATCAAGTTGTCCCATCCATTCATCTCACCGGAGCGCACCTCCGGCCGAGCGCCACCCTATCGATTCGCTCCTCTTTTCCATCTTCCACGGAGTCCAGGCATCTTGCCCTGGGCTCTGTCACCTTTTTCTTGCAGGTACGAGCACTTGAGCGACATCTGGGAGCATTTTTGGGCTCGCCGGAGGTACCTGGAGGTCCCGAGCTCCGCCGTCGTCGTAGGCAAGAACCAGCACCCCTCCGGCCATTTTGAAGTTCCCCGGACCTGGAGAACGCCTGCAGGAAGAGATCTGGGCCCTTTTGAGCTCTGAACGCAGACGAAGGAGGGTGGGGGAGGTCGCGGAAGTTCGCCGTCGCCGGCCTTCTTCCGTGTTCTTCCTCCAGGCCTTTCAGTCGTCCGATCAAGGGAGGCCCCAGATCCATCGTCCACCGTTCGATTCGTGCAACAACAGTCGTCCATCATCGACCAGATCTTCTAATCGCGGCCGTTGGAGCACGAAGCGGTATCGTCCGAGGAGATCACGCCACGCGTCAAGTGAACGTCCCACAACCCTTCGATCTAGCCTGCCAGCTGACCGTCGGATCGCAGCAACGTGTCGCCAGAATCCATCCGCCGTCAGATCTCCTTTGCGTGGGAATTTTGCAAGTATATCCCCCGCACTTTTGTAATTTTCTTTTAGTCCATAAACTTTAAATGGTAGTTTAAAACTTTTGTAAAATTTACAAATAGGCCCTCAGACTTTAGGTATTTGCAACTAGGTTATTTACCACGTCACCTCACGTGACCTGTTCACGTGAGGCGCGGGCTTTTTGCAGAGAGGCCCCCCGCCTTTTGTGAATTTCATTTCAGTGCTCTGAGTTTTGTATTGTGTTAAATTTTTGGAAAAATTGCATGTGAACCCCTGGGATTTTGTAAATTGCAGTTAGGTCCTTCCCAAGCGCGTGCAAGTCACGCGCCCTGGTGGACATTTTGCGCCTGTGCCCTCCCGGGTTTGGGTATTTGGGATTGGTCCTTTAAATTAAATATTCAGTGTATTATTTTGTGGAAAATTGCATGTATCCCCTGGATGTTTTAATATTTGCATATATACCCCTGCTAGGCTAATTATTTTTTGTGAGCTTGTTCCATTTATTTAAGGCATCATTTTTAATTCGAAAAAAATTCAAAAATTTAACATAAGCTCCTGTCTACTTGCACTTTCACACCATATTTTTAGTTTCCATTTTTGTTGCATTTTAGCATTTATTAAAAATCAAAAACATGCATTTTAATTACTGTCTAGCTTAGAAAATACCAAAAAAATACTAAAACTCCTAGAAAAATTCCAAAAGAATTACCTACTATCTATTTTATCCTATTTTAGTGTCAATCCAAAAATAACTAAAAATTTCAAAAGAAAAACCATAAAAATTAGAAAATACCCAAAAACTTCTAAAAAATATATAAAATCGTAGAAAAATCAGAAAAATACAAATTCAAGTTCTGTAGATTCCCTATTTTATCTCTTTTATTTTAAAATTAGTTTGGAAAAATTTTATGGTTGTTTGATATTTTTAATTCTTATTTTACATTCAGCCAGCAGCTTATTCCCTATTTTCCTTTATTTTGCCTTTTAAAAATATCAAAAACTTTTTGAAAAATACCAAAAAATCACAACAATAGTAGAAAATTATTAAAAGACCAAAAAGATTTTATTTCTGAATTTTTGTGCATTTTTGCATATTTTTATAAATATTGTATCACCCCCTTTTTCTTATATTGCATATATATTCTAATATTGAAAAAAATATAAAATATAAAAAGAAAATATAAAATAAAAAAATTAAAAATCAAAATACAAAATTTAAAAAATTAAATAAAAAATTTAAAAATTTAAAACCCACAAAAATATTTGCATTGCATAGTGTAGACAACACATCACATTCACTCGCATACACATTTGTAGATCTACCCTGCCTTGTTCCCTGTGTTTGAACTCTCTGCATACTTGCTTCTATACACCTGGTTTGTAGAGTTAAAAATAAATTTTAGCTCCACCATTTGCTTGTCATTTATTGATATTCTTAATATGGGTTAATTGTTGATTTTACACGGGATTCTGTAGTGGTCAAGGCACGGACTATTGACTCGCCTTGTGAGTCAATACGACCGCTCTCAATTTCGTGTAAATCAAATGGCATCGTTGCCGGAGAACAACAGCGAGTAGATCATCATTTTTATTTGAGTGTGTTTATTTGTCTACCATTGCTAGTTTTATCTCTCTTATTTTTGATAGATATTGTTGAGCTTTTCTGACCATCTCTTTGTCTTCTTGCGAGGGACCGCGGAGCGAGGCGGATCGCCTAAGGGATCCGAAGCAACCTTGGGAGGAGGAGCCGGCTTTTCATAAGCCAAGCCGGCAGGAGAGAGCAGGAGGATTGAGAGAGTGATTAGATTAGTTTGCATTTTATTTGGTGAGAGAGTGATTATTAATTTGTAATAATACAGGACTTGGACACTTGAACTTCCGGGCCTAATTTCCGGGTGTTTGTTCACCCGGGGGCTCACCGCGGATTTTGTCGTGTTTTCCGCAGTCAGTTTCCGATTTTGTTTTCATTTTTCATTTCTTTTGTGGATTGAGCCCTTAGTTCTAGGAATTGCTTGATCGATTAGATTAGGTCCAAACACATTAATAAACTTTGCATGCACCTATAGATCGTATTTGGACTTAGTCTAATTAAACAGTTAGTCATTAGTCTTCTATCCGCGCGCCACGAACTCATCCCGCCAAGCGCTTCTCCTAAACTCGATGTGTCGAGAGAAGGAGGGGTGAGCCTAGACCGGACATTAGGATTGAAGGTTAGTGGTTGACTTGTGGTTCTTAATGCTAGCAATTGCCTGCTTAGGACGATTTACGCTTGCATACCGTCATATAGATTAGGTTTATAAATTTCTGCTTTGCATCCCGCATGGAGAGAGCTGGAGGCACTGTAAGTCTTCTTACTTAGCATTCATCATTTAGGCACAAAGGTGAGATTTCCACCTTGGTGTCGACTTGCACGGCTTTTCTGACTCTATTCTCCCTCTGTTTTTGGACAAAGTAGGATCAGAGAAAATATAAAAAATCGTTAGGCGGTTGTTTGAATCTACTCAAAAGAAGCGATAACGCCAAAAAAATTAAAAAAGGGACTGCTAAGAAAACTTTGACCTAAATAAAATTGGTAATTGGACTCATTGATTGGAGAGAGTAACACCCTCACTTGTATTCAGGTTGCATGGGAAGGTCTCCTTCCAAGTGAGCAGAGTGCTTCGTAAGGATTAGAGCCAAAATCCCAGCTTGTGGCTGCCTTGTGTATCTCCTGAATTTCTGAAGTATTGGCGCTACTATCATACGTAGGCGAGTAGGGCTTGGTCGTCATTGGTGACTCACTATTGTGTGAGCATCGACCTTGTCCGAAATACCGAGCATAGGCCACACCTTCACGGGTGTGTCTGTCTCACCGTCTGCGTCCGAGTAGGGTCTTGCACGCTCACGGGTGATTCCGTTGCAAGCGAGATCCGAAGTATCGGTTTTGCCTATCGGCTTCCTCCCTCTTCTTCTTTGGCTGAGTAGGGATCCAAGAAGGATTACAAGGACCTCAAAAAGCGCAAGCTACATGTTACACAGGAGGAGAACAAGTACGGGAACACTTTTCCGGCAGTACTCTCTCTCCTTTAGGCATAGCGCTCTAAGGACTCGTGATAAGATAAATTCCTGAATCCAAGCTAAAATTGACAGGATAAAAGCCGAACCTTCACGGCTCCATGTGTTGAGTTGGTGAACTCATCCCTGTTTTGTGTTTGATTGCTAGTCGATTTTAGGTCAAGATCAAAAACACAGCACAATTGTGCGCAATTTTGCTTCTCCTTCTTCTTCTGCATATACCTTGCTCTTCCCAATAATCAAGATGATGGGACGGAGATCTCTTAGGCCGACTCTGTCGGCACCGCTATCTAGCACTCCTCCTCATTCATCTAGGACGACCTCGGAGAGCCCGCTCTCCGAGCCTGAGTTCACATCCACCCTGTTTCCCCTCGACCACCCTTCTCATTCCCCTTCCATCAGTCCAAGAGTCTCAGATTTAGTGCATCACAGAGCTCAGAACATTTGACGGCACCTGAGATGGGTTCTTTTGCTTTTTCAGAGAACCCAGACATGGCTGACAGAGGAGAGCATCCTGATGATAATGAGCACCCGCCATTCTTCATTGATCAAGCCGCCATCAACAATTCACTTCTAGCATCCCTGGAGACCATGCAGAGGCAGATCCGCAATCAGGGAGTCTTTATGGGGGTCTCATGAGAGAAATAGCACAGATACGAGAGCTGGGGGCGGTGGCGGTGGCGGTGGAGTAGATATTCCAGTTGTAGAGAACAAAAGAGGTGATCCCAACGTTGAGAGACCACCACAGACTATCATGAGGGAATTGCACAATCCCGCAGCTTCCCTCACTCATCGTTGGATCCGTCTCCCTCCTATCCATGGAGATTTTGAGCTTCTGCCCCACACAATTCAGCTTCTACCCAAATTCCATGGGTTGCCGACCAAAAAGCCACACCTCCACCTCCAAGAATTTGAAATGATCTGCAGCACAATCCATGATAGGCTGATGACCGAGGACACTATCAAGATGATCGCCTTCCCTTTCTCCTTGGTTGACAGAGCCGCATACTGGCTCAAACATATGGGGCGATTCAACGATACTTGGGCAGATCTCCGGACTGCATATTTGAAGAAGTACTATCCTCTCGGCCGGACGAATGCAGCTAGAGCCATGATCAGCAACTTCGCCATGATCCCGAATGAACAATTCCATGAAGCTTGGGATCGATTTAGAGAGCTCATCGACCGGTGTCCACACCATGACATATCTAAGCCCAATCTAGTGCAGAGTTTCTTTTGTGGGCTGACATCGGAGCTGTAGGGGCTCGTGAACGCCTCTTGTGGTGGGTCCTACTTTTCCAAAGGCGAAGATGATGTGTGGGCCATCTATGAAGGGATGGCAGAAAACTTAACTGTTATGGCCCAAGCCTACGTCTACACGCAGCAGAAGCCCCTGCAAGGAGCGGGATCATTCCAGAGGATCAGCCTGCATCGATGCCGGTCCGCAAACCTCATCGGCAGCCGCAGCCCAAGCCGAATCAGTCGCAACCGACATGGGCATCATCAGTGAGAAACTGGACCATCTTGAGATCCTCGAGAAGAAACAGATGCAAGACATGGCCCAGATGGACCAGATTGCCAAGACGATGAGTGACCTGAAGACGCAGATCCTTTGCGTCCAGGAGGCACAAACTTTTTCTCAGCAGCCTCCCAGGTCACATGTTGATCCGAGCAGTAGTAACTCATCCCAACCCTCTGTCTCGTACCGCCAGGTCAACCACATCCAGGTAGAGCCGGTCCCGTTGCTACAATACTACCCAGCGCAGCCGCCATCTCAGGACACTCAGATGGTGGTCTATCAGCCGGAACAGCCACTGGCAGTTCTTCCTCCACCATCCTTTGAGCAGGAGCCATTGATGGAAGTCAATTGGATTTGGTACGACCGATACCCTCAGCTCGGGATTCGCCGTGATCACCCCGGATTCCGTTGGGGCAACGGTGGTTCCTCATCTCAGCAGCAACCTCATGCTCAGGGACAGCAGAGCAGCCAGCAACCACAGCAGCAGCAGCCCCAGTATGCCCAGCAGCAACAGTACCAGCAAGGTCCTCGTCCCGCCTATCAGGGACAACATTGGAGGTAGCATCAGCAGCCTCATCAGTCATATCCCCATCCTCCCTAGTACCAGCAGTACCAGCAGCAGCAACCTCATTTCCCGTAAGGGAACCCATCCGATTCTCAGACCCCAGCTTTTGAGAACACAGCTTTAGACAATCTTGCCCGCTTGCTTTCCGAACAGCGAACGTCCTTCCAGCAAGAAATGGATGAGTTCCGGCAGGAGATGAGGGAGATCATCAAAGGCAAGGCCGCTATACCAGCTCAGATTGAACCTAACCCAAACAATCTGAAAAGAAAGTCTGAGCAGGTAGAGTTTACAGAGGATACCTCTCCTAATGACTATTTGAGTGACATGTCTCTTTCTTTGTATGATGCTGATTTTGTGACAACTAGGAGCGGTAGGAAGCCAGCCGACAGCACCTCTTCTGAGCGACAACCGCAAGCTGAATCAGGAGCGCCAGAGGAGCAGAGTAGCGGTACTGATGACGCTGATGATGTTGAAGATGGTGGCGCTGATGTCACCAATGATGGAGTTCCAGACGACGGCATTGAGGCCGTCGTGATACCAGATGCAGACGGTGGTGCTGATTCCACCATTTTGGATACAGAGCCAGAGCGCGGTGCTGATGCCGCGAAGTCAGGTGCCGGTGGTGGTACTGAGGCCACCACATCCACTTTTGTTGAGCGTCCTTCTGTGGTGTTACCACTTTTGTATCTATAGACTGTGGTAACAACAAAAAGAACAAAAATATGAATAAAATAAAGGTTTCTGTTCAAATTGCAGATCCATATGTGTTGAATGATGATGATTGTATGGACTTTATTCCTTCACAGGCACAGGGACTTATTCTTAGTCCTCCATCTGAGGAGGCCACTACCATCCCCTTTCCAGAAGCACTCCGTCGAGCGAAGGGGAATAAAAGAGAAAATCCCAAAAAAGACCAACAGGTAGAGTTCAGCATCCAGATGATTGATCGATTCCATATTCAGCTGACTCTACAAGAAGCACTTGAGCACAAAGAACTTGAAAGAGAAGACTACAGTCCGCAGGAAGAGGAGGAACCACAAAGATCAGATCCATGTGCTCACTTATTCCACTTGCTGCACTATTCAGAACAAACTGCCAGCCAAGCGACCAGATGCAGGAGCTCCCTATGTCAGATGCGAGATTCAAGAGCAGCGGTTTGATCGTACTCTGTTAGACAGCGGCTCTTCAATTAACCTTCTTCCGGCAGCCTTACTCGACCGATTCGAGTTTGGTCCTCTTCTTAGGAGCAGGTCAGTCCTTCAGTTTGCTGATAGGTCGACCAAGAGGCCGAAGGGGTTATTGAAAGACGTGGTCGTTACCATTCAGGGCCTGAAATTCCTCGTGGACTTCGTTGTGTTGGACATGGAGATCCCTGAGTTGGTAACCGATGCCCCCATCATACTCGGACGTCCATTCTTGGCCACAGCCAAGGTGGTGACCGATCATGATAGTGGGAAGGTATGTTTTCGCGTAGAGGGCGAAACCATACAAATAGAGTCGATCGAAGAAACAAGAGCCAGAGAACTAGAATGCTTAGAGCAGTCCAGCGAAGTCGCGCAGATGACAGAGGAAGAGCTAGACATCCACTAGGAGTGTGATTTTGTGATGACAGATGATGAGTCCAACTGGACAGATCCACTAGCACCGACCCTCGCCTTGCCTACAGACTCACTATATCTAAAGCTTATGGCAGTCGAGAGCCTGGAGAGCACATCCCTGGACGAGGATACACTTGAGGCTGACAGTGTTGGGACGAGTGGTGCTGATGATTTTCAATCTTGTTCATCTTCTTCTGATCCCTCGGATTCAGACATTGATTGGGATGATTTTGATTCCTTCTGAGCCAACAGCCATGACAGAGTGTGAGCCAGTGCAGTTTATTGATGATTCAGCAGGCCGCCCTTCGTCAGAGATTCATGTAGAGCGAGAGTTCTCACATGCAGACCTGGTAGCCTTCACACAGACATATCAGAAGCCAGGTCTGCCACCTCCCAGTTGTCCAGAACTGAAGCCTTTGCCACAGTCGTTGAAGTATAGATTCCTTGTGGGTGAGCCTGATATGCACCCAGTCATTGTCTCAGCAGGTTTGACTGGAGAGCAAGAATCTCGTCTGATGGAGATTCTTGAAAGAAACCGCAAGGCAATAGGATGGAGTATAGCTGATCTCTAGGGGATTAGTCCGGCTCTGTGCTCCCACCACATCTATCTTGAGGATGACGCTAGGCCGTCGCGTGAGTTCCAACGACGGCTGAATCCGAATCTTCGAGATGTGGTCATGAAAGAAATATCGAAGTGGTGGAGCGCCGATTTTATCTACCCCATCTCCGACTCCAAGTGGGTTAGTCCGTTGCATGTGGTATCCAAGAATATGGGTATCACTACGGTTGTGAATGAGTCTGGAGAGGAGATCGCTATCCGAGTACCCACTTCTTGGAGGGTCTGAGTGGACTACAGACGATTGAATGAGGCCACCAAGAAGGATCATTTCCCGCTGCCATTCATTGATCAGATTATCGAGCGGCTAGCTGGGAAGAGTCATTACTGCTTTCTTGACGGGTACTCCGGATATAATCAAGTGGCCATTGCACCCGAAGACCAGGAGAAAACGACATTCACCTGTCCGTTTGGGACTTATGCTTTCAGACGGATGCCCTTTGGTTTATGTAATGCTCCGGCGACATTCCAAAGGTGTATGTTGTCCATTTTCTCGGATATGGTGGGTGACTGTTTAGAGGTCTTCATGGATGACTTCTCGGTCTATGGCGATGGGTTCGATGCTTGTCTTGACTGCCTAGACCGTGTGCTTCAGCGCTGCATGGAGGTCAACCTGGTATTGTCTTGGGAGAAGAGTCACTTCATGGTGACTCAAGGGACGGTCCTTGTTATATTGTCTCCAATAGGGGCATGGAGGTCGATCCGGCCAAGGTAGATATCATTAGAAAACTCAACCCACCATCCAATTTGTGTCAGTTGCGGTCTTTTCTGGGGCATGTCGGTTTCTACCGACGGTTTATTCAGGACTTCAGTCGGATTGCCCGACCGCTTACTGATCTGCTGACGAAAGACACCGAGTTCATTCTCAATGATAAGTGTCTTGCGTTTTTGGAGACTCTCAAAGGTATGGTTGTTTCGGCTCCTATCCTTCAGCCACCCGATTGGTCTCTCCCATTCGAGATCATGACGGACGCTTCAGATTTTGCCGTTGGGGCTGTACTTGGACAGAGGAGGGATGGATTGTTGTTTGCCATTCACTATGCCAGCCGGACTTTAGATGCCGCTCAGCGGAATTATACTGTGACTGAGAAAGAGATGTTGGTCGTAGTCTTTGCTTTGGATAAGTATCGATCTTATATTCTCGGATCTAGAGTGACAATTTACACCGATCACACCGTCATCCGGTACTTAATGGCTAAGAAGGATGTCAAAGCATGCCTTACCAGATGGATCCTTCTACTCTAGGAATTTGATATTGAGATTAAGGATAAGCCTGGAGTCAAGAATGTGGTGGCGGATCATCTCTCCAAATTGGAGAATCTTGAGGAATCTGAGCCCAGTGCACCTATCACCGAGACGTTTCCAGATGAGGTGATCTTGGCTATCACCTCGCTTTCGTGGTATGCCGACATTGTGAATTACCTTGTTGCCAAGACGGTCCCACAGGGTTGGCCCAGACAGAAACTCGAGACCTTCCTGGCGAAGGCCAAGTTTTACCATTGGGAGGATCCCGTCCTTTATCATGAAGGAGGGGATAACATCTGGAGGAGGTGCATTCCTCAAGAAGAGCAGCATAGCGTCCTTACATACTGCCACAAGCTTGAGGCAGGAGGACATCATTCTAGAAAAAGGATAGCACAGAAGGTGCTTCAATCCGGCCTATGGTGGCCTACTCTCTTCAAGGATTCTGATGAGTTCGTGAAGAGATGTATTGACTGTCAGAAGATGGGAACCTGCGGACAGAGAGACATGATGCCCATAAAACCCATTCACTTTTGTGAGGTTTTTGATGCATGGGGGATTGATTTCATGGGCCCATTTCCTAAGAGTCAGGGATTCGAGCACATTTTGCTCGCTGTAGATTATGTCAATAGATGGGTTGAGGCCATCCCCGCCCGAGCCGCAGATGCTAAAACCGTATGCAAATTTTTTAGGAAAAATATCATTTCACGGTTCAGGGTACCTAGAGTCTTGATTTCAGACGGGGGGTCTCATTTCATCAATAACAAGGTTAGGGCCCTTGCAGACGAGTTCGGCATTGACCATCGGGTTGCCACACCTTATCACCCTCAGACTAATGGTCTTGCCGAAGTATCAAACCGGAAGATAAAAACTATCTTACTGAAGGTTGTCCGCCCAGACCGAAAGGATTGTCACAACTTTTGGACTCGGTCTTGTGGGCCTATCGGACTTCCTTCAAGAATCCATTGGGTACATCTCCCTTTCGACTCGTCTATGGCAAGCCGTGCCATTTGCCGGTGGAAATCAAGCATAAATCCTTTTGGGCGGTCACTGAGTTAGTGTTAGATCATGAGAGTATATGAGAACAGAGAAGAGCAGAGTTCGCAGCCCTGGAAGAACTGAGAGATACAGCCTTTTCCAGCAGCCTACAGTACAAGGAGAAAGTGAAGACATGGCACGATTCCCATATCAGCCATAAACAATTTGAGCCAGATTAGAGAGTATGGTTGTTTGATTCCAGGCTGAAATTATTTCCAGGAAAATTACAGAGCAAGTGGAAAGGCCCATATGTGGTCAGGAAGGTACATGACAATGGCAGTATTGACATATCCGAACCGTCATCTTCCTATACCTTCCGTGTCAATGGTCAACGCCTGAAACTATATCTAGATCACGACCCGTCGACCATTAATGTTGCCCCCATTCTTCTGGTATGAGATGTGTTCTTTGACTCATATCATCTGCATCTCATACATGGTGATCACTTACATCTTCCGTTGTACAGATCATCTGTCTATATCACGCTTTCATCTGTTAATCTCTTTTCTTCTTTTCTTCTTTTCCTTTTCTATTCTCCCCCGAGTTTCTTCTATTCATTTTGATCCTCTTCATTGTATCCTCTTCTTGCTTATACTTAGGGATATTTTACCCTAAGTATAGGGGGAGACAATCTGAGTACGATCTGTTCATTCCCACCCTTGACCCTCCCTGCATTGTGTACAGTCTGCTATACTTAGGATTATTTGATCCTAAGTATAGGGGGGACGGTCAACTTCTCTTGGGTTCATTCATTCTTTAGACTTACTTATACTTAGTACGAGTTATGGTTACTCCTTTCTCTCCGATCTATGAGGACATAGCTCAAGCTAAGTACAGGGGGGTCGTATATATTGTGTATATACTTTAGCCATAACTCGTACTTTCATATTTTCTTAATAATATGGCTAAAAATTCTTTAAAATTCATTAAATCTCTTAATAAAAAGGTGTTTTGTTCCTCAAATTCTTTTTGTATTTACTTATTAATAAATCAGGTGAAAATGTTTTTTGCAAAATGTTTGAAAAATAGTTTGAAAATCTTTGTGAACATCTATTGAAAACTATTTTGAAAATATTTTGTTACATGTTTTCAACATGTGTAAAATGTGTGGCTTGTAAAAATTATTTTCTTTATGTGAAATAAAAGTTTGAAAAATGATTTGCAAATGATTTGGAAAAATGGTTGCAAAAATATTTTGAAAAATCTATATATACTGTTTTGAAAACCTTTGCAAAATGATTTTCAAATGTGTGTACATGTTTGTAAAATGCTTGTAAAAATTATTTTGGACTAGAGTTTTCAAAAATTCTTTGAAAAGGCTGTGTCAAATAAGTTTGAGGAAGACATACATCTCATTAAAATTCTTTATATATATGTATAAAATTGACCACTTACCCTTGTAAATTCTCAAAATCCACTTCTTGTATATATAAGAAGCACTCCCGTGTACATAGTTTTCACCTAGTTTTCAGCCAAAAAACTTTTTATTTTCAAAAATCCCAAAAACATTTGCAAAACTAAAATCCAAAAACATTTGAAAAATCTTTTTGAAAAAGACAAAAAATGCATATGCATATGCATCATCATCATCATGTTTTCAAAAATCCATAAAAAGTTCAAAATCTTTGAAAATTGCATCACAAAAATATTTTCTGCATTCTGAATTGCATTTGCGTAGCATTAGCATTTTTTGGATTGAGTTTGATAGTTGAACAAGTCTAAGTAAAATCTGGATATTGAAGCTTGATTGGACCTTAAAATCTATCTAAATAACAGGAACCTTATAGGAACTGGGTTTGAGGTACTTCAGGTCTAGTTGACTTAATTCTTTAAGGATCACGTGACTTGGTTCAATGGATTCTTGACTGCCTAAGTAAAGTATTTCGGAGCACACGCACGACTCTTGTTGATAATGACCTAACTTGGACACCTGCACCTTTCACATGGCTCAACTCAGTTGGAGTGGTAAGGGGATTGGATTTGTCGGTATGTGACGCACACAAGTGGAAACATTTGTCCTCCTCTAGGGAGGGAAGTACACCCCAGTCCGTCCAGTGATGAGGAAGTCTAAAGACAGGAGGCTGTGGGTTGCGATAAAGCTTCAAAAGAGGGATAGTCTACTGGCTCAAGAGGAAAAACTCCTTATGTAAATGCTGCTGTGAATAGTATTAAAAAAAAGTTCAGGCATGTACAAAAATAAGAAGCCTGCAAAGTATGTACAAATGTGTAAAGCCAATAAGCAAGCTTGAGTTCCAAAGTCAAATATGTGAGCCTGCAGCAGGATGACTTGACTACACTGGTCTTGCATCCCGGGATAGGTAGCTACACTGGCTACCGTCCATTCTTCTCTTCACCCCCTCCTCTTGAGCTGGTTGCCACTTGAACTTAGAAGGGAATACCCCGCTCCTCGAGGACGGAGTTGTTGGATTGGGGAATCATTGGGTTGTCGTACTGGAGAAGTCAGTTTCGTTGCCATTCTAGTTGGGGAGAGCCACTATCACTTACACTGTACGAGTCAGATTCATAGTCGTAAGGGTTTGCGTATGAGTTGAGATATTTCTGATATGGCTATTGAGGAGACTTGAATAGAGTTTTGGGATTCTCAAGGACTGTTGGATTTCAAATTCGGTTCTCATTAAGGTTCCGCCCGCACTAAAATTCCAAAGGTCCGACTTAAGCTCCAAACTTTGATTTTGTGAAGACAAGTTTAATAATTAAACTAAATCCAAGTTCTTCTTTTTCTTTTCTTTCTTTTTCTTTTTGCACTTATTGCATAAGTGTTTGCTAGGGACTAGCAAAGGTAAAGTATAGGGGGATGATGAATCCACATTTCATCATCTTTATTCTATCATTTTTGCCTCAAAAACCCTAACAAATGCCTGTAAATACCCTTAATTAGAGCATATTAGCATTCATGCATGTGCATGTAAATAGTGTATAAAATACTATAATTAACGCCAAAATTATATAATAAATAAAAGAAAAAGAATAAAATATTGTAAATATTTTATGACCCAAAACCTCGAGACCTAGGCATCTTGATGAATAGGTCGACAAGGAATAAAGTAGGGGAGATAAGGGTCAAATACCTATACTTTTTAATTCATTATTTATTCATTTTGGGACCTATTTTTGTTTCCACTTTTTATACATCAAATAAAGAAACCTTGCACATGAAAGTTGTAGATAATTAAATAAACAAAAATACAAAATTGATTTCACTGAAAAATAATACACAGATGAAAAGTTATGGTCTGAATAAAAATCAAGAATCCCAACTTCCCAGACCCGTATCTCACAAATGAAAACTCCAAATGCAGCAAACTCACCTTTAATTTATATAGAATAAAATAAGTTATTCAATGGCAGTGGTTTCGCAGTTGGCGGAGCTACGGTTTGAAAGTTGAGTTTTGGACCCTCATTGTATACTTGTACAGATTAAAATATTCAATTTATTATTTAATCATTATTTTTGTATTTTTATATTTTTATAATTTTGTAAATATTATTTATAGTATATATGTACATTAAAATAAGAAGAAAAACCCAAAAGAAATCTAAAATAAAAATACATATATATTCCACATAGGTATAGGACCTATATTTATACCTATACAATACATACTTTTATTTATTAAGTACATAAAACCATTCAGAAAATTAAAATAAAAATATAATTAAGTATATAAAAGTATTTTATATTTTTATAAAATAATAAAGATAATTAATAAAATTTAAAATACCAAATAAAAATAAAATACTAAAATATATAGGTAATATACCTATATGGGGTATAAAAGTAAACTTGTAAAAATATATCTCATAAAAATAATTAAAAATCAAAATAAAATACTACATAAAATAATAAATATTTTTTATTTAATAATCTAAATTTAATTCGACCTTGTTCTATTGTTTATTGAATTAATAAAACTATTTCTCAGGCTTTTTCCTGGTTGGTCCACGTGGACCAACCAGGTGGAAACCCTTGTTGACCCCGGTCAACTAGGTGTCCTAGCCCCCTGTCAACTCTGCCAGCCTCGTTTTTGACCCACCTTTGTGGATTTCTCGAGGCCAAGTCTTTCATCTTCTGGTGTGGCATCCTTCTGCAACATTGATCCTCGATCATCCCTCATACTCACCCAGATGTTTACCTGGGTTGTCGTGCGTTGATTCAACCACTACGCCTCGGTTTTCCCCCTCATCCGTCAACCCAATAAAATGGAACCTCTGACTTCAATTCAAAATTGAACCCCATTCTTGGTCCCTCTCGCGCCCCTTTCGATCTCAATCGAGTCCTGGAGGTGACAGCTTCAAGATCAGCTATTCAAGGAGGCGGAGCAGCGCTGACCTGGGCGTTCCATCACCTCCGGCCAACCCCCGTCGAGGTACCCTTAACCTCGGGCCCCCAGGCCCTTGAGGTGGTTATTTTCCCTTAGTTATTCTTGCATTCTTCTAGCCATAATCTTAGAATAAAAAACCCTCAAGAAAACCTCGCTTCCATCGATCAATTTGTCCCATCCATTCATCTCGCCGGAGCGCACCTCCGGTCGAGCGTTACCCTATCGATTCGCGCCTCTTTTCCATCTTCCACGGAGTCCAGGCATCTTGCCCAGGGCTCTATCACCTTTTTCTTGCAGGTACGAGCACTTGAGCGACATCTGGGAGCATTTTTGGGCTCGCCGGAGGTACCTGGAGGTCCCGAGCTCCGCCGCCGTCGTAGGCGAGAACCAGCACCCCTCCGGCCATTTTGAAGCTCCCCGGACCTAGAGAACGCCTGCAGGAAGAGATCTGGGCCCTTTTAAGCTCTGAACGCCGACGAAGGAGGGAGGGGGAGGTCACGGAAGTTCGTCGTCGTCGGCCTTCTTCCGCGTTCTTCCTCCAGGCCTTTCAGCCGTCCGATCAAGGGAGGCCCCAGATCCATCGTCCACCGTTCGATTCGCGCAACCACAGCCATCCATCATCAACCAGATCTTCTAATCGCGGCCGTTGGAGCGCGAAGCGGTATCGTCCGAGGAGATCGCGCCACGCGTCAAGTGAACGTCCCACAGCCCTTCGATCTAACCTGCCAGCTGACCGTCGGATCGCAGCCACGTGTCGCCAGAATCCATCGGCCGTCAGATCTCCTTTGCGTGGGAATTTTGCAAGTACATCCCCCACACTTTTGTAATTTTCTTTTAGTCCATAAACTTTAAATGGTAGCTTAAAACTTTTGTAAAATTTACAATTAGCCCTCGGACTTTAGGTATTTGCAACTAGGTCCTCTACCACGTCACCTCACGTGACCTGTTCACGTGAGGCGCGAGCTTTTTGCAGAGAGGCCCCTGGCCTTTTGTGAATTTCATTTCAGTGCTCTAAGTTTTGTATTAAGTGTTAAATTTTTAGAAAAATTGCATGTGAACCCTCGGGTTTTTGTAAATTGCAGTTAGGTCCTTCCCAGGCGCGTGCAAGTCGCGTGCCCTGGTGGACATTTTACGCATGTGCCCTCCCGGGTTTGGATATTTGGGATTGGTCCTTTAAAATAAGTAATCGGTGTATTATTTTGTGGAAAATTGCATGTATGCCCCTGGATGTTTTAATATTTGCATATATACCCCTGCCAGGCTGATTATTTTTTGTGAGTTTGTTTTATTTATTTAAGGCATCATTTTTAATTCAAAAAATTCCCAAAAATTTAACATAGGCTCCTGTCCACTTGCACTTTCACGTTATATTTTTAGTTTCCATTTTTGTTGCATTTTAGCATTTATTAAAAATCAAAAACATGCATTTTAGCTACTGTCTAGCTTAGAAAATACCAAAAAATATTAAAACTCCTAGAAAAATTCCAAAAGAATTACCTATTGTCTATTTATCCTATTTTAGTGTCAGTCCAAAATCACTAAAAAATTCAAAAGAAAAACCTTAAAAATTGGAAAATACCTAAAAACTTCTAAAAAATATATAAAATCGTAGAAAAATCAGATAAATACAAATTCAAGTTCTGTAGATTCCCTATTTTATCTCCTTTATTTTAAAATTAGTTTGGAAAAATTTTGTGGCTGTTTGATATTTTTAATTCTTATTTTACATTCAGCCAGCAGCTTATTCCCTGTTATCCTTTATTTCGCCTTTTATAAATATCAAAAACATTCTGAAAAATACCCAAAAATCACAAAAACTGTAGAAAATTATTAAAAGACCAAAAAGATTTTATTTCTGAATTTTTGAGCATTTTGCATATTTTTATAAATATTATATCACCCCCTTTTTCTTATATTGCTTATATATTCTAATATTGAAAAAATATAAATAGAAAATATAAAATCAGAAAATTAAAAATCAAAATACAAAATTAAAAAAATTAAATAATAATTTTAAAAATTAAAAACCGACAAAAATATTTGCATTGCATAGTGTAGACAACACATCACATTCACTCACATACACATTTGTAGATCTACCCTACCTTGTTCCCTCTGTTCGAACTCTCTGCATACTTGCTTCTATACACCTGGTTTGTAGAGTTAAAAATAAATTTTAGCTCCACCATTTGCTTGTCATTTATTGATATTCTTAGTGTGGGTTAATTGTTGATTTTACACGGGATTCTGTAGTGGTCAAGACACTGACTGTTGACTCGCCTTGTGAGTCAATACGACCGCTCTCAATTTCGTGTAAATCAGGAACCCGTATTTCACAAAATGAACTCTGATTATTTTGAATTTGATCTTAATTTGTAGATAATTGAATATATGTTAATTCAAAAGTAAGTAGAATGAAATTGAACATTGTATGAGAGAGATAGTTGTGTTTACCGGTTTTGTCGTATAATTAGGGTTTAGGTTTATTTCAAATATATACAAGTTAGTATTTTTTATGATTTTCCATTGATTGTTGTTAGTGTTATTTACACAATAGAGTTAGTTTTTAGTCAATTGGAGTTAGGATGTATTAAGTAAAAATGAATGAAGTTAGGTAAAAATTTACAAATGAGTATGAATGATGAATGGAACACTAATTTATGCAAATTATTTACAAGTGCGTAAATGTTAATTTTTAGATATAAACATGTGAATGAACCTAATTTCTCAGGATGAAGCTATATTTCAGCTAATTAGAGTAATGAATCGCAAATTCTCAGCCCCATATACTTAAATCTTGTGCATCCACAAGCAACTAAAAATAAAGAGGTGAAATGAGATTAGGTTCCATACCAAGCATCCTTGGGATGAAGCATATGCAGAGGATGAATGTCTTGCGGTAAAACGATAAAATGAGAGTCCTTCTTGAAATAGGACCATGAACGAAAGGTGAAACTAGAGCTCGACTCGATCTTTGAATTAATAGTTTGGCGAAACTCTTGTGAAAACTAGGATTTTAAAGTCAACAATCTCCAAGTTCTACAAGTCATTGTATTGGTTCAACTCAGAAGTCATCTTAGATCAACCCCCCTCCCAAAGCATCCTCCATGAACATTGAACCAACTGTCTCTTGCGTGTAAAGGGTGTTAGCTCTCTCCATTCGAAATGTCAGACTACCGTCCAAACCTCTTCTCTAGTAACTCATCCTCGGGGAGTTGGATATTTCTTTATGAGTTCGGGTACGTGCTAGTTCACAACTAATATGAGGGAGAAGTCTACAAGAGTGAGAAAAGAACTAGAGTGCGACCGGTGTAGTCACATATCCTGTGAAGCTTGTCTAGTACATCCTAGTCTCCACCAAGATATGGAGGGTATCTGAAGCTTAGACCATTGTGATCAATAATGTGTAAGGCAATTGGCTTCTTTTGGTATGAATTGTTCTTGCTCTGCATTGATCTTTTTGTGCCTCGACAGATATATATAATCCTTTTTTCTGCCTATTTTTTTGGGGTTTTAGAAAAATTACGCTAGCAATCCATCCCTCATCCGAAGCTTTATTTCAACTCGTACTCCGGTCTTTAGATGTCCATACTACCAGAAAAGAAGCTTACATAGTCTTTCAACAGCACGTCCAAGTCGAGCTAAGTGCATCATGCGAGAGTACAAATTAGTTCCCTATTCAAGAGTCATAGTCAGAGTGAGGTGACCAGGTTAGACACTAAGAGTCGAAGTTTGAACATTATCATGCATAACTCGGAGATTTAAGTCTAGGACTCAAAGCTTCTAAAATCCCTTTTATCGGTGAAGTTCCTATAAAAATTAAGTGGATTAAGATCACGTCAAGACCACTCTTGATTTTTACTGACGACTCGGTTCAGAACCCAATTACTTTTCACCAATGCAAATGCATGATATGTTGAATGGAATGCAGATGCATGTGATGTAGTTTTTCATATTTTTAAAATTTTTAAGAGTTTCACACATATTATACATATTTACAAATATTGTACATATTTTACGATCTTTATATGTTTTACAAAAATTACCCACACATATATCAAGTTATATATATAGAAAACACTGTACCATATGATATAATGCAACACATAGTACGTACTCAAATGCAACTCGCATTCCCTGTACTTAGCATATGTTAAGTCTATAAGTGTGCAAAGGTGGAAAAGAGTAGGTTAAAAGTCGGTCACCCCTTAAACTTTGGCTCTAGTTAGCCTAAGTATAAAAGAGAGCAAAAACAGGGTGGTCGAGGGCAAGGAGAAAGATGAATATACACAGGGCGGGCATTAGCCTCCCTATACTTAGGCCTTTGCCTAAGTATAGAAGAAGTAGAAGAGAACCGATGGGATCAGGAGAGACGTAGTTAGGTGTTAAATCACTGATGAAGATTCTGAGAGGTGAAATGTGTACGTGCAAGGTGTCATGTAGAGCTTGTTGGTGTGTCCTCTGGATCTGCTTCATGCACAACGATTTCCTCAAATCTGGACAACTGGTCATCCGATTCAATGAACGGTTTCAACAACTGTCCATTTACTAGAAATGGTGGTATACCCTATGTGAGTTCTGAGATTTCATTGCTACCGCTCTCATAACTACTCGGATATGGTAGGACCCCATCCACTTAGATTTCAATTACCTTGGAAAATCTCCAACTTCGCATTAAACAACCATACCTTCTGCCCATGGACAAATATTTTCTTCCTGATGTGTTTATCATGCCATTTCTTCACTTTTTCCTTATAGATGATTTTTGTCGTATGCCCGATTTCTGAACTCCGCTAGTTCATTCAAGTCCATCTCTCTATGTTTCTGATCCAAGTGGTTGTTACGATTCATCTTTTTAATAGCCCATTCTGATTTGTGTATTAGCTCCGTGAGCAAATGATATAGCTTCCCAAAAACCATCCTGAACGGGGAAGTGCCTAATGGAGTCTTGTAAGATGTCCAGTAAGCTGACAGAATTTTGTCGAAGATTTGGGACAAGTTCTTCCTGTCATAGCATACAAGCTTCTATAGAGTGCTCTTTACTTCCATATTTGACACCTCAACCATGCCATTAGATTGTGGGTGGTATGGACTAGCAAGGAAGGCATATTTGATGGTTGGGGTTAACTACTTGGGATCAGGTAAGGTGTGATCACCTAGGATGTCTACCTCAACTGGCTTTGACTCTGTGCTGACGGTGGTCGAAGTTGTCTTTACCGTTACTGCCACCAACGGTGTCTACTGCTCAGGAGTTGGATCGTAAAGATATCAAGAAAATCAATAATCACCATGTCCAACTCATCATCCTCACCCTCAGATTGTCCTAAAGGAAATAGGATGGGCATGCCTAGATCGACCTCTAAGTCATCGAGGGTGTAGGGATCTGTATTTCTACTTGTGTTTTTTATGCCAAACACACTGTCATCCCCATGTGAGAGAAACTCGTCTGTTTCAGTTGGGTTCTACTTTCATGGCCTTACAATGTCCAATTGTTCACATTCTACCTCAAATATAGAGTACTCAGTGCTGATCTCAGAATATGGTCTCTGACACTTTGTCTACTTCATTTCCAACTCTACTTCATGTCTGTAAGCACGGAACTGGATCTTCCCATCATTGTAATCGAACACGACCCCGATTGTCCTCAGAAAAGGGCAACTAAGGATTATCTGGGAATTCTTCCAATGTCGAGGGACCTCCATATCTAGAATAGTAAAATCAGCCTTGTAGTCATGTCCCTCGATCAACATGTCATCCTTCCTCAATACAAGGTCTCTTTATGGATCACTCAACGAACTGGAGATATGCTCGCGATATCTTAAGAGGACCTAGGTTGAGTCTCTTAATAAGTACAGAGGGTATAAGGTTAATTAAGGATCCGTTGTCAAGTAGAATGTTGTAAACGCAGTGTCAGTGGCCTGCCTCGAGCATCCATATCATGTTTATTCCTTGAGATCTCATTACAAATGGCACAAGTCATTGTTATGGAAAGCACATGCTTTTCTCTTCTTGTACTTTTCTTCATGTTTGTCCTCATAGGTGTGCAATTTGTTTTGAGGTACTTCTTCATAGCAGGTGTAACATCCATGAACTCTTTAAACAACATCTCAACTTTGATATATTCCTTGCAAATTCTTACCATCTAAGAATCATCGCTTGGGTAAGAGGGGCTTGGTGATAGGCTCTTCTCACGGTATGTGAGTGACTAGTGTCTGCCATCTGTTCGAAGATCTTACAGACGATATTGACATTCTTGTTTAGTTAACTGCCCCCACAAGCAGGGGGCGGAGCCAGAAAATTTGTATAGGAGGGGCCAATTTTAGTCAAATCTATACATATATAGGTAATTGAAAATACTACTATTGAGTTAAAAGAGTTTTTAAAGTGATAGGTAAACTCTGAGAGAAATTTACATTATTTATCGAAGTTGCACTCGACGATTTTCATTACATAAAAATCATCAGTGACTTCTTCCACGATTGAATCCTTATTCACAAAAAAAGGATGGAGAGTGGATAAGTAGGACACATTGTCGGTAACTAATTGAATGGTAATCACTATGGATACAATTGTATCACCAATACTTTTCAAATACATATATTATCGTGGTTTGGATCTACCTCCCTACTATTTTACATCAAAAAAGTTCATTTACCGTGACACCAATAGATCATGTAACTCAAGCACATGAAGTAACCGAGATTTAGGATAGGATAGAGTCTGGGATTAAGAGGGTATGTACACGATTTCTATTCGTTAAGAAATTCTAATATTGCTGAAAGAGAACTTAGAAAATGTTGATGTTATATTGATATTATCTGTTTATATTTTAATCATTTCTATTTTAATCATTTGAACAAAACTATTTATATGGGTGGTATTGGTTGTAGTTCATCATAGATTCATAAGCCTCGTAATGTTTCGATGTCAATCTATTGCTTCAATAAATACTTCAACCACCGCAAAGGAACTGGGAATGTAATACCAAACGAATCGAACTTTATCGAACTCTAGATAAAAGCAAAGATTTCCATTTTCGAAAACGTAAGATCGAAACATCGTCACGACCTCTATATGCAATGCACTCGTACTACCAACCATACACTACAAAAAAATTGATCTATAGTGACGCTTTTTTTAAAACTCACTAAATTAGTCATTGTTAAATATATAGTGACAATATTATTCGTTGTGAAATGAGTTTTCGTACTCAAAATTAGCAACGAATATCATATCCCTCGATATATCATTAGCAACGGTCCATACAACGACGCTTATCCATTGCTATTTTTTAAAATATCAACTAATCGTCACTAATTTTTTAGTTCAAAACTTAGCGACGATTAATTAGAAGTTTAAAAAATAGCAACGGATAAGCGTCACTATGTGATCATTGCTAATGATATAACGACATATATGATATTCGTCGTTTATTTCGAGTACGAAAAATAATTTCGCAATGAATAATATCATTGTTATATATTTAGCAACGGCTAATTTAGTGGTAGATTTTGAAAAAAACTGTCATTATAGCTCAATTTTGTTGTAGTGATAGAAATATTGTCAAATCTAAAGGATTTTAATGAAGTAGCAATCAAAACCTGACTCTGTAAGGGCACGTCCCTGCTTTAACTCACCAACCCCTCGGTCCATACGCACTCGGTTTTGACGGACCCCAGCCACAGCTTGCGTACTGTCGCACCAGTCAACAAGAAAGTTCTGATAAATAATTACATGCGAGATGATTTGTAATGGAACCATAAGGACGAGAATCGACAATGGGGTTTTCCAGGATGGGCTAGTTTGAATCAAGAATTGGGAAGGAGGGGAAGTTGAATAGTGGATTTTCCATATGGGTTGGTTCGAATGGGGGAATGATGATGGATGGGAAGTTGAATCGCCGCTTTCGAGAAGTTTGCAAAGATAAAAAATAGAATAAAAGAAATGTTTATTAGAATTAAAAAGGGAAAATGATGAAATTAAGGGCCTCTTCAATATTTTCCCCATTTGGGGGGGGGGGGCGCATGGCCCCTACTCGCCCCTCTCTATCTCTGCCCCTGCCTACAAGCAGTGCTCACTAATCCTTACATCTCAAGGATGAGTCCAAATAAGCTTCGAATGAGAACCGACTTGGTTATCTTGTGATATGGACATTTTTACAACATGTCCTTAAATCTCTCCCATGCCTCATGGAAGGGATCATGAGAGAACTGAGTGAAGCTCGTGATCCTGGATCTCATTGGTTGGTCTAGTTTAGATGATAAAATTTTTTCAAGACTATGTCCTTCAACTGATTCCATGTGGTTACTACTGTCCCCAAATTTTTCAGCCAGTATGCTGCCTTTTCTGTCAAGGCAAAGGGGACCGCCCACAGCTAGATATAATCCTAACCAACCTGAAGGTTACTCTAGTTGTCATAGATCATTTCAATCTCTCATGGGAATGTGAAGGGTTCTTCTATCTCGTTCCCATTGAATTTGGGGAATAATGCCGAGAAATACGGCTTCGGATCATATGCTTCTTGAGGTGGTATAGGCCTAAGCCAGTTTTGTATCTGATTCTCTGCAGAATGGTATGCATCTCGCATAGGATCATCTTCTCTTCTCGCGTCTCTAAGATGGTTCACCTCATCTTGTAGTGTCTGGTTCAGTTGTTCTGTCTGTGGTAGCCTAGCCAATATCTGCTATATGGGATCATTCTAGTCATCATCTTTCGGTGGTGGTCTTTTGGGCGACATATCTGCTTCTTCTTCCATACTGTCAATGAAAAGTGGATTCATGTAAGCTCTTGCCAAAGAAAATGATCTAATGGCACTAAGGAGTGGGTCACTCTCAATGCTAGAGGAGAATAGGGGATTGGTCTGGGTCTGACCATACCCTATCATCAGAGGATGGGTTCCATTTCTTATATGAGGGTCATCTAGGAACCAGGGGGTCCACGAAGGGAGTCATCGTAGACCAGAAAAGACACAATTTGGATCATTTTATGAAGTGTTCGCAGGGTCCGAACCAAAATCGCTCCAATTTTCCACCTTTCGATTTCTAGAGATACGAGTTGGAACGCGATATTCAAGAAAAGAGTCGAGAGAGTTTTGTGAAGGTGTGCTATACATAGTCTTTACATGCACATAATTCAATGCGTGATTCAAACCCCGTTCACCGATTTAACACAATGAAGGTCATAAACCATCGATTATCTTTTCAATTTTAAGTTAGACGACAATGCAATCTTGGAGTATGTTACACGCATTTGTGTCTCCCTGACACCCAAATGTGATTCTACTGCCCCTCAATCAAAGGAGTGATCTTCTCAGGCTGTCAGGTTATATCACACTCCTAAAGGAAGTAGCAGACTTGCACACCCAAAGCTTCTCTCTATGGTCGGAGGCAAGCACTAGTAGTTCCCAAATTCCAAGAGTTGGATCTGGAGACTTAAGGCGCAGGTCCATGGTTTTGGGCTCTAAGCTTAAGGCTACGTTCTCACCCACTCATAGTATAGAGATAAGTACCTGCATACAAGGATCGGGGTTACTCTCCTACAAGACAATGATATTCAGTTTTATCTGATTTTAAATTAATCAGTAGTGTTTAATAGTCCTAATTTTATTAGGTGATCACTTACTTTGAAGTTCAGAACCAAGAATGTCTACTGAACGATCCCAATTTCCTTTAATCACAAGTGAGAAAACACAGAGGAAGGAGTCAGAAAAGCCGATGTAATTCGATAAAATAGTGATGTGTTCTCAAGTAGAAATACTTACAGTGGTCCTCGTAATCTCTGTGCAATGTGCTAAATAGAATGGAAATTTACACTACATGCACGCACCGGAAAACCTCTCCTAGACAGATAGTTTTATTAACCAGTGAAGAACAACTTAAATTTGGCTAAGTTGAACATCCAGCGCATTTATTTAATGTGATTATGTAGATCTAAGACTACAAACACAATAAATAAATCTAGTAGCTCAAATAGTTGATGTTGAATCCTATATCTACATCAAGCACCACAAAATAATGGGACTGATGGGCCAAATGTCCAGTACCCGGGTACAATCGCATCTTCAAAAGAAGTCCGCTGGAAATGAGCAAATTATTACAATTTATTTACAAGAATAAATGTCCGAAAAATCGAATAAAACATTCTCTCTTGAAAAAAAATATTTCTTTGCGCCTCCTCAGCGGGCTCGATCCACGTAATCGCCCGCCTCCAATTGCTCGGAGTTGCATCGGCCTTCGAGAAAGCCGCCCCGAGTCCACCAGGTCCCTCGTACGAAAAAAAGAAAATCAAATGATAGAGAGATATTCACAAGAAATATATATAAGGAATACAATGAATGATGCTGAAAAAATAAATAGAAATAATCACAAGAAAATCGGGGGTCAGACTACCTGAGGATGAAAAACCTAAAATCTAATTTATTTAAAATTAATAAAAAACTATATACCTCCTCGACAATGGTGTTATTTGACAGGATCGTGTTACCACCCTTCTAATTAAAGAGAATAATTGTGCGTTATAGTCAAGAAGGAATCCGTCAATAAAAAAACCACACCAAGAGATAATATGGAAAATTATATCTCAATGTAGTAGATTTATTTATTTTACTTGGATTAGTCCAAAGGACGATAAAAGGAGGTAATATAAGGGTCTAGGGTTAACTCTCAAATCACAACAACAATAACAAAGCCTTTTCCCACAATTAAGTAGGGTCAGCTACATGGATTCCTCGCCCCCATTCAGATCTATCTTGCGTCAATCCCGAGCTTATATCCAAAAAACTAAGATCCCTTCGTATAGTCTCTTTCCAACACTTCTTGGGCCGTCATCGCCCTCTCTTAGCCGGCTCAACATCCCAACACTCGCATCTCCTAACTGGTGCATCTGTTGATCTTCTTTGCAAATCCTGGGCTAATTCTCAAATAATCCACAAATTTAGGTTTTCAAAAGAAGAATCTTTTATTTTTGTACGTTCTTTTTTATTTTGCAATTTTTATGGGTTTTGGGTTTAAATGATGCCATTAATTCAAACAAATATGATGCAGGGATTTTACAAATATTTTAATACAAAAAATAATGTTATGTAATCTGTGAGTAATAACTTAAATAAAATGCAATGTCTCGTTTTTTATATTTTTAAATGATGAATAAATGCAATGCAAGAGATAGATGATACGCAGATGAAGCAAGCACAAACCTATCAATCGGTCAAGTTAATTAATCCAATTCAAGAGCCTCCCCCATCAATCAATTTCAGAATTTATATGATCAATAAATTCTAAATTAAGTCCTAATTTTGCACCATTTTATTGAGAAAAAACAATCATAGAATATATGTGCCCACAAATATCAAATAACTTCCTCAAAATTATTGATATAAAAAATGTCTCGAAAAAGAATATCTCGTTGTCTCAAATAATAGATAAAGTCATGTGATCTAAAATGACACCAAGTTCATCAAAATTGGACCACAAATGTGCAAGACAAAAATAGTATAAGTTCAGGAACTGAAATGTAGTTAAAATAAATAAAAATGTCACACAAATAACCTTCTGAGGGGCTTGATTGAAATTTGACAAAGTCGACAGGGCCTCTTTGAAAGTTACCCAATGGTGGGGTTTCTTTGTGATTCTCGAAAGCGCATGGGTATGCACGTTGTTTCTCCCTTACATGTAATCAGGCTTGCATGAGGGGAAGGCTTTTCTGATATTCTAGGAAAGTGCACGGTCAGTACTATAATTTGGTCTGGTATCGTCCGGGGTATGTGATCGGTTTTAGGTGAGGAAGATGGCCCAGGTCCGAAGTTCCATGTGGTTGGATCCCCATACTTTGCTCGAGGCTTGGTTATCTAGGCCCATGGCTTCTTGCGATCATTGTATTACAAGGCAGGGGGCAATCAATGGTGCTTGTAGCACCTGGATTCGACCCGCTCTTCCTTGTCTCCTTCAAGGAGGCTCCACGAGTCGATACATGGCCAAGGGACTTCGGTGGAGCTGCTACCCCTTGGTGATGCCTCCAAGGGAGCGGATCGTCTGTCGTAAGTTATTTGCAGCAGATTCTGCTGCAATGCAAGGATGGGTGACACGTAGCAGTGCAAAATCCAATGTCCAACAATATTTGGGAAAGGTTCTGAAACCCTCCCGAACTCCCTTCCTCCACCGACATTCCCCTCTCCCATCGATCGGCTCCCATCGGCCCACGCCTTCACCTTGCCTCCATCGCCTTCAAGTCGGAGGATGGGAGTAGCTCAAGCATGACTTCTCCTTCTCCTATCTCAAAGCCATGCACGATGGAAGATGTGCATAAGTTAATGCATGGTGGATGCGATAGGTGTGGCAAGGAGGTTGCGTGGTAGAGCGAGGAGGCACGAGGAGGAGGATGTGCAACGGATGGGGGGAGATGAGGTGGACGTACGACGGAGGGGTGATGCATAGCGAGGAGGATGCACGGCAAGGGGGTGGACAACGATGGATTGGGGGCGAGGAGGGTTTGGGGATGGAGGGTTTGATTCCCTCCGTCGCGCATCCACCTCCCTGCACCTCCCACATCCGTTACACATCTTCCTTTTGGGATTACCAAAAGCCCACTTCTCTCCATCGACAGAAAAAGAGAAAGAAGAAGAGATGAATATTCTCATTGTTGAAGTGGTTCTTCCCTAGTACATAGTAGAGAAGGGGATGTTTGTATGCATATGAATGTTTTTGTATATTGCAGTAAATTCTTGTACACATTTTAGATAAGTTTATACTATGTGACATTACTTTGTATTGGAAGTATTATTGTCTACAAGTGAACAATTTCGTATTATAAGGTCAAATTTTGTATAGATGTACCTTCTTTTGTATATCTGAATGTAATTTGGTATGAATCTTTCTTCTTGTATATACATGTTCGAGAAGGGGATGCTTGTATAGAGATTGAACATTTTCGTTTATCAGAGTAAGTCATTGTATGGATTCATCCTATGTTGCATACTTGAGATAAGCATTGTATCAAGCGTCATTCCTTTGTATTGGATGTATTATTATCTGCAAGTGAAGGATTTGTATTATAAGGTTGAATTTTGTATAGATGTGTCTTCTTATGCATATCTGAGTGGAATTGATATGAATCTTTGCTCTTTTGTTTATGCCGTGGAGAAGGGAATGTTTGTATGGAAATGAATATTTTTGTAGGTATGAAGATTTTTGTATAATGAAGTGAATTCTGGTATGAATGTCTTCTCCGCTGCATATTTGAGAGAGTATCTGTATGTTCCCTCTCACGAAGGCACTCAAGAGTTGTCGAGTGAAAATTGATGCATATTTCAATGTGGGAAAATTAGCCTTGATCGGTTGAACAAGCTCTTTCCTCTTCTTCAACTGAAGCGGGACATACTACATATGAAGCATACATACGAAGGCAATACAAAACTTCTCTTAGATATACAGTACATAATAAAATTATATAGAACTCATTTTATTATATAAAAACTCATATTCTTACAAACAGTCCCCATGCGCATATATAAGGTGGAACATATAAAAGTCCTCTCAATATGCAAAAGAGAACGAAATCCTACAAAAAAAACTCACTCTATTATACACAATTCATCATATTGGATTCTTGTATACTGAAGAAAATTTTGGTATGGAAGTCTGCTCTGTTGTATAATGGAGATACATCTTGTACGTTTATTATCAAGGGGTATTTTGTAGGAATACGAGGGTTTTTGTATACTGAAGAAAATTTTGATATGGGAGTTTGTTCTGTTGCATAATGGAGATACATATTGTATGTTTATCCTCAAGTGACATTTTGTAGGAATATGAAGGTTTTTGTATACTAAAAGAATTTTTGGTATGGGAGTCTGCTCTGTTGCATAATGGAGATACATCTTGTATGTTTATACTCAAGGGGCATTTTGTATTAATACGAGGGTTTTTGTATACTAAAGGAAATTTTGGTATGGGAGTCTTCTCTATTGCATAATGGAGATATATCGTGTATGTTTATTCTCAAGGGGTATTTTGTAGGAATATGAAGGCTTTTGTATACTAAAGGAAATTTTGGTATGGGAGTCTGCTCTGTTGCATAATGGAAATACATCTTTTATGTTTATCCTCATCGGGCATTTTGTATGAATACGAGGGTTTTTGTATGCTGAAGGAAATTTTGGAATGGGAGTCTGCTCTATTGCATAATGGAGATACATCTTGTGTGTTTATCCTCAAGGAGCATTTTGTAGGAATACAAGGGTTTTTGCATAGTAAATGAAGTTTTAGTACGGGAGTCTGCTCTATTGTATAATGGGCGTACATCTTGTATATTTATTCTCAATGGGTCTTTTGTAGGAAAACGCGGATTTTTGTATGCTGAAAGAAGTTTTGGTATGAGAGTCTGCTTATATTATTGGAGATACATTTTGTATGGTCATTCTCAAGGGGCCTTTTGTAGGAAAGCGTGGGTTTTTGTATACTAAAGGAAGTTTTGGTAAGTGAATCTGCTCTATTGCATAATGCAGATACATTTTGTATGTTTACCCTCAAGGGGCCTTTTGTAGGAAAACATGAGTTTTTGTATAGTTAAGAGCATTTTTTGTATGAGTTTCTCCTCTGTTGCATAATGGACAGTCTTCTAGTATGTGTGTTATCAAGCTCCCATTTGTAGGATATCAAGAGTTCTTGTATAATTGAAGGAGACTTGGTATGTCAGTCTTTTATGATGCATAATGGATACCAAGAAAATGCACAACGTTGATGAAAAATCTATGAAAAATTGATTGGAGGTCATGAGAATGTTGATGAGTAACAATAAGAGCAGGATGGTGGCCCAGCATCTAATGGGGTGGAACATGCAATTCATGAGCTTCGTCGAGTACACAATGATGCATCGCCTATCCATCTGCCTCCTAACTGTTGTGGGAAGCGAATCTATGAAGCTCGTGAAGTTTGTACTAGGGAAGAACCGCTTCAACAATGAGAATATTCATCTCTTCTTCTTTCTCCTATTCTGCTGATGGATCTTCCTCAAGATTCTCGAAGAAATGGAAGTGCTTCGTCTGAGGAGTAAATGGTGGGCTCTGGTTTCTGGTTTGAGGAGAAGAAGACTCCGCTTCTCGTGGAGGAAGGACTATAGGAGGAAGGGCTCATGCTCTTCTCCAGGAGCTCCTGGATACGTCTTCGACTCATGGTGAAACGGATGAAGAAAGAGAAGGTAGGAGAGAAGTGGGCTTTTGGTGATCCCAGAAGGAGGATGTGTAACAGATGTGGGAGGCGTAGGGAGGTGGATGCACGACGGAGGGAATCAAACCCTCCTCCCGCAAACCCTCCTTGCCCCCAATCCATCATTGTCCACCCCCTTGCCGTGCATCCTCCTCGCTATGCATCACCCCTCCGTCGTGCATCCACCTCCTCGCTCTGCCACACCTATCTCCTCCGTCGTGCATCAACTTCTGCCCATCTTCCGATGTGCATGGCTTTGAGATAGGAGAAGGAGAAGTCATGCTCGAGCTACTCCCATCCTCCGACTTGAAGGCGATGGAGGCGAGGTGAAGGTGCGGGCAGATGGGAACTGATCGATGGGAGAGGAGTGGAATGTCGGTGGAGGGAGGAAGTTCGGGAGGATTTCAGAACCTTTCCCAAATGTTGCTGGCCGTTGGATTTTTCACCGCTGCGTGTCGCCCATCCCCGCATTGCAGCAGAATCTGCTGCAAATAACTTACGACAAACGATCTGCTCCCTGCCTCCAATGGGGTTCCTGCAAAGATGATGCTAACTTGAGACTTAAAGCTTGGTTATGGCATCAAGACACACGGTAAAGATGGGTGGGTGGTTCTCCTTCTACAATGCGATGGACAGAGCAGTGCTCCAACACAGACTTGCTGGAGATGGAAGGTCACGGAGAAGGTGGATGAGAAGCAATGAGGCCAAGGAGGTGGTGAGACTGAAGGTCGAAGTTGGGTGATTGAGAGGGGGATGGATAACAGAAAGATGAGAAATGAACGATAATGAAGGATAAAATGAAGGGAGAAGGAAATGGGTAATGAGTTACTTGAGGGTTGCATCTCGTTGAATGATAGGAGGAGGAGCATATGCTCCGGTCTTTGCCTCAATCATAGGCAAAGCATGGCGAAGATGGGATGTTCATGTTGAAGCAGTAGCATAGAGGCAAGCTTTGTGGATCGTGCTAGGGAATTGTCGTCACCGGAGGTCTACATGGCTGCTATCACTGGTCGTACCTCTAGCTCTCTCCTTCTCTCTGTTATTCTTATCGCAGATTAGCGGACCAGTGGTTGGAGTTGGGTTTATAAAGGGGTAAATTCTGGAGAAGGCGTCATGGGTTTGTGGGTCTCGTTTGTTGCATATGGAATTAGGATAAGGTATTGGTTTCAAGTGATAATATTGGGTGTCGCGGTGGTTTCTAGGTGGTTAGGAAGGGTTCTCCATCAATGAAGAAGAAGGGATAATGTGGTTGGGTTCATATGGGATTGGGTTCGGGTCGGTCGTCGTTGGAGAGGATAATGGAATTCAGAGTTGGTTATCAAAGATAGGTGATGCTCGACCTTTGGCAGGAGATGGAGGTTGTCGATAAGAATTGGTTGTTTCTAGAAGATGATAAGGGTCAAGTTAACAGAGAGGGATGAGGAGAGATGATCAGAGCTACAATCACAGGTGGTTGGGCTGAAGGAGGTTACAGAGATGAGGTGGAGCAAAGTGGATAGGAGGCGACACCTGTGGGAGGAAGGAGATGACGTGGGCGCGTTGGATCGTCCACGATCTGATGGCGAGGAGATGTCACACGTGAAGCGTATGAAGAGCACATGAGCTCACGTGAAGGGGCTGAAAGTAGGCGAGAAATATGATGGTTGTTAGATCGTGGTCGATCTAATGGCCCATATTAAGTGCGCTGCAGGACAACGGGCGTTGACTGAGGGGAAGCGGGTTTGATCAAGGCATGTGAGGTGGATCCAGTGAGAAGGTGACACATGGAGTTGGACTGTTGACCAATTCAAATAATGTAGGAATAAATAAATTTAAAATAGCAAACTGACTAGTGTAAATGGACTCAACCATGCATGATAAGCATTTTTTGGTAATATTTTATGTATATACAATATCAGAAATTTTAGTTTTGTTTTTTTATTGGATTTTATGTAGATAAATAATGTATACAAAAATCGAACATGATGTAAAATAATGAAATAGAATCAAATGTACTTTTTTGGATTATTTTATGAGTTAATAAAAGTCAGAGTGAAGTCTATACAAATGAATCAGCTCAGGGAGTTCAAGTCAGAGTTTGACTTTTTCTTCTTCTACTGATTTTTTGGATTTTGAATTTTATTATTTAGTTATAATATGAGATGAAATAAAGAAATGAAAAATGATAGATAAAGAAAAGTCAAATATATACATGAGATAATAAGCCAAAGATCGGTAAATATATATAATATACAGTTAGGTCCTAAAATCTATATTTCACAGATGAACTCTGATTCTTTTGGATTTGTCTTGAATTCTAGATAACTGAATGTACATTAATTCAAAATTGTGAATAGCATGAATTGGACATTTTGTGAGAGAGATACCAGTGTTTACGCCTTTTTGTCTTGGAATTAGGATTTTGATTTATTTCAAATATATACAAGTTACTATTCTTTTAAAAAAATCATTGATTAATGTTAGTGTTATTCACATAGTAGAGTTAGTTTTATGTCATTTGGAGCTAGGATGAATTAATTAAAAATGGCTAAGTTAAGTAAAAAATTACAAATGATTGTGAATGCAGAAATGGAATGCTAATTTACGCAAATTATTTATAAGTGAATGAGTGCTAATTTTTAGATATAAACATATGAATGAATCTAATTTCTCGGGATGAAGGTATATTTTCAGCTAATTAGAGTGATAAATCACATATTCATCAACAACCCCCGATAATCACAAATTACACCTAGATATTGAACTTGTAATCCCTTCACGACCCATTAATGCAATAAAAGTTTTTTGTTCACTTGTGTCTATATGAAATGTGTGTTTGTGAATGCACTTAAATTAAGGTCCCTTTTTACAATTTAGTTATGTACCGTTGCCATTTTGAATAACATACATATTCGATAGTGATTTCCAGTATGACAAACGAAGGCAATCTTCCTTTATATACTAATTTCTGACCGACTTCTTGATGCATATTCTCTACATAGGAATAGTGATTCGAAGGTGTCTGAATAGTCAAGTTGATGAGATTGAGATAAACTAAGACTTGAATCATAACTGTCACGATCAGACACACATCCTTTGATTAGAGACAGACATACATCTATATGCCTAAATGTGCACATTATACCGACCACTAGGTTAAAGACCTGACCAAGGTCCACATACTGGTGAGTTGGTGTGCATATGACAGGTGACAAGTATGATCTCTCAAATGAATGATACAAGTTCATACTTGATGAACTTAGAGAAGAAGCTCACTAATGAGATATTTTGGGATCATAAAGATATCCATGCATGATCGTCTTGTTTATAAGATAAGTCACGAATTCAAGATATTAATACATGTTTTTGGAAAGTATATGATTACTATTGTCGCTCAATTATCGAACGAGAAATCTATTGATATGTCTCGAAGAAGACAATCAAACTAGTGTTCGAACTTCAGATATATCAAAGTCTCCAGTATGAGTGGTGAATGAGTATTTAGAATAGTATATGTTAAATCTATCTTAATCGACCATCTACCATGATGCTTCTATTCCAAGGGTATGTTAAAATTGGATGGATTTTAGTGACTCCACTTCTTGGCTTAATGATACAAGAATTACTTGGATCAAGTCTCATCTCATTTGATTCCGATTTCCAATTCCAAATTCAATGTACAAATGTTGGAAATAAAAATAGTAACAGAAATTGATGTGAACTCACTTCTTGAGATTATTTCTAATCTCCAAATTGTTTGGATTGTGATTAAAAATGGAGTTAGAAGACGAGTTCATCAATGTGCTCATTTATTGAGGTCACAGAGAGTGTAATGAGTTTCGTTGAGCTCGCATAAAGTGTGAATCGTTTCAGCTCAAGCTCAAAGATAGAGTGTATTACGTTCCACCAAAAGTGGTGTAATCCCCAAAATTAGATAGTTATCCAAGTTTCAAGTCATTGTACATGGATAGTAGGATCTCTCCGACATTATCTCCAAATATTCATGATTTCTTTTCACGAGTCTTGATTGGATTAGGACTCGTACTTAATGATATCCATAATATGATAATAATTGTTATCATCATCAATATGTGTATATCCATGGTTTTGAGGATATGATCTGCATCTTATATATTTAATTAATATGGATACTCACTCATGATAATATATATTATGAGTATGATTCATATATAGTACTTCACAGCATACATGTGAATGTGATTCACAATGAAAATTATATTTACAATGGATTTTACATTTTACTTTGGATTTGTGAATAAGATTCATAAATTATGATATGCTCTCATAATTTTCTCGATTATTATAATTGAATTTTCATGAAGATAATGCGATTACTAACGAAAACATAGGATATGAATTAGGGTAAGTGGATGTCTAGGCTCGAGAAACCTGGTTGTCCAACCTAGTCCTGATTCTATTAGGACTATCTTATTTTCTTATTTGTTTCTTATGTATTTTTTATGATAAATTGAGAGGCATCTTATCTCCAAATCATAATAAGAGTTGGATATGAGCATATCCCTTTAATGATCATTAAAGGACACTCATGGTAGACGTGTCCTCTTAGAGTTGGACTCTAAGGGGAAGTCTACCAAGGTGTTTAAAAGAGAGGGCACACCTCTCTTTCACCAAATGAAGGCCTTTGCATTGTGAAAGCTTGAGTCGCCTTGAATATTGAGAGAGAAATCTTAAGAGTAGAAGATTCTCAAATACACATCTACCTCTGTCCCTCTCTCTACAGCCCTATACATCCACCATCAAGCTTCCTTCTCTTCAAAGGCGTGGCCTTGTAAGAGAGAAGATCGTCTTCTTCATCGTGCTTCACGTACATGCAAAAGGGCTTGATTTTGGGAGACAAATCCATGAGCATGAGATCATCTTGATCTCTTACTTGCATGGACAACTTCAAAAAAAGAAGATATCAAAGTTTGTGGGAAGCTACATGGCTCATCATCACACCTGTGAGAGGAGAATCTTCGGATCAGACTACATTCAGAAGGTATCTTCTTTTAGGGACTCACGCTTTGAAAGGTGACCCTGATCTCAGTTTAATATTCATAAGAATATAAGAAATCATGTTAGGAAATCATTTCCTTGAGTTTGTGGTTTTGTCTTTGCATAAATTTTCTTATATGCTAAAACTTGCGTACGTGTGATGAACACATTGAAATTACAAATTGTTTCCTATTCTTTTTCTATGTTTCCATGATGTGCGAGTTATGAACTCCCTTCATCAGAACCCTTAATAATGCTCAACACTCACATGCCATAACCCATGTTAGGTTCCATCTATTTACTCTGTCAACTTTGATAGAATCCATCAATTTTTGACAATTTTACCCTGAAACAAACCTACATTTCCAAAAATGCCCACCTCTTCCTATCCGTGTACAATTAGATCATCGCCTTCGTAGAATTTTCCCGTTCACGACAAAGCATGCCAAGGATGTGTGAAGTCCGAGAGGTAGAGGGGGCGGAAGACAGGGCTGGAGGGGGCAAATGAGGGGCCTAGATGAAACTCCTCGTAATAGGACCCGAACTTGTCTGTTAAAATTGCTCTTATCAAGTATCCAAAAAAATATGATTGGTATTTCATCACCTAGTGATCGTCGAGACCTTTCCAACGAGTCCAAGAACGCAAAAATACGAGATTGGGAGCCTGAGTTACGTGCATTTTAGCAAAATGGGGTTTGGGTCATTCAGATTCGAACCAAGATCCGGATCCGAGTTTTGACTCACATTAAATCCCCCCAAAGCCGCCCCTCACTTCCAAAATACTCTAACTCAAGAGCACCCCCTTCTTCCTCCCTCCCACTTGCTGGAGCACCGTCGGAGCACATCGGATCGGCGGTTCGAAGCCATCCTTGTGTAGAGAAGATCGAGGTCACCCTTGTATGCGAGTTGGCGTCTCTAATGGAGCATCGAACACACTGTTTCTCCATGGGTGGAGACTCGAGGTTGTGATTTTTTTGAGGTACGACGTCACATTCCCTCTTGTTGTGGATTTCACGCGATTTTGGATCCTATGCTATTTTGATCGTGTTAAAGCCGTAGGAATCTTGTTGTATGTTATATACTTTCTCCTTTCTCATTCGCCCACTTCAATGAAAGTGATAACTTTTGTTTGCTTTATTTTCTAGATGATCTCCATGATCCTCTTCTTAGGACTAGCCATCAACTTTAATTTTTCGCAAATTGTTAGGATTTATGCTACGTGCTATGTAAATATATAACCTTATGTTACATGTATTTGTTATACTTTTTTATTAATTCATATTGACACATAACCACATGTTATTGGATGGAGCTACTGTAAGAACAGTGGACATGTTTTTCCTTTCAATTTGTAGACATGTTATGTTGATGTTGTGCTTGATGGTTGTAGAGCTCCTGCACGTGTACTAGTTGTTCTTTTTTAGTGGTAGCTAGAGAAACTCTATGCCTTTGATTATGCGATCTGGAGTTGGAAAAATAAATGTGATTGTGTTCTCGACACTTTACTGAATTATTGTTGCTTAATCTAAAAATATGTTGGAATTCTGACGCCATGCATGTTTCTGTTCTACCATCATAAGATCTAGTATTGTACTATGTCATAAATACAAAGGGCAAAATTATGACAACAAGTTTCTAGGTTTCTATAGTTAAGTCCCATGGATGAGGCACTTTGAAGTTTATACATATGCAATGTTCCCGTCACTAGGTCTAATATGACATAGTTACGGAATTTGATTTTGGTTCGCTATTTGTGGCTTTCCATTTCTATTAGAAGAGGTGCTTGAAGCATTCTTATGTACTGCTTGTATCCATGACCTCGTGTTCTTGGATTTTCGCTGCAAAATATTTATCTGGACGGATGGAACGTGCAACTCTTCAGTTGATCTTCCTTTGTCATTACTCAATGGTTGTTTATTACCAGTTGAAAGAGAAACTATTGTGAGAATGCTCTGTATTGAGATTCAAGATGCACCAGTTCCTTTAGTTATTTCCTTCAACCAAGGTTATACCAGTTGAAGCTGAACTACTAAGTTATACCGGTCGGTGGCAGCTAAAGTTAATTCTGAGCTGCACCTAAAGTAAGGTAATGTGTTTTTTTAATGTTTTTATGTGCCCTTGGAATGTTGGGATTTAGGAACTAATGACAAAAGAAACGATGGCAACCATGGGGATTGAGCAGGTTGAAATAGTTGGCAACGGTAGGGGAGGGGAGCCTCTAAAGCAATGCATTTATATTTCTTAATCAATACAAAGTGAACATGGTCAAGGGAGACCATCAAACTTGTGTATGTATATATCAAGATAAGGGTATTGGTCTTATATACTTGAATTTCTTGTATGATGGTGTTTTTTATATATTTTTTAAATTTCACCGAGGTGCTTTGAAGTCCAAGCGAATGTGTGGAGTTTGTCTCATTATATGTTGTGTTACCTGGGACAAAATCAAAAGTAGAATTTGATTACATCAAGGTTCTCATCATCTACTCTTGAGTTATATGTGAAGATATTTATCAGCCTTTTTTTGATGGGAGGTACTTTGAAATTGTCCTTTTTATATCCGGGGAATAAGAGTCTTTCAAGTATATCGCCAAATAAGATTTCAATAATGGATGAGATTTCATGATGAAGGTGTAGATGGAGTTAGGTGTTGCAAGGGATTGGACATGTACCCTTTGGGTCTCGGATAAAAACATAGATGCCATAAATCCAATAGTTGTGTTGGTTGGGGGACATGTTCTTTGGCACACCAAGGAGTTACCGTGCTGTGTTCAGCCCCAACACTTGCGTACATTTAGCCCAGCCCTTTGAATGCTAGCCAAGTAGTCATGGTTGGTAGTTTAATATTTCGCTTGTTCACTAAGGGTTAACACTCGTGTACTGGCTGGTGTAAGCCACATTGGTTGGTAATCCGAGTGGGAGCACTGAGAGGGGAGTTTCAGGAAATATGGTTAATGAAGTTGGAATGAAAGAAATGCCTCATGTGCATGAGGAGGAGTGGGATAGTCATGAGGATTTTGACTATGGTATGAATGATCTACCCTGATTCATGCCCTACGCCACCATAGATTCTTATACATGGATAGTGTACTTGGGCAGTTCACAATGGTTCGCAGGTTGAAATTTGAATTGGGAATCGGAACTACAGTTTGTTAGGTTGAGCTAAGTTGACGTGTTGAGAATTTAGTGCATTGACTCTCGCCGCATGACTACAGAGGCACCCCAACCACAAGGTCTTATTCTTGCTTTAGAGTCATGGTACAAGGTCTCATACGAACCAGAATCACATACTATCCATGAAGCTGAGGTTACTCGTATCCTATGAAAATGATAATAATTTTTTTGTGAGGACATTTTACCGGTTGTTTCTTTTGCACACCTTTAGTGTTACCTTGCTTGTTGAAATTTTATATCATACTTGAAAACTTTACTCATTACATACATATGTGTGTATCCACGTGTTCTCAAAAAATCCACAGTAGTGAGTGATAACACGGATTTTCCACGAGGGTCACCATGAATAATATAAAAAGTGTCGCTGAGGCGACCGCTCGTAGAATACCCGAGTTAATCAGCAATTAACCCACAGTAAAAGAATAAAACAATCAAGCTCAAAAAGAAATGTTAATTAACCTTTATTACTCTACCATAAAATGTATAGGGAACAAGCATGTAGAGGTCGAACCACAGAGAGCAATACAAAAATGCAATAGCCTACATGTATCTATCACAGAGTCATCCAAGTGTGAAACCTATTTTTGTGGGTTTTTTTTGAATTTTATACTTTTTTATTTTATTTTATTTTTATTATTTTTATAGTATAATTAGGGAATATATATATATAAATAAAATATAAGTATATAGATATATGTATACCCATAGATGGTGAGTATATAGCTTATAATACATACAATATATATATATATATGTATATATAAGTATAATGATTTTTTTTTCTTTTCTTTTTTTTTATATTCTAGGGTTAATAAATAGATATATAAATACATATAAGTAGTTAGATACACATATATATATGTATGTATTTTTTTCTTCTTTTTTTTAGGGAATATATATATAAGTGGGTACTATAATATTTATAAAAATATACAAAAATAGTCAAAAATTCATGAACAAAGTCTTTTTGGGATTTTCATGATTTTTTACTATTTTTGTGATTTTTGAGCATTTTTCAAAACATTTTTAGTATTTTTAAATAGCAAAATAAGAGCAAACAGTGGAATAGGGTCTGGCTGTAAGAAAAATAGGAATTAAAAATAGCAAACAACCTCAAAAATTTTCCATCCTATTTTTCTAATAAGGATAATAAAATATAGCATAAATAGGAACTGAGCTCACATTTTTCTGATTTTTCTTTAATTTTATATATTTTTTTGAAGTTTTTGTGTATTTTTCAATTTTTAAGGTTTTCCTTTTGAGATTTTTAGAGATTTTTGGACTGACATTGAAATGGGTCAAAATACACCATAACTATTTTTTTTGGAATTTTTCGAGGCCTTTTCATATTTTTTTGGTATATTATAAGCTAGACAGTAAATAAATGCATGTTTTTGATTTTTAATAAATGCAAAGATGCAATAAAATTAAAAACTAAAAATATAGCATGCAAGGGTACACTAACAGGAGCTTATGTCTATTTTTGCAAAAAGTTTCGAAGAAATATGAAGCACAAAATAAATAGACAAAGCATTCAAAAATAAATGGCCTGGCAGGGGTGTTTTTGCAAATAAAATAATTAATAGGGGCATACATGCAAAAATCACAATAAAAATGAACGTTAACTTTTATTTTCAGGACCATTTTAGAAATACAAAAACCCGGCAGGGTTTAAATGTAAATATCACGCACCTCACGTTGGGTCTGCACGTGAGGCGCGGAGGGACTAAAAAGTAAATACACAAACTCCAGGGGGTGGACTGCAAATTTTACACTTTATTTACAACGTAGCCTTTTATTTTTAGGATTAAACTATAAATACAAAAAACGGGGGGATGTGTATGAAATTTACCCCCATAAGGCGCTTCATCCTGCGGCGCTGGATGCGCCACTTATCCACGTGTCGAGCATCGGACGGTCGACGCCGATTCGCCGATGAAGGGTGCGGATTAAAATCTCCTGGATGATCTGACGGTTGGGGGATATTTTCATCGTACGTCTCCTGTTGGATCTGGGACGAGCCTCCTGATCCGACGGCGCTGGAGCTCCCTCGAAGAACAGGGAAGGAGATCGCGCCTGGCGAGCTTCGATCGAGAAGCTTGGGCTCCTCTGGGGCTCTCCGGCGCGTCTGAGGTGGTCTGCACGTAGCTGGAAGCATCCCACGACGACTGATGGGTCCATCATGGCTCCTGGAGGTCCGAGTCGCTCGGACGAGGTCGGAGAAGTAGTGGACCTCCAGGAACCTCTTCCTGGTTCGATTCGAGCCCAGATGGGCTCTATCCTTCGTTTGACCTGCAGAGGAAGAACCAGGGGCGAGAGTGCTACCTCCTCGACCCGGGGTTTTGAAGCTGCGAAGCAAAATGGAGCGGGGCGGAGGGGCTCCGATGAACGGCGGAGGTGGAGCCCCGATTCGCCAAGACCAGGGGTCCTGGGTTGGTCAACGGTGATGGAACGATGGAGAATGCGATGGGGAAATGGGGTGCACGTGGCGGTCGGAGACAGTGAGTTTCACAGTGAAGAAGTCGCCGGAGCGGAGCTCCGGCGAACTTCAAATTTTAGATTTTACGCTAAAGGGGTTAACTACAGACTAATCTAACTACTGAAATTAAAAGCTAACATTAAAAACTAACTAAAATGCATAAAAGGACAGCTCTTATACCTGGGGGCCACCAGGGAGCAGGGCGGACGCCGGAGCTCCGCCGCGACAAAATTCTCCGTCCTCCGGCCGAGTCGAGGCTCTGGGTCACTCCTCCTGTCACGAGGAACGGTCCAGGAACAAGATCAAGGCTTTAGGTTGGAATGAAATTGGCCAAATTCGAGGAAGGAGGCGGAGCTACTTATTTATAGACATTGGCGAGTAGCCTTATTGACCGGCGATTATTGATTAATCCAATGAGCATCTGATCGATCCAAGTTATTGGCGGGCATTATGGATAATCAGAGAGCAATTCTTGTGAAGGAAGCGAGCTTGAACGATGGACGGGATGGCCGCAAAAAATGGAGGAAATCGGGGGAATTGACAGTTCAGAAGTGCCAGAGCAGGGATGGGACAGTTGACCAGGGGGTCAACGAAGGTCGGCGCCTCATTGGTCCACATCAGCCGCTAAAAGACAAAACAAGAAATTTGAGCCTAAATTGATTTATTTACCATAATAAATGATTTTATTTGAATTTTCTTAAAACATAAAAATTGTGTATTTTTTCATGTAGTATTTATTTGTGATTTTTATTGAATTTTTCGAAGTGTTTTATTATGGTTTTAATTTAATAATGTGTATATGTATGTATTTACATGTATTTTTGTGTATTTTATTTTTAGTTTGTTTATTTTCTTTTATTATTTTATTGGCTTTTTTATAAATTTATAATTTATTTTTGTGAGTATAAAGGTATTTTTATTTAATTTTTAGGAGTTTATTTGCATTTTTAAATAAATAGGTATAGGTATATGTAGGTATTCTTATAGGTATTTTACCTATGTATTTTGTATAATTAATTTATTTAATGTATTTTCTTGATTTTTATTTTGGATTTACATTTTTAATGAGTTATGTATAATGTATAAATTATTATAAAAATATAAAAGAATAAAAGAACCAAGGAATAAAATCCTCTTTATCTATATAAAGATATATAGTATAGGTATTTTGTCTATGAATTTTGTAGACTTATTTTATTTTACAAAGTCTTCTTGGTTTTCTTTTATTTTTAATATGTGTATGCATTATATACATTGTTTACAAAATTCTAAAATTATAATTTTGTTATAATAATGAATAATGAATAAATGTAATACTTTATTCATGTATTATGTACAAGGAGGGCCAAAAACCTAGTTTTTGCATATAAGCTCCAAAAATTATGAAACCAATTTTATTAAATAGTTCTTGGAATGCTATATAAATTAAAGATGAGTTTGGTTGATTTGGAATTTTTATTTGCAAGATATGGGTCTGTGAAGTTGAGATTTTTGCTTTCTATTTTGTGTATAAAATGTACACTGAGTATTATTTTTACACAAACTCAATTTTGTAATTTTATTTACATTATTATCTACAACTTTCATGAACAAAGTTTCTTTATTTGATGAATAAATAATTATGTACAAAATAGGTGTCAAAAAAATGCATAAATAAATGAAGAAATAAATGAGGTATTTATTGTATACTGGCCCTTATCTCCCCCTACTTTATTCCTTGTCGACCAATGCCATGCTGGCCTTGGTCTCGAGGTTTGGGTCATAAAATATCTTCAATATTTTATTCCTTCTTCTTTTCTTTTCTTTATTCTATAATTTTGACATTAAAACCTTATTTAATATACAATAAATACAATGAATCATGAATGCTATTATGTACAATTTGATGCTATTTACATGCATTTGTTGGGATTTTTGAGGCCAAAATGATAGAATAAAGGTGATGAAATGGAGATTCATCAGTGAGCGACCGTTGTTTTCTTGGAGATACTTCTTTTTGTGCAGCTATACGATTTTTTGTGGTACAGTTACTTGTTGCTAGCTTTTCCTGCTTTTCTTTACTTTTAGTTTTGAGAGACATGTCACGTACAATGTATGCATGGGCACATACTTTTTGATGCAAACATATATTATATTTTTGTGGGCATGGATTTTAATGATATGAAGTGAATGGAAAGAATATTTTAATTCCAGACTTTTGTGCTATCTTCTCATACCTTATAATATTTTGTGTATTTCGAATGTGGAATTTTATGTGTGTGGAATCGGTCTGCCAACCCGGATCCTAGGGGGATGGTCACGCCATATTAGTATTAGAGCAGTGGTTCTCCATTCCATTCCATACATATCATTCCCCGTTGCCATTTTAAATATTGGACAGTGTTGGAGGGTCTTCCGACCCAACACGAATCCTAGGAGAATAGCATATTTTATATCAATGTCTGTATGTCTCTCTTAAGTAAAGTAAGTATTAATACTTTGATTCTTCATGCAGAACCTGAAGGATATGGTTAAATCCTCAAGCGCATCACGGAAGCGTGAGCGTCGTATCGAATACGACGAGGAGCGACTAGTCGCACTAGTTGCTCTTGAAGCGTGGTTGCGATCGAGTCTCTAAACGAAGAGACCTCCTGTCTCAAGTCCGATCCGACGGAGGAGACGCTTGCGAGCGCGGGGATGAACCGCGTGCTTCTCGCAATCCATGTTGATGATCCAAGCGGCGGATCTCCTGATCTCGACACACGAGATCCGACGTCTTCTTCACGAGCGAGGCGCACCGAAGGAGACGGAGATCCACGAGCAGAAGAACGGGCAGCATAATGACGATGCCGCGGCGATAGAGAACCTCTCTTAGTCATCCATGGTGGATGGCCACATGAGAGGGAGAGAGAGGGCTGTCGAGTAGAGAGAAGAGAGAGAGAGAGAGAGAGATGCTTCTCAAGCATTGTGTGTAAAGAAGAGCAATGGGGTGCCTCTCCTTTTATAGGGTTTTGGGATCCATGGATCTCAATCCATGGGACAACACAAATCCAATGGCTCTCATTGATTGTGTTTCTTTTAACGACTAAGATTTGTGTTGGTAAAACCAACAACAATTAATTTAATTTAAATTAAATACATGTTGATAAATCACCACAATTTAATCACAAAATTAAATCATCAATACATGGAGATAATGTAATAGAGAAAAGCCTCCTTCCATGTGGAGAGGGGGGACGGCCTCCCTTTCCTAATGGGAGTGGTGGCCGTCCACCATCCTCCATTAGGAAGGTGGCTATTTTATCTCTTATGCAATCTCCATTATTTGCAACAACTTTTGTTGCAAATTATTCTACAAAAATAATTCATAATTATTTTGTAGACATTGTAATCTTGCCATTGAAAAATTTGTGAATCATATTCACAACCCAAAACAACATATAATATACATTGTCAATTAATTACACAATGTGTATCCAATACACATAAAATTAATCAACACATATAAATTATAATTAGCTCTCTCTAATACATTATAAATCACATTTATAATATATTATGAATAATTGGATATTACTATCCACATTATTCTTATCCATAATAATTAAATCACATTTAATTATATTGGATAACTTATTCTCATGTGCTCAAATAATATGAATCACATTCACATTATTTACATCTTTGATAATCAAATCACATTTAATTATCTTAGATAACTCTCCTTATAATATGAATCAAATTCATATTATTCATGATAATTAAATCACATTTAATTATCCATTTTCTCAATGTTCGGATACATATATCAACAATAGAATTATCCATGAACTCTTTCAAGGATAATGCGCTTTCTCCGCGAATACTTGGAGATAAGGACAGGGCGATTGTATAATTCCACGTATAGTGACATGGATATTGAGATCATATCTCAAATCCAGATCGCGGGCCTCCCATAGATGCTTGATTAAATCAAGACCGCAAATCTAATCTTCTCATTGCATCTGAATCACAATCAGATCAATGTCCAACATTTGGACTAAGATCAGATTACTTATCTACTGAGAGGAGTCACTAAAATCCAGACCCGTTTCATCACTCCCTAGGAATGGAAGTGTCATGGTTATACAATCGTTTATGATCACATCACCCTCAGGTATTCCCAATACCTGTACATCCTGCATACTGGAAGACTCAGAATAGACCCGAAGTATTAGATCAACTTTACACTGTCTACTTCGTGCTTTTATCAGTAAGTTTCTCATTCGATCATTGGGAGTCGGTAACGATCATATACTTTCCAAAAGCATATATCATACCTAGGTCTTGATCATATACTTTCCAAAGTATATATCAAAACTACAAATTCAGTCAAGCTTCCAAAGCGAGACGACCATGCGCATGGAGTTTAATTCTTCCCAGTATCTCATGAGTGGGCTCATGTCTTCCGGTTCAGTAACTGAACATGTATGATCCCTTTGAGAGATCGTATTACTCATATGCCCTTATATGCACACCAGCGCGCCGGTGTATAGACCTTGATTAGGTCATCAACCTTTTGGTCTGCCAAATATACATACTCAAACATATAGTAACACATCTGTCTCCGGTCAGAGGATGTGTGCCTGTATCGTGACAGCATACGATATAGAACTTTGTTTATCTCGATCTCGTTAAGTCAACTCTTTGATCTAACTAATCTGACACCTTCAAATCTCTATTCCTATGCAGAGGACCTGCATCAAGAGGTCGGTCAGATATCAGCCTAACTGAGAAAGGATTGCCATCTCCTACTCAGGCTGGAGATCATCTCTTAATAATCATTTGACGGTGCTTGATGAGTCCTCAATCTAACTCATTAGATATTCATCCAAGCATCAGCCTCTATGATTCAATAATTAAATCAACAACTGTATGATCAATAAGATGGCCATGGTACATAACCCTAATTGTACTAAGGGACCTATTATGCAAATTATTCATTCTTCATTTCAGATCAGGGAATGATATTCGTAATATTTATTGCATAATGGCTCGCCGTGGGCTCGCATTTCCAACAATCTCCCACTAGCCCAAAGAGCCATTAATGGGCTAATCATTTAAACCCACACTCATGTGACAATCATAGGTTATTAAGAAAATAGCTAGGTAAGTTGATCAGTCACTCTGTTCCCGCGAGACTACGCCAAGTCCTTTTACGGTACTTGCATATCCCCAGTAACAGTGCTCGCATCTAATGCGAATGTTGCATCTCATGCAACCAATACTAAATTTTGTTAAAGCTATTATAGGGTCCTTGACACTATAGCTTAATAATTGTTATAACCAGTATTTCCATAATCCTTATCAGAATACCTTTATCCCTGGAAATCACTATCTATGAAGGTTTCCAAAGTTAAGACCTTTTAGATCATTATCTATAAAGTCTTAAGTACTTGAAGATAAGACTTTGAGATCACTATCTCAAAATCTTATCATCTATTAAGATTTTATTATTACTGCAATGAAGTGTTTTATTTCCATAGTGGGATTAGTAACAGTTTACTACTCCCACTGCATGGCAGACTTCTGGTATTCGTACACATCCAGCATACACTCAGCTTCTCATAACTGATGCACAAGTGCAAGCAGTTCTAGCATTCACTTTCTCAACTCTTTGAGGTGCTATCCCTTTAGATAGGTCAGTACCATATCTCAAGGGAAGGAAGCCTTTCTTGGAATTTTCCAGAAATTGAAATAAGTCCAAGGTGCACTACTAATGTGACGGTCCCAATATCATCTTCTTTTTACTTCTGAATGACTTCAGAACTAAGATCTAAGAGGTATCCTTGAGATCATATCTCAATGTATGGAATAACCAAATTATAAAACACTTATTATTCTTCCTATATCATTCTAAATGATTAGAATAATATCTACATTTAGCATGATGAACACAATGGCACTCCCACTAAGCTTCACATGGTTCATCAAGATTTTAGCTGAAATCATAACATTTATAATTTCATCAAATCTTATTTTCCAACTACAAGAAACTTATTGGAGTCCAAAGATGGAGTTCTTCAGCTAGCACATCTTGCTTTCCTCAGAGAGGTATTCATAGAGGAATGCAATCTTGACTCACATCATGAAGATGTCATAGTCAAGTTGTGTAGCTACAGTTAGCAATATTCTGATGGGTTAAAGCAAAGTCACTGGAGAGCAAATCTCATCGTGAGCGATGTCTTCTCTTCGGTGTGTAGCTCATGACTACAAACCGTGCTTTGAAGGTCTCTACCTTCTCATCAGGTTCCCTCTTTCTCTTGAAGATCCATTTTACACCTTAATGGGTCTGACCCATATAGGTGGATCCTCGAGGGTCCATATAAAACACATGTATATGAAGTCTACATTAGACTTTTATTGCTAACATCCATCTTTCCATGTCATGATCCTTAGGAGCTTCATCACATGAAATCCGATCATTTTCAGATTTAACTGACACATGGAATCCATCCTCAAATTTATTTGAAGAGGTATTAATGTTTCATCTTTAATTATCTATTTTAGTTTCCGATTTCAGGAGCCTCATAATCTTTTCAAGATTAAATGAGTTCCTTTACTTCATTTTCATCTTGATTATCAAGAGAGTCATCTTATAAGAATCATATTCTCAAAGATGAGATCTTTTAAAAATCTCAAGGTCATAAAGTAGGTATCTAATACCATCCTTTATTTTCCTAATGAAGTAGCACTCTCTGGTGCTAGATTCCAGCTTACCAGCTTGGGACCTTATTAAGTGTATAATGTAGTCTCATATACATATACCTGGAAACTAAGAGATAATTATGCTAAGATTAATCATTGATCAAATCATGTCACACATGATCAATTGCATCTCCCTACAACTCTATTGAGTTAAGGCTCATTAGGAGGGGTGAGATAGAAATGATATTCACATCTCCATAAGGTATTCCTTGAATTCATCTAATAGGTACAAGCTACCTTGATTAGATCAAATTCATCTCATCTTCCTTTAAACTTTGGTTCTAAACCAAAATTGTGAAATCTTTGAACATTTCAAAGTTTTCTAAGTGAAGAGAAGAAATCTCATATCACAAATAATCATTAATAGATATCACATATCCATAATATTTATTCTGATATAGATGATTCACATACATCAATATGTATGAGATCTTGAATACCTTGACATCTTACACCATTCCAAAAGAAGGGTGTATTGGACATTTTACTTTGAATACAACATTCATAAGTATGCACGTTTTGAAATTTTGGACATTCTAAAGTTTCATCTCTTACTTGTCCATTGATCTCATCAACAGACATATGTCCAAAACATTATGTCAGATCATTGTCAAATGATCTTTATCCTCCTATTGATCTTTAAAGGTTTAATTTTAAGTATTAGAAATCTTAATGAACCATTCATTAATTTTCTAATTTAGTGGAGTCCACTAGATGTTAGATTACTATCTGAAATATCTCCATCATAACTCTTTATGATAGGTCTATTCTAGATTTCATGTTTATTCCAACATTTAGAAATAAACAATGAGTGTATTCTAATATCTAGGTCATAGAGACATTCTCTAAGACTAAGGGCTCCCTCTGAAAAATATGAAGTCTGTTCATCCGGTGGAAATTATTGCAACAATTGCATCAATTCCAACATGGATGACCATTAAACCTTCAGATCAACATTCTAATATTCTAATACAGATGCAACCAATTGCAAGTGTCATAAGAAAATTGAGATACAATTATTAGACTTTATCTTATTAAATAAGTAAGTCAATTTCAATGATTATATGTAGATTATTCTGATGTACTATCTGATTCCTTCTCTAAGGATTCTAGATTGATTTGATAGTCATAATATCAACACATCAACTTATTGCAGTATCGGCATTCATCCAACTCTTTGGATGGAAGTCACAGAAGTACAATCAACTCTTTGACTATACTTCTTACTTGGGTCCAACCCATGCTTCCATTGCGCTCCCTTTATCTCTAAGCAACCAATGCTCAAGACTAAAGGATCTCTCATGTTAAATTCAAAAGAATTCAAAATAAGAGTATTTCAACACTTATACATGCTTCATTAAATTCATACAATATGAATATTATGAAACTTCATGAATGACTAGAGCAAAGATAGTAGAATGATGACACTCATCACCTACATCCATCTAAACTCTTAAAACATTGGTTCAGGTAGGTATTCAAACAATTTTGAATACATCATATCTTATAGAGCTACCATTCTGCATGATGCAGAGAACCATGTCATTCATGATTAAATGTCAAGAGCACATATGTATGCCAGGAAATCTTTATTGATTTTATAAGGATTATTTGACAATTGCGATCATCATCGACATGTCACTTCCAAAGTGCATTCAATGAGATCAAGACTTATAGAGACATACAAACCCTAGGATTTTAGTCCCATTGTCTGTTTAACTATTATTCCTCATTATTATGAGGAAACTTGCACATTGCAACCACATACATTATGTGTCCAATTGCAAGTATAATATCTGGATCAAAACGTCCAATCCATGATATTTTTACTGGTTATTATTGAGTATAACATTGAGTGGGTTTAATGAAGGATTATCTGAAATAAGAAATTTGCATAAGCTTATATAAATATATAATTTACTTTGATTTAGGAATTTTTATATCAAAGTTGTCTTGCCATGTCAACAATGAAAGTTCATTCCCTTAATCACTTTCAATGTAAGAGATATACTTACCATTATATCTCAAGCAAGATCGGGGATCTCCTTCCTTATCTTTGTTGCATCCCAATAATATGAGAACCTACAACTCGGATAAAAAGAAGCGAGAACACATTCCGCCTTGCAAGTCCAACTTGCATCTCCCAATTCGGTCTTTAATACCCGGGCCCACCACCCCTAAGGTGATGCTGACCCGTCATTAATTGAACCAACCGTCAACAGAAATACAACTCGCTATGCGCAATCCAATATCTCCCCAATAATATGAGGTCCCGATATTGGGGTCACTACGCATACGTCCTTACTCTTTCGAGAAGCGACGAGCCCGATCCAAATGGATCATATGCAGGAGCTGTCACTTCGGACAGGCATCTCCTACATATAATATCTGGCGACGAAACTCTTCGCCTTGACGGGAGACCATGGATGTCACTTATGTGATCCTCCATATCATATTCAAATTCTAATTAATTATCATGAATTATATTCACATAATTAATTCTAACAAGGGAAATAATAACTCTATTCATAATAGAGTGGTTTAATTGGATATAATTAATTCAATCGTATTAAATTAATTATCAATCCAATTTAATCAATCAAACTTGATTGCTATACTTGAATATATATGGTATTATTCTTAAAGTACGTATTAATTCGTATTTTAATAATTAGAAAAATACATCTTAATCCCTTAGACATTATCCCGGCCCTACCCGTTGTCATGGCCAGTACCGGCGGGAGTGGGACGGACCGCATACATTGCAACCCGCTACCCCAGCGATCCCCGACTAGACACCAAATCCGCCTCGGTAAAGGATAATGCCAAATTGATTAATTTGTACTTGAGATGATCATCGGTCTTCAACCAAAATTATATCATATAGTAATCAAAATAATTTTGATTATAAGGAAATTTGCTAGACAAATTCCCAATCCTATTCAAGCAAGGAGTTTGATGATTGTGTTTCCAATTATGATCTAGATCAAATCTAATCAATTAATTGGTTGAGGTTAAGTCAATTAAGGAAATAATCATCTTCCAATATTTCTCAAATATTTTCCATAATTGTTTCTTGAAATTAACAATTAATTTCACTAATTGACAATCACATGATTCTTGATCAGGAAAGTAATTTCAGCAGTGACCCCTACTTACTAAAATTAACATATCTCAATCAATTTAAATCCAAATTAAGCAAAGTAAGTTTCCATAGTTAGTTAACTTGATTTACAACAGAACCTATGTTTTGCACGCATTTTGAGGCGTCTCTAAACAATAATTAACTCTTTAATTACGTTAAGATTCGCAGTTCCCGTAACAGTGAATACATGTTCATTAAAACGACCATATCTAGAGCATACGAAATCCGATTTACGCAAACTTAGATCCTATGGTTTCCTTATTTAATGGGGAACAAAATCCAAGTACTAAATTCGTATTTAAACAATTTAAACAGTGCCGAATTTATTTACTAAATAGATCTGCAAAATCCAATGCGATAAAAACTTTCGCGACCTTAACGAACCCAAGCCATCCTCGGTTAGCGAATCATATTCGAAACCGTCGACCTAAGGCTCTGATACCACTTGAAGGATATGGTTAAATCCTCAAGCGCATCACGGAAGCATGAGCATCGTATAGAATACGACGAGGAGCGACTAGTCGCACTAGTTGCTCGATGCAGCGGAATTTAAAATTTTTTTCTTACGACGAAACCACATGATCCAAGAACACTTCTCGGATCATTTCATCTAAACCACAAACAAGTAATAAGATTACCTCTTTAGGCGTGGTTGCGATCGAGTCTCTAAACGAAGAGACCTCCTGTCTCAAGTCCGATCCGACGGAGAAGACGCTTGCGAGCGCGGGGATGAACCGCGTGCTTCTCGCAATCCATGTTGATGATCCAAGCGGCGGATCTCCTGATCTCAACACACAAGATCCGACGTCTTCTTCACGAGCGAGGCGCACCGAAGGAGACGGAGATCCACGAGCAGAAGAACGGGCAGCATAACGACGATGCCGCGGCGATGGAGAACCTCTCTTAGTCATCCATGGTGGACGGCCACATGAGAGGGAGAGAGAGGGCTGTCGAGTAGAGAGAAAAGAGAGAGAGAGATGCTTCTCAAGCATTGTGTGTAAAGAAGAGCAATGGGGTGCCTCTCCTTTTATAGGGTTTTGGGATTCATGGATCTCAATCCATGGGACAACACAAATCCAATGGCTCTCATTGATTATGTTTCTTTTAATGGCTAAGATTTGTGTTGGTAAAACCAACAACAATTAATTTAATTTAAATTAAATATATGTTGATAAATCAACACAATTTAATCACAAATATAAATCATTAATACATGGAGATAATGGAAGAGAGAAAAGCCTCCTTCCATGTGGAGAGGGGGGACGGCCTCCCTTTCCTAATGGGGAGTGGTGGCCGTCCACCCTCCTCCATTAGGAAGGTGGCTATTTTATCTCTTATGCAATCTCCATTATTTGCAATAACTTTTGTTGCAAATTATTCTAAAAAAATAATTCATAATTATTTTGTAGACATTGTAATCTTGCCACTGAAAAATTTGTGAATCATATTCACAACCCAAAACAACATATAATATACATTGTCAATTAATTACACAATGTATATCCAATACACATAATAATTAATCAACACATATAAATTATAATTAGATCTCTCTAATACATTATAAATCACATTTATAATATATTATGAATAATTGGATATTACTATCCACATTATTCTTATCCATAATAATTAAATCACATTTAATTATATTGGATAACTTATTCTCATGTGCTCAAATAATATGAATCACATTCACATTATTTACATCTTTGATAATCAAATCACATTTAATTATCTAAGATAACTCTCATTATAATATGAATCAAATTCATATTATTCATGATAATTAAATCACATTTAATTATCCATTTTCTCAATGCTCGGATACATATATCAACAATAGAATTATCCATGAACTCTTTCAAGGATAATGCGCTTTCTCCGTGAATACTTTGAGATAAGGACAGGGCGATTGTATTGTTCCACGTATAGTGACATGGATATTGAGATCATATCTCAAATCCAGATCGCGGGCCTCCCATAGATGCTTGATTAAATCAAGACCGCAAATCTAATCTTCTCATTGCATCTGAATCACATTCAGATCAATGTCCAACATTTGGACTAAGATCAGATTACTTCTCTACTGAGAGGAGTCACTAAAATCCAGACCCGTTTCATCACTCCCTAGGAATGGAAGCGTCATGGTTATACAATTGTTTATGATCACATCACCCTCAGGTATTCCCAATACCTGTACATCCTGCATACTGGAAGACTCAGAATAAACCCGAAGTATTAGATCAACTTTACACTGTCTACTTCGTGGTTTTATCAGTAAGTTTCTCATTCGATCATTGGGAGTCAGTATCGATGATATACTTTCCAAAAGCATATATCATACCTAGGTCTTGATCTTATACTTTCTAAAGTATATATCAAACCTACAAATTCAGTCAAGCTTCCAAAGTGAGACGACCATGCGCATGGAGTTTAATTCTTCCCAGTATCTCATGAGTGAGCTCATGTCTTCCGGTTCAGTAACTGAACATGTATGATCCCTTAGAGAGATCGTATTACTCATATGCCCTTATATGCACACCAGCGCGCCGGTGTATAGACCTTGATTAGGTCATCAACCTATTGGTCTGCCAAATGTACATACTCAAACATATAGTAACACATCTGTCTCCAGTCAGAGGATGTGTGTCTGTATCGTGACAGCATACGATATAGGACTTTGGTTATCTCGATTTCGTTAAGTCAACTCTTTGACCTAACTAATCTGACACCTCCGAATCTCTATTCCTATGCAGAGGACCTACATCAAGAGGTCGGTCAGATATCAGCCTAACTGAGAAAGGATTGCCATCTCCTACTCATGCTGGAGATCATCTCATAATAATCATTTGACGGTGCTTGATGAGTTCTCAATCTAACTCATTAGATATTCATCCAAGCACCAGCCTCTATGAACAATAATTAAATCAACAACTGTATGATCAATAAGATGGCCATGGTACATAACCCTAATTGTACTAAGGGACCTATTATGCAAATTATTCATTCTTCATTTCAGATCAGGGAATGATATTCGCAATATTTATTTCATAATGGCTCGCCGAGGGCTCGCATTTCCAACATTCTCCCACTAGCCCAAAGAGCCATTAATGGGCTAATCATTTAAACCCACACTCATGTGACAATCATAGGTTATTAAGAAAATAGCTAGGTAAGTTGATCAGTCACTCTGTTCCCGCAAGACTACGCCAAGTCCTTTTACGGTACTTGCATATCCCCAGTAACAATGCTCGCATCTAATGCGAATGTTGCATCTCATGTAACCAATACTCAATTTTGTTAAAGCTATTATAGGGTCCTTGACACTATAGCTTAATAATTATTATAACCAGTATTTCCATAATCCTTATCAGGATACCTTTATCCCTGGAGATAACTATCTCTGAAGGTTTCCAAAGTTAAGACCTTTTAGATCATTATCTATAAAATCTTAAGTACTTGAAGATAAGACTTTGAGATCACTATCTCAAAATCTTATCATCTATTAAGATTTTGTTATTACTGCAATCAAGTGTTTTATTTCCATAGTGGGATTAGTAACAGTTTACTACTCCCACTGCATGGCAGACATTTCGTATTCGTACACATCCAGCATACACTCAGCTTCTCATAACTGATGCACAATTGCAAGCAGTTCTAGCATTCACTTTCTCAACTCTTTGAGGTGCTATCCCTTTAGATAGGTCAGTACCATATCTCAAGGGAAGGAAGCCTTTCTTGGAATTTTCCAGAAATTGGAATAAGTCCAAGGTGCACTACTAATGTGACGGTCCCAATATCCTCTTCTTTTTACTTCTGAACGACTTCAGAACTAAGATCTAAGAGGTATCCTTGAGATCATATCTCAATGTATGGAACAACCAAATTATAAAACACTTATTATTATTCATATATCATTCTAAATGATTAGAATCATATCTACATTTAGCATGATGAACACAATGGCACTCTCACTAAGCTTCACATGGTTCATCAAGATTTTAGCTGAAATCATAACATTTATAATTTCATCAAATCTTATGTTCCAACTACAAGAAACTTATTGGAGTCCAAAGATGGAGTTCTTTAGCTAGCACATCTTGCTTTCCTCAACCATGAAGCCCTGGGGCTACTTCATATGAATATCCTCATAGAGGTATTCATAGAGGAATGCAATCTTGAATCACATCATGAAGATGTCATAGTCAAGTTGTGTAGCTACAATTAGCAATATTCTGATGGGTTAAAGCAAAGTCACTGGAGAGCAAATCTCATCGCGAGCGATGTCTTCTCTTCGGTGTGTAGCTCATGACTACAAACCGTGCTTTGAAGGTCTCTACCTTCTCATCAGGTTGCCTCTTTCTCTTGAAGATCCATTCTACACCTTAATGGGTCTGACCCATATAGGTGGATCCCCGAGGGTCCATATACAACACTTGTATATGAAGTCTACGTTAGACTTTTATTGCTAACATCCATCTTTCCATGTCATGATCCTTAGGAGCTTCATCACATGAAGTCCGATCATTTTCAGATTTAACTGACACATGAAATCCATCCTCAAATTTATTTGAAGAGGTATTAATGTTTCATCTTTAATTATCTATTTTAGTTTCCGATTTCAGGAGCCTCATAATCTTTTCAAGATTAAATGAGTTCCTTTACTTCATTTTCATCTTGATTCTCAAGAGAGTCATCTTATAAGAATCATAATCTCAAAGATGAGATCTTTTAAGAATCTCAAGGTCATAAAGTAGGTATCTAATACCATCCTTTATTTTCCTAATGAAGTAGCACTCTCTGGTGCTAGATTCCAGCTTACCAGCTTGGGACCTTATTAAGTGTATAATGTAGTCTCATATACATATAACTGGAAACTAAGAGATAATTATGCCAAGATTAATCATTGATCAAATCATGTCACACATGATCAATTGCATCTCCCTACAACTCTATTGAGTTAAGGCTCATTAGGAGGGGTGAGATAGAAATGATATTCACATCTCCATAAGGTATTCCTTGAATTCATCTAATAGGTACAAGCTACCTTGATTAGATCAAATTCATTTCATCTTCCTTTAAACTTTGGTTCTAAACCAAAATTGTGAAATCTTTGAACATTTCAAAGTTTTCTAAGTGAAGAGAAGAAATCTCATATCACAAATAATCATTAATAGATATCACATATCCATAATATTTATTCTGATATAAATGATTCACATACATCAATATGTATGAGATCTTGAATACATTGACATCTTACACCATTCCAAAAGAAGGGTGTATTGGACATTTTACTTTGAATACGACATTCATAAGTATGCAAGTTTTGAAATTTTAGACATTCTAAAGTTTCATCTCTTACTTGTCCATTGATCTCATCAACAGACATATGTCCAAAACATTATGTCAGATCATTGTCAAATGATCTTTATCCTCCTATTGATCTTTAAAGGTTTAATTTTAAGTATTAGAAATCTTAATGAACCATTCATTAATTTTCTAATTTAGTGGAGTCCACTAGATGTTAGATTACTATCTGAAATATCTCCATCATAACTCTTTATGATAGGTCTATTCTAGATTTCATGTTTATTCCAACATTTAGAAATAAACAATGAGTGTATTCTAATATCTAGGTCATAGAGACATTCTCTAAGACTAAGGGCTCCCACTGAAAAATATGAAGTTTGTTCATCCGGTGGAAATTATTGCAATAATTGCATCAATTCCAACATGGATGACCATTAAACCTTAAGATCAACATTCTAATATTCTAATACAGATGCAACCAATTGCAAGTGTCATTAGAAAATTGAGATACAATTATTAGACTTTATCTTATCAAATTAGTAAGTCAATTTCAATGATTATATGTAGATTATTCTGATGTACTATCCGATTCCTTCTCTAAGGATTCTAGATAGATTTGATAGTCATAATATCAACACATCAACTTATTGCAGTATTGGCATTCATCCAACTCTTTGGATGGAAGTCACAGAAGTACAATCAACTCTTTGACTATACTTCTTACTTGGGTCCAACCCATGCTTCCATTGTGCTCCCTTTATCTCTAAGCAACCACTGCTCAAGACTAAAGGATCTCTCATGTTAAATTCAAAAGAATTCAAAATAAGAGTACTTCAACACTTATACATGCTTCATTAAATTCATACAATATGAATATTATGAAACTTCATGAATGACTAGAGCAAAGATAGTAGAATGATGACACTCATCACCTACATCCATCTAAACTCTTAAAACATTGGTTCAGGTAGGTATTCAAACAATTTTGAATACATCATCTCTTATAGAGCTACCATTCTACATGATGCAGAGAACCATGTCATTCATGATTAAATGTCAAGAGCACATATGTATGCCAGAAAATCTTTATTGATTTTATAAGGATTATTTGACAATTGCGATCATCATCGACATGTCACTTCCAAAGTGTATTCGATGAGATCAAGACTTATAGAGACATACAAACCCTTGGGTTTTAGTCCCATTGTCTGTTTAATTATCATTCCTCATTATTATGAGGAAACTTGCACATTGCAACCACATACATTATGTGTCCAATTACAAGTATAATATCTGGATCAAAAGGTCCAATCCATGATATTTTTACTGGTTATTATTGAGTATAACATTGAGTGGGTTTAATGAAGGATTATCTGAAATAAGAAATTTGCATAAGCTTATATAAAAATATAATTTATTTTGATTTAGGAATTTTTATATCAAAGTTGTCTTGCCATGTCAACAATGAAAGTTCATTCCCTTAATCACTTTCAATGTAAGAGATATACTTACCATTATATCTCAAGCAAGATCTGGGATCTCCTTCCTTATCTTTGTTGCATCCCAATAATATGAGAACCTACAACTCGGATAAAAAGAAGCGGGAACACATTCCGCCTTGCAAGTCCAACTTGCATCTCCCAATTCGGTCTTTAATACCGGGGACCACCACCCCTAAGGTGATGTTGACCCGTCATTAATTGAACCAACCGTCAACAGGAATACAACTCGCTATGCGCAATCCAATATCGCCCCAGTAATATGAGGACCCGATATTGGAGTCACTATGCATACGTCCTTACTCTTCCGAGAAGCGACGAGCCCGATCCAAATGGATCATATGCAGGAGCTATCACTTCAGACAGGCATCTCCTACATATAATATCTGGCGACGAAACTCTTCGCCTTGACGGGAGACCATGGATGTCACTTATGTGATCCTCCATATCATATTCAAATTCTAATTAATTATCATGAATCATATTCACATAATTAATTTTTCCAAGGGAAGTAATAACTCTATTCATAATAGAGTGGTTTAATTGGATATAATTAATTCAATCATATTAAATTAATTATCAATCCAATTTAATCAATCAAACTTGATTGCTATACTTGAATATATATGGTATTATTCTCAAAGTACGTATTAATTCGTATTTTAATAATTAGAAAAATACATCTTAATCCCTCGGACATTATCCCGGCCCTACCCGCTGTCATTGCCAGTACCGGCGGGAGTGGGACGGACCACATACGTTGCTACCCGCTACCCCAGCGATCCCCGACTAGACACCATATCCGCCTCGGGAAAGGATAATGCCAAATTGATTAATTTGTACTTGAGATGATCATCGATTCTTCAACCGAAATTATACCATATAGTAATCAAAACAATTTTGATTATAAAGAAATTTGCTAGACAAATTCCCAATCCTATTCAAGTAAGGAGTTTGATGATTGTGTTTCCAATTATGATCTAGATCAAATCTAATCAATTAATTGGTTGAGGTCAAGTCAATTAAGGAAATAATCATCTTCCAAAATTTCTCAAATATTTTCCATAATTATTTCTTGAAATTAAAAATTAATTTCACTAATTAACAATCACATGGTTCTTGATTAGGAAAGTAATTTCAGCAGTGACTCCTACTTACTTAAATTAGCATATCTCAATCAATTTAAATACAAATTAAGCAAAGTAAGTTTCCATAGTTTGCTAACTTGATTTACAACAGAACCTATGTGTTTTGCACGCATTTTGAGACGTCTCTGAACAGTAATTAACTCTTTAATTACGTTAAGATTCGCAGTTCCCGTAACAGTGAATACATGTTCATTAAAACTACCATATCTAGAGCATACGAAATCTGATTTACGCAAACTCAGATCCTATAGTTTCCTTATTTAATGGGGAACAAAATTCAAGTATTAAATTCGTATTTAAAAAATTTAAACAGTGCCGGATTTATTTACTAAACAGATCTGCGAAATCAAATGCGATGAAAACTTTCGCGACCTTAACGAACCCAAGCCGTCCTCGGTTAGCGAATCATATTCGAAACCGTCAAACTAAGGCTCTGATACCACTTGAAGGATATGGTTAAATCCTCAAGTGCATCACAGAAGCGTGAGCGTCGTATCGAATACGACGAGGAGCGACTAGTCGCACTAGTTGCTCGATGCAGCGGAATTTAAAATTTTTTTCTTACGACGAAACCACATGATCCAAGAACACTTCTCGGATCGTTTCGTCTAAACCACAAACAAGTAATAGGATTACCTCTTGAAGCGTGGTTGCGATCGAGTCTCCAAACGAAGAGGCCTCCTGTCTCAAGTCCGATCCGATGGAGGAGACGCTTGCGAGCGCGGGGATGAACCGCGTGCTTCTCGCAATCCATGTTGATGATCCAAGCGGCAGATCTCCTGATCTCGACACACGAGATCCGACGTCTTCTTCACGAGCGAGGCGCACCGAAGGAGACGGAGATCCACGAGCAGAAGAACGGGCAACATAACGACGATGCTGCGGCGATGGAGAACCTCTCTTAGTCATCCATGGTGGACGACCACATGAGAGGGAGAGAGAGGGCTGTCGAGTAGAGAGAAAAGAGAGAGAGAGATGCTTCTCAAGCATTGTGTGTAAAGAAGAGCAATGGGGTGCCTCTCTTTTTATACGGTTTTGGGATCCATGGATCTCAATCCATGGGACAACACAAATCCAATGGCTCTCATTGATTGTGTTTCTTTTAATGGCTAAGATTTGTGTTGGTAAAACCAACAACAATTAATTTAATTTAAATTAAATATATGTTGATAAATCAACACAATTTAATCACAAAATTAATTCATCAATACATAGAGATAATGGAAGAGAGAAAAGCCTCCTTCCATGCGGAGAGTGGGGACGGCCTCCCTTTCCTAATGAGAGTGGTGGCCGTCCACCCTCCTCCATTAGGAAGGTGGCTATTTTATCTCTTATGCAATCTCCATTATTTGCAACAACTTTTGTTGCAAATTATTCTACAAAAATAATTCATAATTATTTTGTAGACATTGTAATCTTGTCATTGAAAAATTTGTGAATCATATTTACAACCCAAAACAACATATAATATACATTGTCAATTAATTGCAAAATGTGTATCCAATACACATAATAATTAATCAACACATATAAATTATAATTAGCTCTCTCTAATACATTATAAATCACATTTATAATATATTATGAATAATTAGATATTACTATCCACGTTATTCTTATCCATAATAATTAAATTACATTTAATTATATTGGATAGCTTATTCTCATGTGCTCAAATAATATGAATCACATTCACATTATTTACATCTTTGATAATCAAATCACATTTAATTATCTAAGATAACTCTCCTTATAATATGAATCAAATTCATATTATTCATGATAATTAAATCACATTTAATTATCCATTTTCTCAATGCTCGGATACATATATCAACAATAGAATTATCCATGAACTCTTTCAAGGATAATGCGCTTTCTCCGTGAATACTTGGAGATAAGGACAGGGCGATTGTATTGTTCCACGTACAGTGACATGGATATTGAGATCATATCTCAAATCCAGATCGCGGGCCTCCCATAGATGCTTGATTAAATCAAGACCGCAAATCTAATCTTCTCATTGCATCTGAATCACATTCAGATCAATGTCCAACATTTGGACTAAGATCAGATTACTTCTCTACTGAGAGGAGTCACTAAAATCCAGACCCGTTTCATCACTCCCTAGGAATGGAAGCGTCATGGTTATACAATCGTTTATGATCACATCACCCTCAGGTATTCCCAATACCTGTACATCATGCATACTTGAAGACTCAGAACAAACCCGAAGTATTAGATCAACTTTACACTGTCTACTTCGTGGTTTTATCAGTAAGTTTCTCATTCGATCATTGGGAGTCGGTATCGATGATATACTTTCCAAAAGCATATATCATACCTAGGTCTTGATCATATACTTTCCAAAGTATATATCAAACCTACAAATTCAGTCAAGCTTCCAAAGCGAGACGACCATGCGCATGGAGTTTAATTCTTCCCAGTATCTCATGAGTGAGCTCATATCTTCCGGTTCAGTAACTGAACATGTATGATCCCTTTGAGAGATCGTATTACTCATATGCCCTTATATGCATACCAGCGCGCCGGTGTATAGACCTTGATTAGGTCATCAACCTATTGGTCTGCCAAATATACATACTCAAACATATAGTAACACATCTGTCTCCGGTCAGAGGATGTGTGCCTGTATCATGACAGCATACGATATAGGACTTTGGTTATCTCGATCTCGTTAAGTCAACTCTTTGACCTAACTAATCTGACACCTCCGAATCTCTATTCATATGCAGAGGACCTGCATTAAGAGGTCGGTCAGATATCAGCCTAACTGAGAAAGGATTGTCATCTCCTACTCATGCTGGAGATCATATCTTAATAATCATTTGACGGTGCTTGATGAGTCCTCAATCTAACTCATTAGATATTCATCCAAGCACCAGCCTCCATGATTCAATAATTAAATTAACAGCTGTATGATCAATAAGATGGCCATGGTACATAACCCTAATTGTACTAAGGGATCTATTATGCAAATTATTCATTCTTCATTTCAGATCAGGGAATGATACTCGCAATATTTATTGCATAATGGCTCGCGTGGGCTCGCATTTCTAACAGAACCATGCTACCTTGTATGGGTCCGGATGTGGCGCAGCAGCTGACCTTCCTTGTACATGTGATATATGGCATCCAGCTACGCCAAGAGGCGATCGAGAATGACTACAATTGCAGGACAATCCCTCCTACCACCCCTCTCACGACAAAGAGGAGAGCGTCAACCTGTCCTTCTCCCTAGAGCCGGAATAGATGGAGGATGCTAATATATTGTATAGGCATCAAAGCACATATGAAACATACCTTCGAGCGATGGTACCCCAGTTCTTCGGCACCACCACCCCAGACAATGCAAAGCAGTGGATGGCACAGATGACCGAGGTTGTGAGGATGATACATGCACCCGAGGATTCTTGGGTATCTTTTGTAGAGTGCTCGTTGGCTGGGTACATAGAGCGGTGGTGGAATGGCACCAAGGAGCATCTGACCGAGTCCATCACTAGGGAGGTCTTCCTTGATGAGTTCCATATAGAGTTCTACCCAGACCATTGGGTAGAGGATCAGAGGAGAGAGTTCACTGAGCTAACACGGGGGTCGATGGCGGCCCAAGATTACCTGATCCATTATATAGAGTTGTCTCGTCATTCCCTTTGCTATTACAACTTACCCACATGTGAACTTGTACAAGTTCATCTGAGGGATGCACGAGGAGGTTCGAGACATACTATATACCTTGGATCTCACCTCCATCAAGGAGGTTACTACAAAGGCGATGAAGTGAGAAGCTACACAGAGCTGGTTACATGGTGGTTAGTCACAGCTACTTCCACCCCATCTTAACAGAAAATCATGTCGGGACTTCTCTCGATTTCGTAGAGACCGTCGCCACCACCCGACAATGACAACACCGACAGCTAACATGTTCACACAATTCTCTACCTTGGGGCACGTCTTGGTAGGTTGCGGTTCAGTTTATTTATGTCCCCCTAAATAAGTACATAGCTGTAGGCCTAGGGTGACAACTTAGCTTCTGGAGGCAGTTCATTACAGGCAGACAGTTGTATTATAGACAACCATGCCACTTCAAGGCCCAATGCCTATTGCGTGTCAATAACTCGGGCATGTTGCATAGTAGAGTGGAAGACCATTTGGGTCTTCCGACAGTTTCATGGCTCGATATTCCAACGTGGAGGTCATGACTTCCAACAAGCCACACCATAAGCACTCAACGCTTATGATTTCAACACCATGAGTTTTCTCCGTATGCATTGTTTAATTAAGGGGATATGCACTCCTTCCTTGCACATCGTGTGACGCCCACATTGGGGAAGTCTGTAATGAAGGTTTCATCCTTATACTACATCAAGGGCCTAGGAGTGTAGCTATTTATCATCTGCCATGAAGTGGAGGATGTAGCCATGCAGATAGGTGAGCACGAGATGCCCACATTCCTACTGTTGATTCAGTTTGAGGACTTAAAGGCACCATGCATGCTTGGACTATTTTGAGATGACGGTGGTCTTCCATTTACCTGGAGTGCTGCCATTTCAGTTTGACGAGCGTACATTTGAGGGTGGGTTCGAGTGCGCCTCCGCCTCGAGGGCACACAGTCACCTCGGCCTTGAGGGCACACCCGTTTCTCAACTAGGGTTGGGTAGGCTACCTTGCCTATGTGGTAGACTCAACAACACACGATCAAATGATCGAGGATGTTAGAGGCGTGTTCCAAATGACTTGCCTGGACTATCACCAGTGATGATAGAGTTTGAGATCATGTTATTGCTAGACACACGACCGGTCTCTATCCCTCTATACATATTAGCACCTGTTGAGCTTAAGGATCTCAAAGTGCAGTTACAAGAGCTGTTGGAGAAGGGATTCATTTGCCAAAGTATATCACAGTGGGGGGACACTAGTCCTCTTAGTGAAGAAGAAGGATGGATCCTTGAGGCTATGCACAGACTACAGAATCATTATCTACTCCCACATATTGATGATCTCTTTGATCAGTTATTGTCCAAGGGCAACAGAAAGATCATAAAATTCGGGACTTGTACCACATATGCTTGAAGTATGAATTTGACAGATTCTGAGTCCATGAATCCATCCTATGGAAGGAGGATTATGTGTGTCCCAGATGACAAGGAGCTAAGGAGAGATATCTTGGATGAGGGGCACAGTTCGAGACTTTCTATACATTCAAGTGGCACCAGATGTACCAAGACCTCTGCCAGCTCTTTTGGTAGGAGGACGTGAAGAGGGACATAACAAAACACATCAGTTGATGCCTTACCTGTCAGATTGTGAAGAGCACTAGAGACCTCTTGATCTCCTGCATCCTCATCCCATTCTAGTGTGGAAATGGGAAAGCAATTCTATGTATTTTGTAACATCATTGTCGTGCACCCTAGATGGGCATGATGTGACATGGGTGATCGTCGACTAATTGACCAAGTCAGTCCATTTTATTCTAGTCAACATGACATGTACTTTGATTGAGTTATCTCGATTATACATCCAACATGTCATTTGGTTGCACGGAATACTCAAGAAGGTAGTGTTAGACATACATTCATCCATCACTTCACAATATTGTAGAGAGTTCATGTGAGGACCGAGGATCGAGTTACGTTTGAGTTCAGTCTACCATCCATAAACAAATGGGCAGTCTGAGAGGACCATTTAGACATTGGAGGATTTTCTACATGCTTGAGTTGTTGAATGGAAAGGAACCTGGAAGGATCACCTTCCACTAGTTGAGTTCACATACAACAACAACTAACAAGCCAACATAGGCATGATACCTTTTGAGACGATGCATAACTCCATTGTGTTGGTAGCAAGTAGGTGACTACACATTATTCACCCCGTAGAATATAAAGGAGACCACTAGAGTTATGGAGACTGCCATGAAGTAACTACTGACCACACAAAGACATTAGAAGAACTACGCTGCCCAGCAGCATCGAGACCTTGGGTTTCAGGTATAGAACCTTACATGCATACCTTACAAGATATGATTCTTAATCCACCTTGTGTATCTAAAGTATTCCTCACAATCATAGGTTGGGGATTTCATGTTCTTATAAGTGTCCCCGATGAGGGGTGTGCAGCGATACAGTGTCAATGGTAAGCTTGCACCGTGTTTTGTGGGATCGTTTGAGATTTTGGCCCGAGTTGGGAAGGTGGCTTATAGAGTGGACCTTTCCCCACATCTCGAGGGCATTCACGGCGTGTTCAATGTGTCGAATCTTCAGAAGTATATCCGAGATCTCAAGCATGTGATCAATCACGAGGACTTGACAGTGGAATCGAACCTCTCCTTCAACGAGGAGACGATTCAGATACCGGACCCTGCGGTCAAGATGTAGAGTCGGAAAGAGACTCCTTTATTCAAAGTTCTGTGGCGGAGTCAAGATGTAGAGGAGGCGATGTGGGAGCCTAAGGCGGATATGCTGGAGAAGTATCCTCATTTATTTGCAGGTATGGAATTCGGTTAGGATCATACTAAGTCTCGTTTTAAGATTTTTATGGGTTTCACTCTCTTTGAGTTTTTTGTGGGTTCATTCCTCGTTGAGACTTCTATACGTTAAGGTCAGGACTGGAAGTTAGTTAAGATCATACTAAGTCTCGAAGACGAGACTTTCTTTGAGCTTTTTATGATGTGAAACCCCTCGTAATAGGATCCGAACTTGTCCATTAAAATCTCTCTTATCCAATATCTACAAAATATAAACATCGTGCAGTGATCATCAAAACCTCTCCAACGAGTCTAAGAACGTAAAAATTCGAGTTCGGAAGCTTGAGTTACAATCATTTTAGATAGACGGGGTCTGGGTCAGATTCAGATCAGAATCAAGATACGGATCTAAATTTTAACTCGCATTAAAACCCCTAAACATCATCACTTTCTTCCTAAATTCCCCAACTCAAGAGCACCCCTCCCCCCTCCCCCGTCCGAGCTCACCAAAGCGCATCGGATCAGCAATCTGAAGCCATCCTTGCGTAGAGAAAGTCGATGGCACCCTCATGTGTGGGTCCGCACTGCCAACGGAGCGTCGAACACACCGTTTCTCCACGGGTGGAGATTCCGAGGTTGTGATTTTTTTAAGGTACTATGTCTCATTCCCTCTTGTTGTGGATTCCACACGATTTTCGACCTATGCTATTTTGATCTTGTTAAATCCATATGAATATTGTTACATGGTGTATACTTTTCCCTTCCTCATTCAGCCACTTTCAAGGGAAGTGATAACGTTTGTTTGCCATGTATTCTGGATGATCTGCATGATCCTCTTCTTAGGACTGGCCAGCAACTTCGAATTCTTAGCAAATTGTTAGGATTCTATGCTACATGTTATATGATACATAACCTTGTGTTATATGTATTTGTTGTACTTTTTATTAATTCATACCGGCACATAACCATATGTTATTGGATGAAGCTACTGTAAGAACAATAGACACATTTTTCCTTTCAATTTGTATATATAGTTATGCAGATGTTGTGCTTGATGTTTGTAGAGCTCCTGCACGCGTATTGTTTGTTCTCTTTTAGCGGTAGATAGAGAAACACTAGGCCTTAAATTATGGGAGCTGGAGTTGGAAAAATAAATGTGTGATTGTGTTCTTGACACTTTGCCAAATTACTGCTACATAATTTAAAAATATGTTGGAATTCTAACGTTATGCTGCTTTTGTTCTACCATCATAAGATTCAATGTTGTACTATGTCATGAATACAAGGGCAGAATTACGACAACAAGTTTTTGGGTTTCTATAGTTGAGTCCCATGGATGAGGTACTTTGAAGTCTATACATATGCAGTGTTCCCGTCATTAGTTTCTACAAGACATAGTTGCGGGTTTGATTTTGGTATGTTACATGCGTCTTTCCATTCCTATTAGAATAGGTGCTGGAAACCTTCTTATGTACTGGTTGTATCCATGACCTCATGTTCTTGGATTTTTGTTGCACAATATTTATCTGGACGGATGGAACATGTATCTCTTTAGTTGGTTAGCATATGTCATTGCTCAGTGGATATTTATTATCAATTGAAAGGTAAACTACCGTGAGAGTGCTCTGTACTGAGATTCAAGATGCAACAGTTCCTTTAGTTATTTCATTCAGCCAATGTTATACTAGTTGAAGCTGAACTAGCAAGTTATACCAGTTGTTATTAGCTCAAGTTAATTCTGAGCTGCATCAAAAGTAAGCTAATGTGTTTTTTCAATATTTTGGTGCGCCCCTGGAATGTTGGGATATGGGAACTAAAGAAAAAAGAAACGGTGGCAACCATGGGGATTGAGTAGGTTGAAATAGTTAGCAATGGTGGGGGGGGGGATGAATCTTTATCTCATCACCTTTATTCATTCATGTTGGCCTTTAAACCCAAGCTAAATGGGTGCAAATAGCATTATTTTGCATAAAAATAATATCTCTTATTTATTAGATAAATATTATGTAAAAATACTATATTTAAGGCCAAATTAAAAGAATAAAGAAAAAGAAAAAGAAATGAAATACCATAGACATTGAATGACCCTAAACCCCGAGACCTAGGCATCATGATGATTGGGTCGACAAGGAATAAAGTAGGAGGGAGATAAGTGCAAAAATACAATAAAGTCCTAATTCTCAAATTCCCAATAAGTCAATTTTGGGATACGTTTTATTCTTTGTTATTTATACCTCAAATCAATAAACTTTGTAGAGGAAAGATGTACATAAAAATATATAGAAAAATACAAAATTTATTTCACATAAAAATAATGCATAATTAGCTTTTTAAATTCATAATAAAATTCCAAAATCCAAACTTCCCGAACCTGTATCTCCTCCATATGAAATCAAAATTAATCAAAATCACTTTAATTGTATATAACTTTTTATTAGATATTTAATGAAAGTGGTTTCATTTGACTTGGAATTAAGATACAAAAGTTAGGTTTTGTACCCCTATTGTACATCATACGCGAATAAAATATTCATTTTATTTATTCTTTATATTCTTTAATATTTTATATTTTTATAATTTTGTATATGTTATTCATAACATATGTATGTAATTAGAATAAAACAAAACTATTAGAATTACATTAAAATAAACAAATATACAAAAATACATAGATGAAATATACTTACATATGCCTATATAATAAGTAGCTATAATTAATTAACTGTACATACTATATCAGAAAAAATCAAATAAAAATATATTTACATGTATTTAAATATATTAAAAATATATAAGTTATGTAGATATAATGATAAAATTCAAAGTACAAAATAAAAACAAAATACATACTGGATATGTGAATATACCTATATTTACACTTGTAAAAAATAACTCTCAATAAATTAACTTGCAAAAATAAATAAAAATCATATTAAAATACTACACAAATAGTACATATTTTTCATATTTTAATCTAAAATTAATAAAAGCATTTATTATTTTATTTTTAATTAATAAACTTTTTATTTTTCATTTTGTCCTCTTCCTGGCCGATGTGGACCAATGGGGAGTGAGTCCATGTTGACCTTGGTCAATTGTTCACCCCTCCCAAGGTCTGCGTCTGGCAGACCTACACCCTTGGTTTCCTCAAATTTTGCACACCAAATCTTTCATTATTTTGCGATGATTCCTTCTTGACTTTTGGTGCTCGATCCTCGAACTTTCACGCCATATTGATCCCTCGATCGACGTGTCATTGAATCACGCGCTCTTCCCAAGTCAATAGTCCATGCATAAAATAACGTCACCGATGTCCGTTTGAATTTGATCTTCCTTAACCCCTCGAAATCCCCGAAGCTCGAGTCTTGAAGTGTCCTAGTGACAACAGTAACGCCGATGACCCCTTTAGCATGGAGGAAGAGGAGTATAGGTCGAGATCCAAGTTCGTTGGCTGTCTCCGCCGCGAGCTCCTACTCTCGGTCCCTCTAGGTCAGGTGAGCCTCTATCTTTTGCATTTTTTCGATTCATAGGCTTAGCATTAGAGTAGATTAGGTTTTGTTTCCAGTTAAAACTGCCTTTATTTCGTAAAAATAAAAAATCATACTTAGCCGGAGCTGAGCTCCAACGAACCTCTTCATCGTCTTCCGAGCGTGTTCTGACCCATATTTCTCCTCCACCTCATTTCCTGTTGATTCTTCTACGACCGAAGCAGCCCATTCCCCTTGATCATGCTCAGATCGAGGATACCGCTCTCCTCCTCCGCCACCTCGCTGTAGAGCACCGACACACTCATCTCCGCTCCATTTTAGCCTAACAAAGACCCTAGGCACCTTCTTTTTGTGTGCCCAAGCTTGTATTTGCAGGTATTGGCAATCAAAGCCTCTAGGAGGCAATTTCAACTCAAATCGAGGTTCTTGGAACCCCTAAACTCCGCCGACCCCTGGGGACTTCAATGGAGGTTCTTAGACCCATCTGAGCTAGCCAACAAGTTCGTAGTGCTTCCAGGAAACTTTGAGGCAGTTTTGCAGCAACAAGACCAGCCGAGGAAGAAGTTACACTAGATCGAAGCTTGGAAGAACCTGTTTTCTTCCCTGTTCTTCCAAGTTGCTTCCCAGTTCGTCCAATCGCGCCCGCTCCCCAGATCCAGTAATAGTCGTTGGATGCTCATGCCTTCAGCCGTTAGATCGTCCGCGATCTTCTAATCTCCAGCGTCCACTTCGAATCGTTATCTCGCAAGGAGGAGACAACACTCGTCCAAGTGGAAGCTCCCAACTGTTGGATCGCCTAGCGAGGGTATTTTGCACTTTGACCCCCCATGCATTTTGTCTTTTAATTTCAGTACAAAAGCTTCCATCTATTGTGTATTACTTTTGTAATTTTTATGATTTGGACCCTATATTTTTTACATTCGCTATTAGGCCCAATCTAAATCACCTCACGTACTCGTACGCATGAGGGGACTGGGTATTTTGCACCTAAGCCCTCGAACTTTTTTGTATTTTATTTTAGACCAAGTTTTTGCAACGGTGGTGTAATATTTTATGTGAAATTTTCATTCCCCCCCTCTGAACTTTTTATTAAGTACATAAGTACCCCTCTGGGTATATATTATTAGGAATATTTGAGAAAGTTGCATTTTGAGCCATGAACTTCTCTAGGGTGTTCGCGGAAACAATACCCATCTTTCATATATTTGCAAAAGTATCATTGCTAGGCCGTACTTTCCTTTTGTAGTTTTTATTTTTGTTAAAATAAGCTTTTGTTCCCTAAAAATTAGTAGAAAAATAGGATAGATATCTTATATATTATTCTATCACATACATTTTTATCAAGGTATTTTATCCTATATTCATTTTCATTTAAAATAAAAATAAATCTATTTTCCCTTTCTAACTCAGATAAATACAAAAAAATATTAAAATATTTTGAAAAATTCCAAAAAATACATTTGATTTATAACCCTAATTCACACTTACAGACCAAAAATCCCTAAAATAATAGAGGAAAATATTAAAAATTTAAAAGTTCTAATATCCTTACAAAATTTATTAAAAATTTAAAAAAATAAAAAAAATTGTTTATATTTCTGTATTTTGTTTATTATATTTACTATATATTAAAATAAATTTTGAAAATTTTTGAACTATTTAGTTATTTTTAAAATCCAAAACAAATCGACCTTATTTATTTCTCACTATCGTGCACTATTTATTCCATTAAAAATACAAAAATTAGCAAAAATCAAGAGAAAAAATCACAAAAACAGTAAAAATATAAAGAAAAGATAAACATACTTATTTGGCATGTTTCAAGAATTTAGTATTAATATCTTTATACTAGCCTAAATAGTTTATTCATACCTATATTTACTAATATCACTATTATTTATATTTAATTATAAAAAATGACAAACATGTTTTTATTACCTTCAAAAAATAAAAAAGGAATGTACAATATGGTATTTTCCTAAATTTGTCTTCATTTTGTATTTTATTATTTATATTATCTATATTGTCTATATATATCTACTTATAATATAACAAGTTAAAAAGAAAAGAAAATTTAAAAATCGGAAAATATAAAAAGAAGTGTAAAAAGTATAAAATTTAAATCCACAAAAAACAAAAATTACAACAAATTAAATACTTAAAGACCTATAAAAAATATAAAAATCTTCATAAAAAACCAAAATCATTTCTTGTCTTTTTTTAGTAATTTTTGTTGCCCATCCCCCGTTCTCCATTTATTCTACATCGTACACATACTTCCACTATACATCTATATATGAAATTACAATGAATTTTGACCCCGTTTTGATTATTTATTTTATTAATTGCACGGGTTGATTGTTGATTGATCTAGGATCTCATTAGCGGTCGCCTCTGCGACACTCTATCTTCGCTCTTTAGTGAGGATAATTTTTAGACCCTCGCAAGATCCTTGTCATCGGGGGGGGGGGGGGGGTATAAAGCATTACATTTATATTTCTTAATCAATATAAGGTGAAATGTGGTCAAGGGAGACCGTCACACTTAAGGGTCTTGGTTTATATATTCAAAATTCATGTATGGCAGTGTTTTTGATATATATTTTTAATTTCACCAAGTTGTTTTGAAGTCCAAGCGATTGTGTGGTATTTATCTATCATTATAAGTTGTGTTACCCAGGACAAAACCAAAAGTAGTATTTGATTACATCAAGGTCCTTATCATCTACTCTTGAGTTACATGTGATGATATTTATCATTTTTTGGAGGTGCTTTGAAATTGCCATTTTTCATATTCAGGGAGTAGGGATCTTTCAATTATATTGTCAATAAGAATTGAATTAATGGATGAGATTTCATGATGAACAAATAGATGTAGTTACGTGCTGCAAGGGATTTGGCATGTACCATTGGGGCCCCGGGTATAAACTTAAATGCCACAAACCCAACAATTTCGTTGGTTGGGGGACATGTTGCTTGACACACCCATGAGTTACCACACAATGTTCAGCCTCAACACTTACGTGTCTTTAGCTCAATGATTTGAGTGTGAGCCAAGTAATCATGGTTGGTAGTCTAATATTTCGCTTGTTCACTTAGGGTTAACACTCGTATACTAGCTGATATAGCCACATTGGTTGGTATTTCGAGTGGGAGCACTAAGAGGGGAGTTACAAGAAGTATGGTTAATCAAGTTGGGAATGAAAGAAATACCTCATGTGTATAAGGAGGATTGGGATAGTCCTGGGGATTTTGACTATCGTATGAATGACCCTAGTAATATGTGCCCTAACTCATGTCCTATGCCACCATGGACTCTTACACATGGATAGTGGACTTGGGTGGTTCACAGTGTGATTCACAGGTTGAAATTTGAATTAGGAATCAGAACTACAGTTTGTCAATAGAGTCAAGTGGACATGTTGAGAACTTAGTTAGGATGCATGTACCTCCCTACATCCCTACGGAGGCACCCCAATCATAAAAGCCTTCTTCTTGTCTTAGATTCATAGTGTGAGGTCTCATACGAACCAAGGCCACCGACTATCTACGAAGTCGAGTTTACTCATATCATATGAAAAATGATTATAATTTATTTTTTTGTGAGGGTGCTTATCCAATTGTTTCTTTTACACACCTTTAATTTTGCATTGCTTGTTGAAATTTTATATCATACTAGGCAACTTTGCTCATAACATACCTATGTGTGGATCCACAAGTTTCCAAAAAGAAGCCACAACAGTGAGAGGCAGTTGTTTGTTTGGATCTACTTATTTTTGTGCAGCTACAAAATTTTCTTTCGTGGTACAGTTACTTGTAGCTAACTTTTCCTTCTTTTCTTTAGTTGCAGTTTTGAGAGACATGTCATGTACAATGTATGTATGGGGCACATACATTTTGATGCATAAATGTAATATACTTTCGCGAACATGAATTACAATGAAATAAACGACGGGCATGAAGTAAATGGAAATAAAATTTTAATTCTAGCCCTCTGTGCTATTTTCTCCTACCTTATAATGTTTTGTGTATTTTGAATATGGAATTTGTACGTGCGTGAAATCGATTTGCTGAGTACCTAGATCCTAGGAGGACAGTTTCGACACTAGTGGCGGGGGCTGGAGGGGACCAGATGAGGGGCCTGGAGAATGGGGCTAGAAGGGAGCGATAGAGGGGGACGGAGGAGGGGCGGAATAGGTGGAGGATGTGTGTGTGTGTGAAAGAGGGGGCTGGAGGGCGGAAGCGGAAGGGGTGGAGGAGGGTCTGGAGGTATGGGGCGGAGGGGATGGAGGAGGGGACTGGAAGGTGGGGTGCAGAGGGGGTGGAGGAGGGGGTTGGAAGGGGGCGATGGAGGGGAATGCAGATGGGTCGAGGAGGGGCTAGAATGGGATGACAGAGGGGGGTGAGGAGTGGGGGTAGGGGGCAACAGAGGAGACACCGAAAGGGGTGGAGGAGGGGACTGGAAGGGGAGAGGTGGAGAGGGCTGGATAAAGGCGACGGAAGGGGTGGAGGAGGGTGCGATGGTGGAGGGTGAGGCATCAGAGGGGATGGCGGTGGAGTTGTGGATGAAGAGGAGGCCGAGGAGCGATGTCGGAGTGCGTTTGTCGCTGTTGTTGCGGGATGAGAGGATGAAAGTGGGAGGAGGGGAAGAAGGAAGCGAAGGGGTTCCTTCTGATTATTTTTTTTAAAATGACTAAATGACATTCCTTGAATGTGACGTGGTTAGATTAATTCACATGAGTGGTTGAGTTAATAAACCAACTTAACGAAGGATTATGAGATGGAGTGAGTATTTTAAGTTTACCGTGTAATTATAAATTATCGAAGGTTATGTACGGAAAATGAAAGTATATTTGGTCATGGGTGCAAATAACACTAAAATTTACAAATTGATGCATGTAAACTATAACCCCAAATACAATCGCTCTAGAGTCAATCTCAAATCACATGTATGGTTTTTATATAACAATAAATCTCATTATATGTAGAACTAAAACGACAATATTTTGACACAATACAAAAATCTTAAAAAGTCTAATGAAGACGGTAAAAAGCGTAATATATCATGCCATCAACATATAGTTTTTTTGTATGGCTGGATGAATTTAATATATTCATATTGAAGGTGTTGAAAGATCACTGATGCAAGCAAACTAACACTCAGTTGTTAAGCATTACATGACAAATAGAATACACATTACACAAGTATTTTAATCAAAAGATAATTAAGTTGCAAAATGTCATCGCACCACAAGTGAGCTTAATCACATGATTAATCAAGGACTGATGTTACAAGGGTTAGGATGCAGACATCAGGATTATTTAATTGATCGAATAAGCGTTTGACTTGTGTTTCCACCTACTTACAAAGTAAAACTTCAATTTATGTCATGCATAACTCCGTTTACCGCCTATCCATGTAATTTAAAAAGCAATATGTATTCAGTTATGTGCCATGTATATAAGGCAAGTACAATGCTTACATTTCCTTACTTCGAGTTGTTTGGTTATGGTCGAGCTGTAGTAACTTCATGTGAAAGGGTCAGTCGGATGGGTTAACCCTTTCGTAAATAGTATATGTTTAGATGGCTAGGAGGGTTGTAATGGTAAATGTGATGCGATGTCGTATTATTTAAGTGTTATATGATTTTAGTATGTTTTTGATATTGATATTTTTACTAGAAGATGATTGGAAATATTACACCAAAGCAAAATATAAGATGGTAAAGGGGTGGTCCAATAGAGTATATCTTGAATAGCCAGTTTATCCCGAGCCGACAAGATTAAGCAAATAGCAAAGCAATCCCGCAACCTTCATTAACTTCATTAAGCTCACACCCACACAGAAACAAACACAGCACCTCCAGCAGAAAGAGTTCCCCAAAATCAAACCCGCCCTTCCCCCCTCCTCAGATCTACCGCCAACTCTCCTCCCCAAACCCCCCAATTCCTTCCTCCCACTCTTCCGATCCCGATCCCCGAACCCTAGAGATCCCTCCGGCGATCGATGCGGAGCACCATCGCCACATACAAGGAGAGCCTCTCCCGCATCGCCGGTGACGTACTTGACGCTGCCGCCGACATCGACGGACCCCCGCTGGCATCTCCGTTCACCGCGCAGCGGTCTTCGCATCGCCTCGCTCAGTTGGGGGGATCGCCTGCGTCGAACGGGCATGCAATCGAGGTACTGATTGCAATTTGCTGCGTTTTCTTTGACCCGTGAAGAATTATTGGTGATCGGATCAGTTTGGATGCGGATGAGCTGTGTTATGGCTTATATTCGGAATTTATGTAGTCTCTGGTGGATATATGTACATGATGGTGATGGAAGTAATGGCCAGAACTGTATCTGTATGAAAAAAATACTATCTTTACGAAAGTGATGGCACGGTGTATTGCAATTTGCTACATATACACTCCAAGTCACACGTATTTGATCGGTAAAAGGGCTTCCATGCCATTTTGGGTAAATCCTGCTAGATTAGTTGGTACGTGCATCAGTTTAGATGTGGATAAGCTGTGAAATGCATCAGTTATTGATGTTATTTTAGTCGATGGATATGAAAGTAATGGAACAGGGAAAACATGATATTTATGCATCGAGACAAACGAGGATGAGTTGCGAGATGTCGTATTCGTAGAAGAAAGGATAAAATGGAGTGGATGTAGCATCCGAGATCGAGGAATGGGGAGTTTGAGGTGGAATGGACTAAAAAAGGAAGGACTATATAGGTGACTAGTGACTTCTTTGCTTAATCCCCAAGACACGGAAGGATTATTTTTCAAAATACATCTAGGGAGATAGGAGGAAAAGGGGTTCATTTTTGTGGGCAAGCGCAAGTAGAGCGCTGAAGGTGAAAGGGATTGGTCACCTACCAAGTGAAAAGTTGAACAATACATAATCGATGGCCTCTATTATACAATTTCATCTATTATCACTTACTTCCGCACCATTCACTGTGCTAATAGTTCATAAACACCTATATTATTTCTTTTATCTTGATGAAAGAAAACCTCAAAACACCCACAAATGATGCAATGTTCACTCACGAGATCACAGTACTGTACACCAACCAACCCAAATTGATTTAATTAGAGGAACACTGATTATCTTATGTAGAGTTGATAAAGCTGTTAAAGGGCAATGTCTTATATCACAAATCACATAAGTTTTGATACTTGATAGACTAGTGATGGCTTTGGTCTTATAGAGAGAAATCTTCTCATTGTCATAGCCATTTTTCACATAAAGACGACTTATTAAGTTTTACAAGTAGACACTCAATAGACGCCGTCGACTCTCCCTTCTTAAACTCATCATATTCCTGTACAGAACTGATTAAAATCTTGATTGAAACCTCATCGCCTTACTACCAGGAATATGACAAGGCTCATACATGGTCATGGTTAGAGATTGTTTCGAGACCCATTGGGAACTATTTTGTTATTCCCCCACCTCAGGGCTACACCGGTCGTTTCTCGTTATGATGATTCTTTTGTCTAACTATAACCCCAGGACCCCCCATGTAAGGAGTTCTAAGGTATTATATCCACCGCCGCCAAGAACTGTAGGCCTCGCCAGTCTCTCTGCCACCGTTGCCATCTTATCTAGGCCATCACCAAGCCTCTAATGCCTCCATCCAACAATGCCCATTTTCCCATTCGAACTTCCCGTAAGCCACGGTTGCAGAAAGCGGTAGTCGGTACTCGGTCGGCGGGGTCACCTACTAAGGATTAGTCGGCAGTCGGGCGACTAGTCGGATTTAGTCGGTTTTGAATTTTTTAATTATTTTAAATATACGTCATTTTTTATACATATATTCTTATATATACATATATTTGTACATTTTATATACCATCTTAATGAAACAAAAGAAGTAATTGAATTTAAATAAATAAGCATGATAGAATATGTTTGCTTTTAAAAAAAAGTGAAAAACTAAAAAAATAAAAAGATTGTTGTAAAAGTCGTCCGATTAGTCGGCCGACTAGGCGGACTAGTCGGTCGACTAGTCGGGTGGACCGACTAAAGGCCGACTAGGCCTAGTCGAGTCGGCTACCCCCCCGACTCGACTAGTCGGGCCGACTAGTCGGCCGACTTTTGCAAGCTCGCCGTAAGCGTATATGCTGATACTCATCATCTCCCACCGTGATACACACAAGGCGTCATACATTATGTGCTATGATCTAAATTAGTACCAAGATGCCAGATGAATACAAGGTAAGATATCAAGGACAAGCTCTATAGTACTTCACATAATTTCCTCTGCAGTCTTAGGTTTTGGTGATGTTTATCATACACTTCTTGGATATGCGACTCTTGAAGAGTCTTTTATATTCTTTGGTTATGTATGAAAAGATAGAAACAAAATGATTGGAAGGATGTTGATTGGGGTCGAGATGAAAAGAGAGAGAGAGAGAGAGTGTGAGGAGAGAGAGGTGTTGTCAGACAACAAGTCCTTTTGCGGACGGGAGTAAAGGTGACGGGTTAAGGGCTATTAAAACCGTAGAAGTTATGTAAATGGCAGACACGTAGGTTGATCCTGATCGTGATCGGTCTCAGGTTGCCACGATGGGTAGGAGGAAGGATCCGGGTTAGGTTCGTTGAGAGTTCGGGTGTCTATCTAAACCATGTACGTGCAATCCAAATTGTTTCCGGTACAACGAGGTGGGGCACCTGCGGAGGGCCTGTGTTAGAGGGTTTGGCAGTTGAAGGTTTTTATGTCCCATGTGGTTGCCAGAGATAGATACTTGGTGTCAGAATTGTACATGGATGACACCATTTTGGTGATGGATGACTTGTGGCTTCTATCGGGTTAAAGTTTTGGTAGAGATGTGGTGAGTTTTGATGATTGCCTACGCGTGCTCGTGGTCTCTCAAAGCAAGAGAGGAGCTATTGTTAAAGGGCGAGATCGACCCCTTGCAGATTCGCTCGTGGTGTAGGTTTTGCTTTGGAGATGGTGGGCACCATTCGTGGTGCAGAGACATTTGTCGATCTCTGGTGTTGTGTTAAGATGTAGAAGGTTGGATGTCATTTGAGATGTCCAAGCACCATTCAGAGAGGTTGCAATTCTCTTTTGTGATGGACTGAGGTTGGGTGCGAGACACAATGTTTTGGTGGAGGTTTCGGGGCCTATGTGTCTATTCTCGACTAGGGCAACCTTGATCCTTAGCCGCTCGACCTTCCATTTTGTGCTAAGAATGGTGGAGTATGTTCCACAATCCTTCTTCTAGTGACTATTAAGAGAGTTTAAAGAGGAATGATGGAGAATGCATCTGTGACAAAGAGGGTCAAGGGAGGGAGAAGCATGAGGCGACACCATGCCATGCAGTGGAGCAAGCGACACAAGAGAAGGGGGACATCTGTGTAATCTTATGTGCCATGGATTTCAGGTGAGATTCTCGACAATTACATCCCACAATTTCCTATCTTGGAGGGTTTTGAAAACATACTAGGACCCCACATATCTAGATGAAATAATTCAAACAGACTCCGACTACGACGACCTTGACGACTTGGAAAGCTGGACCGATGATACTTTCTAAGTTGACATGGTTCACACCGGAAGCGAGACTTGGTAGAGATGCTAGGAATGAGGCGACCAATCTTTTGCAGCAGTAGATGACCAAATCTGAGATACCATAGGGAGAAGTCGACTTTGCAGAAAGAGAAGTGGCATCAACAAAAGGAGACTGAGTCAACCTGTACAACCCTCAATTTTCACGGCCACATCCAATCACCCTGCACATGAGTATATCTCGAAAAATAAGGGAACTGGAGTCAAACATAAAACGACAATGTAAATTCTTTGTAATTTGGCTGATAGATAGTAAATTCACGGAGAAGGAATGTGCATGAAGAACGTTCTGTAAACGTATAGAGGGAGTCAAATGAACCTCCCTCATGTCCAATAATAGGGGAATGTGTCCCATCTGCAATCACCATTGATATACCCTTTTGTGCTGGACTATAAGTGCCAAACTGCAAGCGATCTCCGCATAGATGATGTGAAGTTCTAGAGCCCATTATCCATTCTGAAAGATCTGGTCTAGAGCCACCAATAAATGCATGGATAATACCTAAAGTACTAGTAGAGACATATGCTGCAATATGCTGATAATCTTTACTAGAGGGCCCGATTACTGGTGGCATGATCTCTCTCAGATGAGCAACAAAGTCATTGTAACAATGATTGGCGAGATCATGAGCAGTTTGAGTCTGCTCCACAACACGGGCCGATGGTGGAAAGCCGTGCTTGGAGTAGCAGATGTCCTCTGAGTGGCATGAGCGGTGACAATATGAACATGTCTGGCGTGGACATGGATCACCTCTGCCATGTGTGCCTCGTCCTCTGAATGAAGATGAACTACCTCTACCTCGGGAAGCTGCCATAGCCGAAGATGTTTGAGAGGACGCGGTAGAGGGGATACTCAATCGTCTCAACCTGCAATATGTTTCCTCCATAGGAGGTATGGTTGCATCAGTGAGGAGCTGAGAGTGAGCCGAGTCATATTCTGGGTTAAGGGCAGTCAGAAACACCTCAGTTATGATAGAACTCTATACACCTTATGTTGACATGGTGAGTCTGTCAGGAGTATGCAGCTCTGGAGGCGCTCAAACATACCCCTCAGAGAAGTATACATGGCATGAAGAGGACGACCACCCTGTTTAGTTGTGAAGATATCGTGCCGGAGTTGCAATAACTTCGACTCATTCCTCACTTGAGAGTATGTTCCTGCGAGGATATCCCACATCGCCTTTGCTGTAGGTTGACTAAGAATATCATAGGCTATCTCAACAGAGGCAGTGCCATATAGCCACACCTTGGCATAAGCATCATCTGCCTCCCATGAGGCGTTGGTCCCAATCTTGTCCACCGGCTCATCCTGCATCAGAATATGCTTCTTACCATGGCTCTGCAACAGATTCATGAACTACATCACCCACAATGCGTAGTTTGTGCCGTCCATCTTGATAATAGGTGTTGGACCCTTGAAGGCACATGTAAATGGTGTATCGACTTTGCCTTCTGACACCGTGGACAAAGAATTATGACCTTAGACCGATAGAGAGGTGTCTACACATACATGAAAAAGGGTGATTGTGGTGGGCGTAGACTCATTCCACAATCGGCCCTAGACAATCGTTGTCCTTACTAGGTCTCAATAGGGCCTACAATGGTCTGATTTCATTATTTACAGACAACAACCAGTCTAAAAACCTTCGAATTCAGAAAAAAACTGCTAAATCAGACCCACAAATAGCCGCCAGAGCAGCTAAATCGCGACGCGAGGCCGCTGGAGCAGCAAAACTGCCGCTTGCTACTGCTGCTAGAAGCGAACACATCGGCTGCGACTGCTGCTATTGCTGCTGATAGGCAGTAGCGGTGACGGCTGGTGCTGCTGTTGGCGGCGGCTGTTGCTGCTCGATGCCGTTGTTGGCAGCGATGTTGTTGCTGGTGCTGATGGCGGTGGTGACATGTTGGGCTGGTAGGTAGGGTTTGGATCTTAGGGCACTTGCTCCGATTTAGGATCGCCACTCTGATACCATACGGAGAAGAATGATTCGTTCTTTATTCATAGGGTCCAAGGATTCTCTTATATAGGAGAGAGAAACACTAATGTGTAAATTACATACTAGGATAGAGAAATAAATAAACTTTGAAATAATAACATAAAACAAAATCTCTCAACAATTGGAAACATTGTCCGTATTCATCGTCTGAGACCGAAAGAGGTTCCAGGTCATCAATGAGCTCCCGTACTTGAAGAAAAGATGTCCGGCATCCTCAACCTTGCCAAGACATCGAGGGCAAGCTGGATCAACCTCCTGAACAAAGTGAACAAATCTGTCCCTAGTCAGCAACTATCCCCGCTTGAATAGCCAAAGGAACACCTTCACATGAGTTGGAACCTTCCACTTCCATATCTACCTGCAGTCTGCGACATATCCCCCTTGGTCAAAAGCTAAAGAACCCTTGAAGGTCCTGTAAGCCTTCCTCACTTAAAACGAGCCATCACACCAGATCAGACAATCACGCCTGTGAGTAGGACCATCCACAACATGTAGCTCCTCCATCAGCATCATAAGCTCCTCCAATCGTTTATCCGAAAGATCAGATCTAAAATGCAATAAAAAAGATTATCCATCCTAATTATCCACCACCGAACAATCCGGTTGTTCAACCAGTGCTAGAAACCTCAGGAATCTCACATGTGGAGCCCCACCCTCTCACCAACCGCCTGTCCAAAAATGGAAACCCGTACCATCTCCAACAACCGGTCTCAAGAACGGACGGAACTCATGGGCCACACTGCACACACCACGCAAGAAGAACATATGGGCGACCCCCGGCTCACCGCTACAGGGGAAAGAGAGGCCATCCCTGTAAATCCTCCTGATCAAGATGCAAACCAGACTGGTACAATCACCCCAAATACACGTAACCCACTTGCTGAGAAAAGCCTTATTCAACTCCTCCAAGCTACGGACCCCAAAGGCACCATCGTCCTTTGAACAAGGCACTGTATTCCGGTCTACCAAAGGAAATCCCTTTGATCGCTGATGACGACCAGAAAAACCGTCTCATAATGGTCTCAAGCCTCTTCCGCATACCTACAGGTACCGGTCTCAAGGAGAGAAAATATAGGTACCATAGACAGGACATATCGCTACAATACCAATCTACTGCCTCTGGATAAGCAGACTGACCTCTAACCTACCAACGTCTGCTTTAATTCCTCTACCACTGGTAACCAATCGTCATTACACATCCTCTCAGACACTGGAAAGTCCCTTCGCGGAAGGGATCTAAGAGGCAAGTCCCTAGCGACGGTCGCAACCAGCCGTCACATATATCAATCTCTGCATTACTCAGGCTAAAAGGAACAAATTCTGATTTCTCTCATGGCACCAAAGATGTCAAGAACCACTCTGGCCGCTGCCTTCCCTTATGTGATTTTGGTTCATTTCAGTGGTGCATGGTTTCGTGTGGAGATTCGTGTGCGGGGCGATCGACGACGGATGCCGAAGGTGACGATCGATAGTGGCGTTTCCGCTCTGGAAGTGCTTGCGTGGAAGGAGCAAAAGACACTTTCGATGGTATTCAAATCCTTTTTCCTCAATCGGGTGTGGGACTACCGTGCGGTATAAGCCTGTCATGGACCTTGGGTGGTGCGCCATTAGGGCACGTAAGGGGCGAGGTCGATCATTTTGGGGCTCTTCCACTCTTCTCGGATGTTGTGCATGGCGCATCGGGTCGGAGGGCATACTGCAATAGCTGGTGGAGGGGCGGATCCGAGAGCCTGCTCAGAACCAGATCCGTTTCAAGAAGGCAGATTCCTTTTTCGGGGCAGGTGGATACGAGCATGGGCTTCTCGAGCGGTCAGGAGCAGCTGGGTCTGAGGAAGGATACCTGAGGCTATGAGGCGGGTGCCCCGGTGCGGTGGGGGAGGCCAGTTCCGGTGCTGTGGATTCGAGGCTACCGAGGGCGGGCCTTGATGCTTCGTGTGGGGATCTCTCGTAGGTGGAGGTGCGCCAACATGGGTCGGAGGGTGGCAACTCTTCGTGCAGTTTGGGAGGCAGTGGTTCGGTCGGCTCAGTTTGGCGGCATGATGGAACGTTTAGTCAGTTGGAGCCGGGTCGCCTGGGCTCGGCTGTTTCAGTTGCAATAGCCCCTGCTCCTGATAGACTTCTCGGGACTAAGAGCTTGTTTGGTTCGAAGGGGGGTTCCGATTTTGCTGGGGCTATCAGGCGGGGCGACGACGCCCCCGAGGGGTTATAGAGCTCAACGAAATAAATAAAACAAGCCAAAATATAACTTTAACAAGAGCATGATCACTTACTTTGTGAATGATGAAACCAAATAGAAATGAAAAATTGCTTATTTATGCTACTTTGACATGTTATGTTTACAACAACAAAGCCTTTTCCCACAATTACGTAGGGCACGAGATGGATTTTTTGCCTACATTCAGATCTATTTTGGGTCATTTTCAAGCTTGAATCCAAATAACTAAGATCCCTTCGGATAATCTCATTCCAACACTTCTTGGGCCAAATTTTAGTAATATTATACAAATGCTAAATCTTCCAATGTAAATGAAATACTATAACATTTGCTAATACATATTCACATATTATTTTCTGCATCAATTTATTTGTAAATGAAATTAGATTAAATGCATGTCAACCCTTTGATGTAATTATAATATAATTCCTTGTATGTGAACATTCAAACATGATCATGATAGGCCCATGGTGGCGCTCTTACTATGCAGTTTAGGAGGGAGAGCTCAAAGGCTAGACGAGCGATTTAGCGTATTCTGAGGTTGTACGTCTTGACCACTTAGAGGATTCTATGGAGTTGTAGGAGGAAGATAAGGCACCAAAATGCAAGCAAAGTCATATTCTTCTAGAGGAGGATATGTAGATGGAGATTGAATGGAAGCAACACTCGAGGCCAAAGTGGTTGAAAGAGAGAGACGAGAACACAAGGTTCTTCTATACGATGGTCAACAAATGTAGAAAGCGCAATCTTATTCACTTGATTGAGGTGGATGGAGAGGAACTAGTGGGTGACTGTGCCATTATGACGTGGTGAGGCATCATTACCTTGAGCTCAGCATGCGTGTGCCTAGTAACGGTGCATATGGGTGGGAAGAGATGTTACGATTGAGTGACTTGCTATCTAAGGAGTTGATTAGACTTTTCTTTCTTTCGAAAATCAAGAGGGTGATTTTTTTACTTGAATGCAGATGGCTCCCTGGACCTGGATGGTTTCCGGGTCATCTTTTGACTTGCACCTAATGATTTTCTAAAAAAAGTATGTTGGCCCGTGATCTTCATTTGCTTCAGCAGAATCCATCTGTCTGCAGCTGCAGCATCTAAAGCTGAATGGTGAACATCAAACTCTTTAATAAGACATTAATCTTCAACTGAATCATCTCCGGAAGCCATGATAATATGACACAGCCTGCAAATTAACACATTACTTTCCGTGGAAATTGCACGCTTCCTGCTTCTCAGCTTTTGATCAATTTTGCACCAACATCTGACTTACAGTACCAGCGCTACTTTTGGGGTCCTTACTTTCTTAAAATTACAAGGTGTAATCTCCTTCAATATGGCAGAGTAGCACAATGCATATTATTTGTAAAGATATTTGACAAGACTCCAAAGTTCTGGCCAATCATTGAATTCCGACTTTATCTATGCTACGTTACAAAATGATATTTACAATAAATAACACCGAACTCCCTTAATCTGCAAATCATCATTGCTAGGTAGGTGCAACTTTTACAATTTAAACACGCAATTGCTTTCGTGATTGCAATGGAATGCATCTAAAAAGCAATTGCAATGAATTGCAAATAACATCATAGAGAAAGGGAAATGCTACTTCACTGTCTATACTCATCTCAATAGTGTGTATTCCCGTAAAGAATCACCGAGCTTCATGCATCTTTCATTCTACAATCTATAGCATTCTAGATTCCAGAGTACCTCTCCCCCAAAAAGGAAGAATTTAAATTCTTCTGCACATAAATGCATGATTAAATAAGCTTCCAAGACAAATGAATACATATTTGTTGTAACGTCCAAAATGAGTAACAGATAAAATGCCCATCAACCGACTTCAGATAATGGCTTGACTGACATGTCAATCAATAAGCTCTAAAAGCCTATATATATGCTGTCATGTTTCTCTTAAATGTAGTTGGTCATTTTTTAAAACATGTAATTTATTAACAATATTTTTTTATAGATAGAACACCATAAAGCAGAAGTTGAAAGGTTGCAGGCATCCGAGGCTGAAATCAAGGCTCTGGCAATTAATTATGCAGCATTATTGAAGGAGAAAGAGGTTGAGTGCATGTTTCTATTTGCATGTAAATGGTTAATATGCATCTGGTTTTCCAAACTTTCTGTTTCATGTAGTCTTGACTGTAATTGCACAGTGTCACAAGAACCGAGAACATTTAAACTATCAAGAAAAGGTCGTCAACAGGATCTTTCCTCTATTTTCTTCCTCTTACTTGCATAAACTAGTCAAAATTTACTGTTCGATGTGTAGCTTCACTTTCAAAATGCCTTTAAATCAATGATTCAATTCGACAAATACAGTTTTATGTTAAATTTTATGATTCTTGCCATGATAATATTAGTGTAATTTTTGTGGAGCAGAGCCAACTTTCCAGATTGCATGAAGAAAATAGCTCTCTCAGGAAGAGTTTGGAGGTAAAAAATGGAACATCCCCCCAAGCCAGATATGAAAATTTAAAATCAGCCAAAAGCACTTCTGTTGGTTTCAAGGTGACCATTATGAAAATACCAACATTATTTAAAAGAAGCAACCGGACTTGCCTCAATCCAAATTTTGCTTAATTATGGAACTAGTTTATTATCTTCTGTCAGGCCATCTTTTTAGTTTATATATAAATCTCCTTGGACTCTTGGCCTCTAGTGCCATCATGCCTGTTTTTGTTATATTTAGAGGAATGCACCTTTTTTTTACTCAGCAGAAAATTAACAGGCCTCAGATAACCATTCGACTTCTTTTTTTTCTAAAATCCATTCAACTGTTTGTAGTGCTAATTTTTAAATAGTTTTTTGAAATGGAGGAACACTAATTTTCGACCGAAGAAGTTTCAGTTTCCTAGTATGTCAAATCATACATCATCCTGAAGAATGTTGTTTTTAGTTCTATATCCTGAAGAGGAAAATGTTGTTTTTAGTTCATCTCACTGTGACCAAAGTTATGTTTTTTTCCGGAAGAATCTATGCACAGTCTATCAAGATTTAAGATTATATGCACCTTCTGAAGCTGAATATTTTCTTGGTTACTACTTTCCGCTGAAGGTGACTTCTAAACAGTCACCTACCAAACAACAAAACAATACAAGTCAAGCCAGTCCTCGATCTTCTGGGAACAGTTCACAAAAGAATACTTTATCTAGACAGGATACTTTGTCTAATGGCGGTGTTCGAAGTGCGTTTGGCAGTCCTACAACTCAATCTCAGAAGGTGATACTTTCTTTGATGTTCATATTTCTATTTACGAATAAAGAAGCTTTACTTAGTTGTCCTTTGATATTTGAATTTTAAAAATATTTTTAACCAAAAACCTGTAACTTGGACCTGTTTTTATCAGTAACTTGGTTACCTTTTCTGGACACACTGATGCACGAAGATTCATAGTTTATCCCTTTTGTTATTATGATACCCATGCTTATCCCTACCTCGTGCAGAGGAAGGTTATGGCATAACAAGGCCTTGAGGTTGGGGGCATCAGATCTGGTAGGGTCGAAGCCTCGACTTGTGTCGATCGGGGGTGTGTTACTGATGGCAACGAGGGTGATAAGATCTCTACATTGATGGTGATAAGTTTATTGACAACTCTCGGAGGTCTGATGCTGGGGCATCCGGGCTAAGCATGTCTCCCTTGTGCAGTTTGGTGGAGGAGCTAGCGATCTGAAGGCTGGATGGTAGTCTCCTAGATATCATAGAAGGTGCAACGATAGGGGAGCAGTGGAATTGGTGTGTCCGGGGCGTTGAAGGTGGCAATTTTGTGAAGGTTTGTAAGGGGAGGAGCTCTGCTTCGGGTGTGGGAAGGTAGGTCACATGCGTGTAGATTGCGTGACCAATGGAGTGTGGAAGAAGAGGGTGCAGGTGGTTGTGGCTGTGTACTCTATTCTGATTGGTGAAAATAACAACAATACGGTAGAGATGACAATTTCTCGGTCATGTCCCGTACTGTCCGGGGATGCAGTGCACCTTGGCCCGAGTCTTTGTTTGAATGGCCTCTCTATCGAAGAGGCGTAGACTCTTCTTCACGGTTCCTTGGCGGGTTCCCCAGAGGATCTTTCTTGGAGGAAATCTTTATTTCGGGATGGTGCAATACTGATGGTTCATGTTCTAGTTTTGTTGAAGGGCCTTCCGATCCGGTGTTGGGGCTCTGCGACCATTCGGAAGGCATTCTCCCAATTGAGGGATGTGGTCATGGTGGTTGGTGACAGACTTCATCTGGGCATGCAATTCGATCTTGTGGTGGATCTTAAAGGGTCAACGTATCTGGTTGTTGGGCATGTGGATTTCCGGCTCGGTTGCTTGATCTTTTCTTTGGAGCTGGCTGCTATTTCGGCACCTTAGTGGGGTGCGGCAATGGAGGTGGTACCTGTGCAGAATGCGAACAAGAGAAGTCTTTGGGAAGTGGAATGGATGGTTCCCTCTGATGTTGAGCGGGTGATTACTGAACAGACGGCTTGTAAACAACCCTTTGGTAGTTTGTTGTAGTTCAAATTTGTCTTTGATGCTGGGTCCTTGGCAAATTGTTTGGATGTGAGCCGTTTGCCTCGTTTTTTCTCACAACCTTCGAGGGCCGAGCTGACCCAATTGGAAGAAAAGGGGGAAGCAGATTTGGCCACCTTTTCTTCGTGTGGGAGTCCAGTGGAGGTGGCAAGGCTTTGGCTCCACTTGTGTAATATGCGCTAATGGCTACGGTACCTGTTGGAAGCTAGATGACTTTAGAAGATATTCGAGAGGGGCAAGATGGTGTTGCGGCGTGGATTGACCCAAAGGAGTGGAAAAAAAAGATATGGAGGTGGAGTTAAGAGATCGATACAGGTTTTGTCGCAAACAGATGCATAGGAGGAAGGAGGCGATCTGGAAGGCTTGGGGACTGGGGCATGCTACTAGGGATTTCTACATTGGAGGGGAGATGGAGGAGACCTTGCGAGACATGGTGGCGAGTACATGGGGTTATGTTGGCGAGGGCGATCCCCATGGTTACAAAATGAGGGTGATCTCTTGAAATCTCTGTTGGTTGGGAGACGACCAGACTAGAGGGGTGCAGTGAGATCTTTGCTTGATGAGTAGCGGGCAGATGTGGTTGCCTGCAGGAAGCGGAGGTACAGAGTTGGGACACTTTTTTTGGCGCTTAGTGGCTGGTGCCCATTTTTTTGAGGTCTGAGCGGTCCCTTAGGTTGTGGCATTGGGAGGAATTGTGGTGGATTGGAATAACGGGCCTTCGGAGTTGATTGATTCGGAGCCTCGGAGGTGACTAGGCTCACTCTTACTATGGAGCTTTAGAGGCAGTTGGATAGTGGGCAACTTTACTTGCTGTCAAGCCGGTCTGCAAGGCGCGCAGGGCGAGGGGAGGATGGGCTAAGGGGGAAAAAGAGAAGGATGGGTCTTGGTTACAAGCCGCAGGGATCGTCGACGGCGACATCACGCTGAAGGAGTCAAGAAAACTTTAGTCAACCCGTTCGGCAGAGGTTGCTTTCGATGCGGTTCAACGACTCACTGGGCATGGCAATGTCGTGATGCTATACGATGCTTTCGGTGCAACGAACTCTCACACCGGGCCAACGTATGCCCATTCATTACGGGTGTGCGTGGGAGTGACAAAGGTCGATCTCCGTTCCTGCTCGTCGGTGAAGGGGTCGAGCCCGGGGTGGCTCCCTTCATTGGTGCGTCGGATGTGGGAATGATTTCGGCGGCCCAATTTCGAGGGGACTTGGTCCCGTTTTCTTCTACAAAGATATTAGCAAGAGGTCTGTCGGACGTTGAAGCCCGAGAGCTCTTGAGATGGTCGAAAGAAGGTTGGACGGGTCTTAGATGGCGAAGTTTGTCGGCGCAGGATGGTTTACACCTTCCTGATACCATACAAAGGGTCAGCATCAGAGGGGTGCCATTCAAACTCCGAAGCTTTCGAGTCCTAAGTGCTTTGTTGGAAGGTCTGGCAGAGGTCGAGCAAGTGAAGTCCTTGGGTACCTGTCCAGGGGATCTTCTGGAGCCTGTTCTGAAGGTGCGGAGGTTAGCAGAGGATAAACTCGGGTGGAGAAGAGTCCAGGTAGGTGGGTGGAATTTCCCAATCGAGATCGCAAAGGTTGAGACTCCTGTCCGGGCGATCGACAAGGTGGCGCGGGGTGAATGTTGGTCGGAAAAGAACCTAGGACGAGACGATCATTGGCAACCAGAGTTTTCTCCTCGGAGAAGGTGGACGGTCGCCAAGGGGGCGAATCTTTGCGGTGCATGGAGGCATCCCTTAGACTTCCGTCTCCTGGCACGCAACATTTCCCAAAGGCGGCTGTTGGGAAACGTGTGTCGTTCCAACTCCATGCGTTGGATCACGCCACGGGGAGATCCTTGGGCCCCAGCCCGCAGGTCAAATCGGGGGCAATCGTGACCGACACTCTCGGGTCGGGCTTCATCTCTGCTCCTAGTGGATCCTCGGATTACAGCAAGTCGGATCCGGACTTGCACCCGATCCAGAAGGCGCATCAGACCAAGGACAGTTCGGTGGAGGCGCAGCTACCGAGGGGGGAGGGCAAGGTCCTCTTCTTTGGTAGCTTCAGAGGTACACCGAGAGCCCCAAACTCTAATATGCCAACCCTAATGCTCGTTGCTCCAGACAGGAATGGGGCTAGGCCACAACCAAGTCTTGCGTCGGCCAGCGGGGAGGAGCATTCCTCCACACCCCTCCACAAAGAATAAGGTATCATCCGCATACTGCAGAAGAGGAACAAAAAGACCATCTCTGGAGAACCCTCTGAAGAAACAACCCTCCTCTGCCACCTTGGCCATAACCGCCAAGGCATCAACCGTCAGAACAAACAATAGAGGGGCCAGAGGACACCCCTGCCGCACACCTTTCTGTGGCTGGAAGAAGCCACCCTCCTGCTTCCCATTTACCAAAATCGATAAAGAGCCGGTAGTGGCATCGCTTCATCCAGGAAATCCAGACGTTCGGGAAGCCTCTCCGCACCAAAGAGGCCCAAATGAACTTCCAGCACACACTGTCATATGCCTTTGAGAAATCAACCTTCCAGAGAAGGCCCATTGTCCCTCTTCTCTTCCAATCAGCCACCATCTCTGAAGCCATAACCACCCCGTCCAGAAGCTGGCGCCCAAGGATAAAAGCGGACTGCAGTGGAAGGACAAGGTCATCCAGTGCCCCTCGAAGCCGGTTGGCCAACACCTTGGCTAGGATGAGGTAAATCGGGTTTGATAAGGCAATGGGACGAAAGTCCCCAACCTTGATGGCCCCTTCCCTCTTCGGCAGCAAGAACAACAATGCTTTGTTAATTTTCTCCAGCCCCCTGTTCTCCTCCCTAAACTCATTCAACATGGCCAGGACATCGCCCTCCAGCACATCCCAAAACTCCCTAAAGAAACAGATCGGGAATCCATCCGACCCCAGGCAACCATCAACATTGAGATCGAAGACCGCTTCACGTACCTCCACTCTCGAAAACTTCGCCACGAGTGCATGCCGTTGCACATCCGACAGACACATAGAGCCCCTCCCCGGACCAGGTAGCCCCTGTCGATGACTGACGCTTGCTGAAACGCCGAAAATACTCCACCAACGCCCTCCTGATCTCTCCATCGCCAAGAACAATACCCTCATCCGTTCTGAGCTCATGAATCATATTTCTCCTTATTCCACTCGCCACCGCGTGGAAGAAACGAGTATTCACATCTCCCTCTTTTACCCATTTCTGCCTGGAACGCTACCTCCACTCAACCTCTCTGCGCCTGTCTTCCTCAATCACCACTCTGTGCGATGCCGCAAGCGCAACCTTTTCCTCACCGCTCAAAGCCCGAGCGTCTTCCAGTCCATCCAGCCTCACAATTTCTGCCACCGCCCCCTCGCGTCTCCTTGCTCCGAGCCGCCTTACCTCCTTCTTGTGGGCCATTAATCGCTCGCGCATCAGCCATAGTTTCCCAGCCAGCTTCTGCGTTGCCAAGCCCTCCACCCTCAAAGAGCCCCAAAACTGAGAAACCAAGTCCCTGAAGCCGTCATCCAAGAGGCAGGACTTCTCAAATCTGAACAACGATCGAGGGATCATCCCCCCATCGGAATCCCAGCAAATGGGCATGTGATCCGACCGCGACCTACGGAGAGCCCGAGCCTCGGAAAGAGGGAACCTCCGTACCACCTCAGCCGAAACCAAGAACCTGTCCAGCCTCGATCTCGTGGAGGAATTACGCCAGGTGAACATCCTGTTACCCACATCCACCACTTGCAGTCCTAAACAACTCACGCAATCTGCGAAACCTTCCGAACCGGGGTCTCTCCCACCCCGTTGACCCGGGCGATCCTGGGCAAACAACGTCACATTGAAATCCCTGTCGACCACCCAAGGAGTATCCGGGAAACGCCCTCTAGCCGTGCGCAAGTCCTCTCACAAGGCCTCGTTGCAGAATCCCCCAGGCTCCCCATAAACCGATGTAGCCAAAAATCCGCCCTCCCCTGATTTGCAATCAAGCAGAATCAAGATAGATCTGGAACCCACTATCTCACATGGTTCGAAAAAACGCGCCTCGAGGCGTATGAGGCGTACGCCTCGAGGCGAGGCAGCCAGAAAACGCCTCTGAACGACCGCCTCGACAGGGTCCTAAGAGGCGGTCGCCTCAGTTGGTCGAGGCGAAGGCGAGGCGCTCACCGAGGCGTTTTTTTTTTTCAAATTATTTTTTTATGTTAATTCAATTATCCTATTAGCAATTTCATATGTTTATAAAGATGTAGTTGTTTAGGATATAATATATAAGATGAATGCTTAAATTTGGCAGCTTTCATGTTCATATTTACTATTAAACATGTTCAATCATGTTAAGAAACTCTTAAATTATGCCCTTAAATATACGAATCCACAAGTATCATAGAAAAAATTACTCGTAAAATTATTTTTAAGGAGTTTTCAAACAATGAGCTATGTAATATACCAAGTAGGTCAAACAAGATATAATTCAAGGGGAGTCTATGTACTATTCCCATTGAAACAAATCGATATATCCGAATAGAAATAAAATCCTTAATAAATTCGAGGGGAGTTTATGTAATATACCAAGAAGGTCAAACAAGATATAATTCAACGAGACCCCCGCCTTGTTGGGGTATGGTATGGCAGGAAGGGGTGCATACGACGGTTCTTCAACTTAGGTTAGATGGTTAGAATTTAGGGGAATATCAACAGATTTATCTATGATTGGATGGAAAATTAGTAAAAAGACACATACACTTGTATATCTTTTCTTTCGGTGTTCCTATCTTTGTAATTGCATCATATATTATAGTAATTTATATCATATGTTAGTTAGAATATATATAATTTCATTAGTATATATTTTGTTGTAGTTTTTATAGGTTTTCTCCTTGTAAACTGAGGCTTACGCCTCGACCGCCTCGAGGCTACGCCTCGCCTCGATTTTAGGGAAACCGCCTCGTTCCGTTTTTAGTTTTTTCAAACCTTGCTACCTCATCAACCACCGAAAACATCTCACCATCCCACGCGAGGATCAGACCGCCAGCGCTACCCACGGAAGCTGTCGCTATGTACTCCGACAACCTATAACCCCCAACTGCTCTACAAGAAGCTGGTTCGCAACGCGTCAACTTCGTCTCTTGCAAGAAAGCCACATCAGCACCCCACGACAGCAACAGTTCTCCTACCGCCATCCTCTTCTACCTGTCCCCCGACCTCCACACATTCCAAGAGACAATCTTCATTTGGATCCACTCAGAGGGTTTTTGCTGGGAACAGATACCTCGAGACACTCCGCAACCCGCACGTGAATGTCAGCTTCCACAGTATTCTGATCCGAGATACACCCCCACTAGGAGGGCAAGAAGATTTGCCAGCAGCCACATCGCGGGGGATGTGGCCTTCCCCCTTGTCATCCAACTCCCGCTCAAGCCACAGCCTGGCCTCAGGCTTACGATGCTTCCGTGTGAACATCACGAGCGGGTCATGTCGCACCCTCCTATCGCTCCCACCCAAGGCCAGCCTCCGATCCCTACGCCTCCGTTCTACGACGAAAATTCGTTCCTGCATGGCTGCATCTTACGACTCCGGGCCAGCGTAGCCGCGCCCGGAACAGTAGCGTCATCACACAAGCCGCCACAGTGAGGAGAACCAGCCTCCACAAACAGTCCCACCGGACAAGAGATGGTTGGAGAGGGCGGCAACCCTCCCCCCACCAAAGGGCCCGAAGAAGGGGCAACCAAAGAGAGCCCATGAGACACCTCCCGATCTCTCTCCTATGCCCCCATAGATGCACGAGGCCCTAGAGATGCCCGCACAGGCGAGGAAGTCGACATCGACACCTCAGGGCCATCGCCACAACTCGATCCTGCGCCAGTGTCCACATCCTGTCCAGAGCACATCCTAGCCCGCAAAGGGACCCGCAACCCGTCCCCTGCTTGGAGATCCGAAGGGCCCCAATCGGACCCCAGAGCAACACCAGAAACCACCACGAAGCCAAAGGGCCCGATTCGTGCCCAACCAAATCTCCAATGCCCGGATCCGCAATCGGGGCAACTCGACCCGAGTCCTCCCTAGACTCACCACCAAGTTGGCAAAATCAACCGCCAAAATCGGGGAAAGAATCGCCACATCATCAATTAGTGCGGCAGACGAACCGTCCGCCGAAACCGCCGCACCGCCCTCTTGCAGAATCGTGAGCTGGCACGCTCGCAAACCGCACGCAATCCGAGGAATCCCAACCGTCGCCTGCAATCCCACCAGGTTCAGTGAGACCAACCTGACCGGCAACCGCTTTCGCCCCGAAGAACACGGCTCCGCCACGAGGGCGAGGCGGAGATGTAAAACCGCCCCGCCAATCTTGAGAACTTTCATCGGGGGGATCTGACATCCCCCGCCCACGACCGAAGCCACCAAATCTACGCCCTTGCTAGGATGTAGGTCGGCCTGGACGATGGCCTCCACCTTGCTGAACTCCCCAAGCACTGCTTTCATCGTGTCAAGGCTCCAGCAACTGATCGGAAGACCCTCGATCTCCACGTACCGCATCGGAGGAGAGCCCAATGCCCCGTCACACAGACGGGGACGGCGCCACCTAACCGACCGAGGGAACACCGCGCTGCCATTTGAAAGGAACTCGTGCGCCTCTGCCCTCTCCACCCCTCGGACACACAACGCCGAATCGGATAACCAGACTCCATCCTCAATACACCCAACCGATCGATTGAGCTCCAACACCTCCAGCACCTTTTGCAGATCTTCTTTGGGTCCCTCAGCAATGAGAACCCCATCAACTGGGTCTGAGATGACCTCCTCGACCTCCATATCTTTTGGCCCCACACCGCCACCCCCAGACCGATCGGAAGACACCCCAGGGCAGTCCCTGCGGATGTGCCCCTCGCCTTTACAACCGTAGCACACCGCCTTCTTCAGCAAAGCACCATTTCGCAAGGTGGCACAACCTCCCGCACTTGAAACACCTACGACGCTCAAGAAAGCCCACCTTCTCCACACGCTCTTTCCTCGCACCGACTGCTATCCCCCGCACCCCAGACGCAGAGGTCCCACCATGGGCCGAACTCTGCTGCAGAGGAGCCTTACCCCAATCACCTTGGCTGCGCCACGCCACCCCAGAGGGGTTCTCCGGAGGGGGGGACCCAATACGATCGCCTACCCCCGCCCTCGGGACTCCAAGCGATGAGGCCTCCATAATCTGGTCTCGGAATTGTTGTTCTCTCATCACTTGAGTTGTAGATGGGTAAATGGATCACTCCAGGATCCATTTACCTCATCCAGAATCTAGTCCCACATCTACCGTCTGTGGGATGTCGAGACTCAGTGGGGGGATATATGTAGACCCCCACACCCATTGTATCCAGTAAGAAAAGCAATATACTACCAGCCTTTTGAGGCGTTCTTTCGTGGTTTCATCCCGCTCCGTAGGGAGTAGGGTTCCGCGTAAAATCTCTGTGTTCCAAGTTTATATTTCTTGTTCATGCTCTGTTTATCATTTTCGCTTCCGCATTCCTATTTTCTAACATGTAGCGTGACGGTATTAGACCGGGGCATCGCCTCCACTAAGTATCGGATTATTTAGATGTGAAGATCCCGCTGCAAGTCAAGGTGTTATTGTGATTGATGTGGCATGAACAGCTGGTGTAGATTGCTCGTAGTGTCATGCTCTTTCAGAGTGCGGAAGGGTCCTGACAGCCTTGCTTGGAAGGGTTGAGAACAAGAATTACTTGTTCTTTTTGTGCGATACATCCAAAGAGGTATGGGACTCTGCAGATCTGGCCATGGTGTCCACTGGTTGTGCTACTACATTTTGGACCTCCGTTGACCATCAGAGTGTTAGTTTGCGATCGTTTTCTGGTTGGAGTGTGGCTGTTCTCTGGGCCTTAGGGTTGTCCTGAAATGGGATGATCTTTCGTGGTGACATGTGCTGAGAAATTGAACATGCGATGATACGTAGGATCCTGATTTTTGTTATTGGTATACTTTAAACTGTGAATATAAAGCTTTTGGGTGGGTCCTTTCTCGGCGTGTCACCTTTTCCCTTCCAAAAAAATGTTACCCATGTTTTTAATAAGTTTGAATTAATTTAGGAACTTGAAGCCCTGCTTGAGGAGAAAAACAAAGCTTTGGCTGAGATCCAAGATCACCATGAGTCCGAAATTAGGCAATTGATGTTGGAACTGAAAAATGAACGTCAAATTTCAGCTGATTTCAAGTCTAAATTTTCTGGTAACTTCTGAACTAGCTTAAAATCGTCACATTGTATAATTTTTGTTTGAATTCCAAGTAAAAATCCAGTTTTCCTTTTTTTAAAACTAGCCTCTGTTGTTTGTCGCAGATGAACAAAGAAGGAGCAGTTCTTCTCAAAAGGATCTCCATGATCTGAAGTTGGAGAATGAGAGGGTAAATGCCTTTACTTTTTTAAGTTGGAGATTGAGAAAGTACATGCCCTTACTTTTTTAAGTAGGCTTGATGATTGACTTCTAATAGGCATTTCTATTATAGCTCTTATTGAAACCTTTCTTCAAAGCAGACTAGAGTTTGTAACTTTTACTCGGATTTTTCTATTGCACTTAATAAAAGTTAACAGAAAATGCCGGCTTTTGAGCTGTCAGTCATAATGTTTAGTTGTAGACTTTCTTGTAAGAATTATATATCTGTGTACCGTTCGATCTTTTTATTTTTCTATGTTCCATCTTATGTAATTTACCCATAGGGTTTTCTCTATATAGGAGACCCTAGGGTTCTCTGGAATAAACACAATTCATATTTCCTCTAACATGGTATTAGAGCCTAGGGTTTAGGTTCTCCACCCGCCGCCCCCCCTCTCTCGAGCCCGCTGCCGCCCCATCTTCGAGCCTTAAGGCCCTAGCCCCTCTCGGCCCTCCCGCCGCCCCAGCCTCTCTCGGCTTCAGGCCCGCCAGTACTCCCGCCAGGCGCATCTCGGCCCAGCCCTCCCGCCAGGCGCCTCTCGGCCTAGCCGCCCAGCCCTCTCGCCAGGCGCCTCTCGGCCCCCGGGTGCCGCCCAGCCCTCCCGCACCCGGCCCGTGTCAAGCCCCAGCCTCCTCTCTTCCCGCCGGCCTTGACCTAGCCGGCATCCCCTCCCTTGCGGCCCTCTTCGTAGCCGCCTCCGTCTTCTCATATATGGATATGGGTGCGTAAGTCTACATACGCACTCGAATCCTATGCAGTCTGTGTAGACATCTATTTCTCTGTTTACAAACCCTAGTTCTCTCTCTGCGGCGATATGTCAGAATCAAAGGTTGATATGCCATCCGTAGGCGCTTTCAAAGGTCCTGCGCCAATTGTCAAGATGGATGGATCGAATTATGAGCTCTGGGCGATGCAGTTCATGAGCCTCATGAAGTCAAATGGTAAGAAGCACATTCTTACTGAGGATGAACCGGCAGAGAAGACAGGGATCTATGCCTCTTGGGAGGCTAATGACTCGTATGCCAAAGTCTGGCTCTCAGGCACGTTATCTATGGAGATTGCGAATGATGTTCTTCATCAGCCCACCGCCAAAGCGATGTGGGACATTCTCGCGGCGACATATTCTCAGGTCTGAAATGAAACCAAGATGCTACAACTTCAGCATGACATATTCACCATGAAGCAGAATGGGCGACCTCTTTACTCCTTGTATACATCCTTGAGGGGGATGTTCGAGAAACTATACAACACTATTCCTCTGATGGCCACACCCGAGCAACAGAAGACGTTCCGTAATGCTACCATGGTAGGAGTCCTTCTTGCGGCCCTTGATCCAGAATATGATGCGGCCAGATCACAGATTCTCGCAGATGCTACCATTCCTCCTATGAAGGAGGTTTATCGGAGGCTTAGCCGCATCTCAGTTCCCTCCAGCACATCTACACCACCTCCCTCTACGATGGCTGCTTCCAGGGGAAGAGGTAGCTCCTCGTTTTCATTCCGTGGCCGTGGCCGTGGAACTGGAGGTCGTGGTGGTCGATCTCGTCCACCTTGCAGTTTTTGTCGTCATCCGGGTCACTCAGAAGATGCATGTTATTCTAAGCATGGTTTTCCAGCATCTGCAAGGGTGGCAGAACATTTTGCATCTCCATCTTTTTCTACTTCGGATCAACGTTTTGAGGATCTAGTTGCTCGGCTACGGGATATAATGCCTCCTGTTCCTACAGATTCTTCTGGAGGCCCTTCGGATATAGCTGCGTCTGCTTCTGCCAGCACTTCTGCCACGACTAGCACCTCAGGTAGTGCTTGTGCTTTTACTACATGTTCTAGTTCAGACGTCTCCGATTGGATCATGGACTCTGGTGCAACGCACCATCTCTGTCGGGATAGAGACAGACTTATTTCATACAGGGAGATTCCTTCAGGGCGGTCGGTGATCATTGCAAATGAGACTCATTCTCCCATTATTGGACAGGGAGGTTATGTTATCCTCTTCCATGCGTCTGAAGAATGTCTTACATGCTCCTGAATTTTCGATGAACTTGCTCTCTATTAGTCATATCACAAAAGATCTGCATTGTCGTGCTATAATTGACCCATCTTCTCTTATATTTCAGGACATCCTAACGGGCAGAGTGATTGGCTGTGATTATGAGCAGTATAATATTGAATAGGTTTTTAAAACTTCAGAAAAATCCGAAAATTACGGGGTGTTACATCATAACAACCTTAAAAACAGTCTCGTCCCCGAGACTTAGGATGCAAAAGGTGTAGTCATAACAACCTTAAAAGGTTGGATCCTATCGAGTAAAAGATAACAACCTTAAAAAGGATGAAAGTAGCTTATATATTACCTTCAAAAAGGTATGGGTAGTCCCGTCGCATATCCGCCTCAGGTTCCCAGGTGGTCTCCTCGGAGTTGTGTCGTTGCCAAAGGATCTTCACCAAGGGTATCTCCTTGTGCCTTAACTTCTTCACTGAACGATCGATGATCCGAACTGGTTCCTCTGGATAACTCAGGTCAGCATCCACATGAAGGTCATCATGACTAATCACATGTGATGGATCTTGCACATATTTTCTCAAGTTGGAGATATGAAAAACATCATGCACACCGGCAAGGTGAGGAGGAAGAGCAATCGTGTACGCAACTTTACCAATCTTGTCGAGAATCTCGAACGGTCCGACAAACCGTGGTGCTAATTTTCCCTTCACTCCAAACTGCTGAACTCCCTTCATGGGAGAAACTCTCAAGCATGGCCTCAAATTTCAGCGAAATTCGGTCGAATTTCTGTCGAATATCGATATCCAGTCAAAATCAAAATTCGACCGAAATGACCGAAATATGGGGGTCCTAGTACAAAAAATGACCGAAATGACCGAAATTTCGGTCGAAATTCCACCGAAATTCCATCGAAATTCTGTTTTGGTCGGTACCGAAATGGTGACCTAAACCGACATTTAAGGCCTTGCTCTCAAGAAGACAAAATCTCCAACCTCAAAACTAAGATCAGTGCGTCGTTTTATCGCTATAGCTCTTTTGCCTACTCTGTGCAGTAAGCAATTTCTCCCGAGCTATCTTGATTGCCTTAGCCGTCTCCTCCAAGTACTCTACCTTATGTAAAAGGTTATGTCCCACCTCTTGCCAACTCAGAGGTGTAGAACACCGCCTTCCATACAATGCCTCAAAAGGAGCCATGCCTATGCTGGCATGGTAACTGTTATTATATGTAAACTCTGCTAACGGCAAATGATCCTTCCACGTCCCTCTCCACTCTAGCACACATGCTCGAAGAAGATCCTCCAGTGTCTGAATCGTCCTCTCGGATTGTCCGTCGGTCTGTGGATGGTAAGCAGAATTGAGGTATAGTTGCACTTCTAAAGAACTCATGAATTCTCTCCAGTAGTGAGAGGTGAATCTTGGATCACGATCAGATACAATCTGCTTTGGCAACCCATGGAGTCTGACAATCTCCATAATAAAGATCACTGCAAGCTGTGAGGGAGTGCATGCCATACCCACGGGTATGAAATGTGCTGACTTAGTAAGCTTATCCACCGCGACCCAGATGGCATCATGACTGCCAGTGGTCTTAGGAAGACCTGTCACAAAGTCCATAGATATACCCTCCCACTTCCACTCAGGAATAAGAAGGGATTGCAAAAGTCCAGGTGGCCTCTTATGCTCAGCCTTAATTTGCTGACACGTCAGGCATTTTGCCACAAACTTGGCCACATCCCTTCTCATTTGCTTCCACCAAAAATTCTTTTTCAAATCCTTATACATCTTTGTGCCACCAGGATGTATCGACAAACGTGAACTATGTGCCTCACGCATGATCTCTTCCCTCAATTGTACATCTGCTGGAACACACAATCGATTCCCATTTCGAAGCACACCATCTTGATAAGAAAAGCCAACTAAGGTTCCTGCGATAGCCTTCTCCTTGAGTCTCTGCGTACTCAGGTCTTCATGTTGTCCTTGGATGATTCGCTCAACTAACTCTGGACGAGAAGGGGATGGAACTATGACAGTCTCTCGACTACTCTGAAATGGATGCCAATCACTGAAAGCTGCAAGAAGATCCCATGCTTTAAGCTGAGGACGAGATTCACTTGAATGAGGCCTACGACTAAGGGCATCAACAATCACATTCGCCTTACCAGGATGGTAAGAGATGGTGCACTCATAATCTTTTAACAGCTCCAGCCATCTCCTTTGCCTCATATTGAGCTCCTTCTGATCAAAAAGATGCTTGAGACTCTTGTGATCTGTGAAGATTTCGAAAGCAACACCATAAAGATAATGTCTCTACATTTTAATAGCGAAGATAACTGCTGCCAATTCCATATCATGAGTTGGGTAATTTTTCTCATGTGGCTTCAACTGTCTAGATCCATATGCAACAACCTTACCATGTTGCATCAAAACTGCACCCAGACCCTCCTTTGATGCATCAGTGTAAACTGTGAATCCGTCTGGACCCGACGGAATTGTCAAGATGGGAGCTGTAGTGAGCCTTTCCTTCAGTGTCTGGAAGCTATCCTCACACTCTTCTGACCAAGCATGACATCTCCTTCTTGGTCAGCTGGGTGAGGGGAAGGGCAATCTGAGAAAATCCCTTCACAAACCGTCTGTAATAACCGGCTAGACCAAGAAAGCTTCGGATCTCAGACACGTTCTTCGGTCGTTCCCAACTAAGGACTGCTTCGATTTTTGTAGGATCCACAGTCACTCCTGCACCTGAGATTACATGGCCTAAAAATGATACTTCTTGAAGCCAAAACTCACATTTACTAAACTTTACATATAGCTTGTGCCTCCGCAAGGTCTCCAGCACTGTCTGTAAGTGAGTGCGATGTTCCTTCTCATCTCGAGAGTAGATAAGGACATCATCAATGAAAACCACAACAAAATTATCGAGGAAAGGCTGAAAAACCCGATTCATCATGTCCATGAATGCTGCTGGGGCATTTGTCAAGCCAAAGGGCATCACCAAGAACTCATAGTGACCATATCTGATTCTGAAGGCAGACTTGGGTATATCCACATCCCGAATACGTAGTTGGTGATAGCCAGATCGTAGATCAATCTTGGAGAAGATGGATGACCCTTGTAACTGATCAAAGAGATCGTCAATGCGTGGCAGAGGGTAACGATTCTTGATTGTTACTTTATTCAACCGACGATAATCTATACACATGCGCATTAATCCATCCTTCTTCTTAACAAAAAGGACAAGCGCTCCCCAGGGAGATGTACTAGGGCGTATGAAACCCTTCTCCAGCAGTTCTTGTAACTGCACCTTGAGTTCCTTCAGCTCAGCCGGTGCCATCCTGTATGGTGTCATGGATACTGGTTGAGTTCCTGGAATGATAGAAATCTCAAACTACACCTCACGAGGTGGGGGAAGCCCAGGAAGATCTACAGGAAATACATCTGGGAAGTTCTTTACTATTTCAATCGCCTCTATTCCTTCCATGGGAGTTTGATTCCCAATGACGTGAGCAATAAATCCTTCGCATCCTTGAGATAACAGACGATGAGCTTGCAATGCTGATATGCAGGTTACCCCTCTCGACGAGGTGCTTCCATCAAATACGAATTCTTGTAGCTCAGGAATCCTGAAAATAATCTGTTTTTGGAAACAGTCTGAACATGCGTGGTGATTCTCAAGTCAGTCCATGCCGAGAATAACATCAAAATCCTCCATCTGAATGAGCAGCAAGTACGCCTCCAGCATATAACCTCCAATATAAACTGGACAATCGGGAAATACTCGATGGACAACAAACACTTGACCTCCAGGTCCCTTAATAAGATAAGGGTTTGAAACTATGGTAGGCTCTCGGCGTAAGGTATCCGCAAAACTCCATGATACGAAGGAATGAGATGCACCCGAGTCAAAAAGAGCATGAGCTGTAAAGTCGCCTACTGAAATCATACCTCGTACTACAGATCCCGAAGCATGTGCTTGCCCATCGGTGATGGCATTGAGTTGTCCTTCTCTTCGTGGCCCACTGGAACCTGTCGTGCTTCGAGTCTGGTTGGGATGCCCCCTGCCACCACGAGAGGTAGAACCACGTCCCTGGTGCTGCGGACGTCCCCCTCGTACAGTACCTCGCATCTGTGAAGCTCCCAACGGACAGTTGGACCTGATGTGCCCCTCTTGGTTGCATCGGTAACAGATACGTGCATCGGTTATGCTGTTCACCATTGGATGTGCTGGTCGTGATGGCTCGGAAAGTGCTTGCCCCAAGGTAGGAGCTCCTCCATGTGCGGACCTGGTAGACATGCCATGCCGGTAGGGGTGGGTACGTTGTCCTCTTCGTGCTGTCGAACGATCACTACGAGCAGTCCTCCCATAATAGCTCGGTCCTCCTTGCCTGGTTTGCACTGACCTGCCTTCACGCAAGTCCTCCTCCACTCGTGATGCAGCATCAACCACTTCCTTCATAGTAACCAATCTAAGGGGTACTAGTCTATCGCGAATTTCCTTACGAAGGCCTCGAAAGAACGTGAATGCTTTGTCAGCCTCAGTCGGCACAGTGCTAGCAGCATACTTCAGCAACTCCGTGAACCTGTTTAGATAAGCAGTCACAGTCTTGTTCTCTTGCTCGAGTAGTGTGAACTCCACGCGGCGCTGCTCTAGCCAGTATTCCGGATAGAAATGCTCCCGAAACGCCTCAGTAAATTTCTCCCAAGTAACTGGCATTGTAATCTGCGGCTCCATAGAACTCCACCATTCCTCAGCAGAGCCCGCTAAGGAGTAAGTGGCAAGGGTAACCTTCTCCTCATCTGGTACATGTATGGTGCGGAATACCTTTTCCACACGCTTCAGCCATCTCTCTGCCACATCTGGGCTTGTATTGCCCAGAAACTCTGGAACTTTCTCCTTACGATATTTTGAAAATATGTTCTCTTGTCGCGGTGGTGGCGGCAACGGAGGAGGAGGAGGTGGCGGTGGTGGTGGATCACCATCTCCCCCACCCATTCCAGACCCACCTTCGGACGTAGATCTTGACAATCGCTCCTCGAGCATAAGCTGTCTCTGCTGCACATCCTGCAACATCGCCATCATCACAGCCAATTGCTGCGCAGTCTGATCCCTACGAGACGACATGATCTGCATGAGTAGAAATAAAAAGGGAATTGTGATTAGATCCATGGGTAGAGGTCATTAGTCAACCTTGATCATTTTTTTTTGACAGTAGTCAGAAGACTACTTGTCTAATGTACAATGGTATTTCTCTTACCATACAGTTGTCTATGACTGATGGGGTAATTGGGCTCTGATACCAAATGTAACGCCCCGCTTCGATGGTAGCGCATCTCAACTCTCATTCTCAATATTACCCAACAACAATCATAAACAACCTGCATGATATACCATTTATACAAGATAAGGAAAGAAAAATCTAAGTTTCTACTGATAACAAAGTCCTCATACGGATAGCAATCGGTCTTGAAAGTCTCTTTATTACATCATAACTAAATAATCAGAAAGGAAGGAAAAAAAACTACTAAGAACTGGTCTTCAACCTTAACAACGTCCTGCAGGTGCACCATCAAAGATGTGAGCCTCTGTCTCCTGTTCTACACTTCCTGTTGGATTTCCAAATTCTTGGTGGGAATCATCAACTTTATAATGTCTTAATAACGGCTCAGTAAGGATAAAACAATTAAAATCAAAAGACTATAGGTAGGTAATGCAATTGCAGTAACTTAACAAGTGTAGAAGAGAACATTCTAAAAGCATCTAGCATTATACAATCACTTATATTCTAGGCCTGTTACACATATGCAATCGAAACCAATTATTTGACATATCTATATTCATATTCTCATTTACTTATCCCGGACTCACTCGTCAAAGGAGAAAGCCTGCACTAGGGATGAAGTCTGCAACACTCCATTCATAGTGCAATCTAAAACCTGTGCAAACGCGATCCTTCAGCTAGTCTAGTTGGTAGTACTCTGACACTCGAGACAGGGAGCACCTAGCCCAAAGAGTCGTAACTTCGTCAATCGAGTCTGCTGGAGGAGTCTCGCTCGCTCCGAAAAAATGCCACAAAAAATGGATCCGTACAGTGCGATGCCCGCGTACATCCACCTCAATTCCACCAGAGTACCTACCACCACCCCACTCTGTGATGCCCCTCGAGTGGGGATGACTCACTGTCGGCTCAGCCGGACCACAAGGGTGTGCACCCACCTTGTGATATTTTACAATCCGTCACCTCATATGTACATTTATCCAAAGCTCGGAGTATATATATATATAAAATGAGACTTACCCACATCATTAATAATAAACAACAGTATATCGCTAGAAAAAAAAACTTCGATTCATAACCACAATTTTAGACCATTTGTTCCACACATATATATTTATACTTCAAACGAAAGTGACCAATTTTGTGTATGATAAACATTTCCATTAATTGATTAACCACCATTAATATTTGAGACCCCCGGTCATAGACTATTCCATTTGCTTTTGATCAAACATACTCGCAATCCAACAATATTTGGTTAAGCAATATTACAAAACGTAGGACACTAAAATGAAGTGGTCAAGATACACACATATAGAGAGAGTGATGTATTCACAAACTGTAGAAGGCATTACATTTACACAACTATCAATTAGCAGCTACCCTTTGTTCTGTGAATAATATTGTATATAAACATCCAAGTCAAAGTTGCGAGAAGGACTGCATGATGTCTTTATATTACTGGTAAATTTGCATATATAACCCTATGTTATCAACACAACAACTATTTGTGTACACAGGTAAGGAACTAATACTATATTTAAGAACTAAGAGTTTGTTCACCGTATATAGCCCGTACACAAAACAAATGTAGGAAATAATGGTAGTTAATTTAATTCACGAGACCCATTCTTAATAGACAGATAATCCCTTCCAAAGTAGAATAGCTGTCTTGCAAAAAAAATAATAGTCCATGAAAATTAGCATTTAATTAAAATCGTAAATGAGATTTAACAACTCCTTAAATCATAGGACCCATTCTTAATATATAACAATCCATTCCAAAAATAGAACAACCGTGGCTTAAAAATATAGTGCACGATAATTAGCATTTAATTAAAAACTTAAATGGGATTGAACAACTCCAACTAATCCACGGTTCATTATCCAACATCTTTAATTAACAATAGTACATAATAATAATATGGGATGTAATCTTAATGCATGCGAAGGTTTATGATTTATTTATTTTTTTCCATTATAATCACGTTAACAGGCATATCATGAATTAATCCTGTGCAACATCCCACGTGATTTATGAATTCTATCGTCTCATTTAATGCATATCCACAAGATTATCATCGATAGCCTAATTTTCATCTATCTATGTCTTAACGTCAATAATGGAGAGAGCAATAATATATGTGTTCTTACTGCTAGCATTTGTCTTATACGTCAAACTTATATAATTGGGATCACGACATCTAACATAGTAACCGTTGCAATATATCACGCCATAACATCCCATCCGGTTATAGCATGTTGAATTAAAGGGAATAGTCACGATTACCAACAGCAAGAGGAGGTCTCGGGGTTAGGAAAAAAATAGTCAACCCCAAGAGACAATATCCGAAAACACTAATTTATGCAAGAGAAAGAAAGGGGAGGGAGTTGAGGATCCGTTACCTATACTCGTGCACGTCTTTGATCCACGTGCTCGATCGACCGATCACGAATCCGATGAGAGGGTTGCTTTTCCCTTGCGATGGCCCTCCTCGTCTTCTTCTTGTCGCGAGTCTACGAGACTTCGAGAGTTTTTGATAACGGTGATGACACCGTTCTCTCCTTGATTCTCTGAAGAAGGAGATGGAAAAGGAGATAAAAGAATGACTTGGGGAGGAAGAAAGGATGGATTAGGGTTTGGAAAAGGAGTAGGAATGAAGGGAGATGAAGGCTTTATATAGTTGGGGATTAAAATCTTAGTTTTAGAGACCCTAAAATAGCCTTAATTCGTACTTAACTTATCTAATCCCGCAACCCTTAACCCCCTCAAGAATCATGACCCCTCTTCACCAAAACAGGCATATCTCCCACATCCGGACTCGGAATTTTGCGTTTTTGGGCTCGTTGGAAAGCTTGCGACGAGACGCTTCTTTTGAGTATAATATTGAATAGGTTTTTAAAACTTCAGAAAAATCCGAAAATTACGGGGTGCTACAATAATCCTCTCATATGAAGGTAGAGAAAAAAATGAATGCGACGAAAATGATCTGACTTGATGCAATTCGAAACCATGAGTTGATTATATCACAGATGTATCAGTTTTATCTATTATTTTTTGTTTTGTTTTAGATAAATTAAGGTCAAGGAGCTAAATTTTGGTAAGGGTTCTAGTTAGTTTATTTAATTAGGGGTCTATTAGGAGCCAATCAGGGATTTATTGGGATTTGATTTTATGTATTATTTAGTACATATCCTCTTTTACAATGTGGCTTGACTACTTTTGTGAGGAAAAAGTCATACAAAATGTTAATTGGATTTTGACTCTCATATCCTCCTTTTTTGGAGTTTGGCCATGTTATTCCCACTCCTTGAACCCATGGGGCTTGTCGCATGCTTCTCTCTCCTCTATTCATTCCCACTTGCCATCACCCCTCTATCGATTATACCAATTGTAGGGGGATCTGTGAAAACTCACGAACCAAGCCCTCAAAGTGTTCTTGGGTGACTATGGAGGCAACATGCCCAAGCCAGCATCTCTAAGTGCACACACATTTACTTATGACTTCGAATTGATTCACAACCGTCGAGCCCATAGTCTGCTCCCCATAGATCCATTCCCCACCCACAATTTATCGGCCTTACGAACCCATCTAGAGTGATCGAGTGCATGGGATTCCTCTCGCATCTTTCATAGGATGTAACATGGAAGAACATAGGGTTGACGTCGCCCTTATGCAACCAATCTGCATTGATTTTTGTCTCTACTCTGCCTTACGCTTCTTATCCTCCTTAATAATGTTCTCTTGAGCTCTACAGTGCTCCATCTCCTCATCCAACTCACAATCCCCATCAAGGCCGTCCAATCGAAGCATCTCCTCAACTGCTCCCTTTCCTGTCTCTCGTTTCTCATGTGTATCCCTTATGTAGGTGATATGAGTTTCCTCAATGTTGTTGGCTTCTCCACCACCCTTCTATTCACAGATCCCCCTACTGGATGACTTCGTCAAAAATCCTCCACCAACGCCTTGAAATCATCCTCCAGCATCCAATATTTCCAGAAACGGAAGAAAACCAAAGGTTAGTTCTTCTCACCTGATCCTAATAGAGAGGGGAGTGATTTGAGCATGTACGAGGCTTAGCTACCACATAAGACAATCAAAACATCTCCGACAAATTGATCGAGTGGGAAAAAATAGTCAATTTGAGATCGAGAGAGAGAAGTTCCTCCAAGTGTATTTATAACCAAGTGAATGCATATATGTGCACCAAACACATTTCCACAATAGTAGTCGTAAAAGTAGTAGTGTTTGGGTCTGCTCTATTCTGGGGACGATCATCAGTCACCAACATCAAATTGAAATCCCCTCCCACGACTCGAGGTATTCCTGGTGATTAGGCCCTCGCAAACCTCAACTCATCCCACAGTTTGCGGCAATGTACATGCTCCGAAGGACCATAAATAAAATAAACATCATCTCCTCATTGTTACGAGCCCGCTTGAGTATCAACGTAATCGATCTGGCATAAAGTAATTTACCCTTAAGTTTCAAGATATCATCGTTCCAACCGATCAAGATTCTACCAACCCCCATGGACCTGATTGTCCTAACCTCCATTAACAACGAGACTGAAAAATGCCTCCAAACCGATATATTAGACATTCAATTTGGTTTCATATAGATAGACGACATCCACCAACCACCCCTAAACAACGACCCAGTGCCGAGCACTTGTTAGCCTACTTGGTTGCCCCAACCCTGACATTCCAAGGAACCACCTTCATTGATCAACTAGAGGGATTCCCTGTCAAGTTTACCCCAATCCAACTGGACAAAGAGCCCCACAACTCCAAAACACTCACTTCTTGTCCCACATCTATTACTTCCAACTATAGCACTTGATTCTCCATAGTACTGATATGTGCAGGAGTAAGCACCTGCTGTGCCCCTCCAGAGTCATCCTCCAATCCACCACAACATCTTTGAGAGACCACAATGCCCAAATAAAATCCTCCACTTGACGACACGACTGTCACCTTCTTCTGCACTACCTTCCTCAGCCTCTCCACCACCTTCTCCCTACCTTTATCCACTCCCTTTCCTCCCCCTTCCACTTATGGTTTCACTGCCTCATTTTTCCTTCACCTCTCTAGAAGCAAAAATTCCTTCACTTCCTCCCTAAGATCAACCCCAACACCCTAAAGGTTCACACCCCCTACCCGAGCAAATTTCTTGGAGGACACCCCAGTAGAACCAACCTCCATTACAAGAGAAGTAGGGAGAACAATGGTGATTAATGGCGAAGTACTAACTTCTCTTGAAGAAGACCTTGTAGCGGTAGAGTTTGGATCGGCCTCAACAATCACTATCTCATCGAAAACCCACTAGGGTCTGCCCGACATAAGAAGTTGGATATGATTCGAGCGTCAGGTTAATCCACACATTTGAAGGTGCATGCTCTTTTGTAAAACGTCTATGACATTATGACTATTCCCAAAATCACGTCTCTATAGCGAAAATGGGGCACGATTAAAAGTTTTTGCCATCTATGATTGGTGACACAATCTTCGCTATTGTTAATGTATCAGATTTCACCATAGTCGTTGTAGGACTCTAAAACTCCATTGCTGTCGTCGCCATATACTTCTCAACCTCCGAAATTGCATTGGGGACAAACCTGGCGTCTATGGTTGCAACATATCTCGGAGATGACGAGAAGGCTTTGTCAACCTCTTTCACTCCAAGATTGAATCTTATGATCAACGACAAAGGGATAATGAGTCAACATCTGGTTTAAAGGACTCAAGATCTACACCACTACATTCAATGTCTCCCCAAGTCCAAGACCATTGCCGACAACATCAGGGACCCCATTTGCACAACACATCCCGAAGAACCACAAAGCTTCGAAACCTTGAAGGCATACCCACTAGAGAAAGAAGACCCTATGCATCTAGTAATGATGCACCATTACATAAATGTAACCGACGCCATGATATTTCCTCTCCTTTACCCTCAATAGGACACACCCCTAGAACAACATCTTGTCATACTTAACATATCATTCAACCTTGAGCTCAATTCAAGACATATCTTCCACCGCCTTCTAGGCATCATTGGCGTGTCCTTCCGACACCATGAAGCCGCCTCTTAGCTCAATGGATGGTGTATCCTTTTGATCATTAGTGTGCTATGTCTACCTCGTTGAGTAATCATGTTTTCAATGCCCGTCATATTGCAATGGGAACAAACTACCTCGCATTCACAGGACATCATAAAGTGCCCACCTTCTCCACAACGTAAACAACAGAAAGCTTCGGAGTCCTCAAGCTGAGAGGGATGACGTCTACGTCGCCTCCTTCCACCCATCAGGTTTCCCAACCTTATCAAGTATATCAACCACTGTTTCAACCTCATCCATAAGGATATCTCTCGAGTTACCAATGGTCCTATTCTCATTTTATTCGCCTCCGACTTCACCCTCCAACCAAACCCCCCAACCTCCCGCTTTTGATCCATCTTTCCTTGCATCACATAGTCTAGGAGTTATCAAGGATAATTTTTAACATGTAACTTAACACGTGGGATAACCTTTGGGTAGCCCTACTTTGTAAGTGTTGGAAGAGATGATATTGAGGTAAATAATGATGTGACACCTTACCTCTTGATGGGTAGGAAATGAGTGGAATATATCAAATAGAGGGTAATGCAAGATACATTTAATTAATTTGTGTTGTAAGAAGGCAAGATACATTTAAGGCAGGTGGGGGACAACTCCCAAGATGATTGCGCAAGACCTTTTGCTGTGCTATGGTGCATTTGGACTGCAAGGAACGAGCTCTTTTTCAGAAACCAGAGGTTCCACTACGAAAATGTGCTTTTCCATGTAAACGCTTTATATCGCCTTTGGCTCTCACGGTAATGTACTTTTAAAATTTTTCTTTAGATGAATCAATCTTGCGTTGAATCCCGTGCTGGGATCTCACCCTATTTCTCATCAAAAAAAATTTGTGTTGTAAGAAGGAATAATATTATGATAGGTATCGAGGTGCGCTTGATGGGTAGTAAAGTACATGTAATGCTTGATGGATAATAAATGATTGGAAAATGATGAATTAGATTGGTAGAATGGACATACGATACATGAATGGGTACCCCTTCTCTTAGTCCTTTTCTTAACTTGTTGGTAAGAAAGAGGTCAACCCCTTAAAACGAGTTTATCCCTTTGTTAACATGTAAAACAAATGAATCTCAAGTTTTAAATTGACTCCATTCCTCATCTCATCTACTAGATGATTGCCATCGATGAAAGCATCCTCCTAAGGACACTCGGCATCCAATGTAATTTTTTCAAGGATCCAAGATGATACTTGTTGTAAGTTGATATTGGTATTTAATGAGGTTGTTATCTCATATTGATTTGGATAATGGTGCAATAGGTTGGTTTGTAGAATTAAAGATGGAGACGTGATGCGCGATTAAGCGAGGAAGTGAGAGAAAAAAAGAAAGGAGAGAATGGATGATGGGGAGAGAGCAATAATTGAGAAAGTTATCTTCAAAAGGCTGGGAAGACGAGGATGAGGGGGAATTGGGTCCATGTTCGTCACCAACGAAGAGTTGCTGTGAGAGTACAATTGTTTGCATAGGGTAAGGTCTTCGATGGACCAAGGCTATTATTGTTGGTGTATTGCTTCCTATGCAGAACGATTGGCCATATAACGAAGTCCTGCATGGACTCCTATCATTTGCATTCATTGCAGTGAGGTAGGTTACCTCGAGATGCGTGTACGCGCACGAGTGCTTCGTAGGGAAACATGGCGGTTAACTGAGAAAATTCTCTAATAAAGTATCAGTAGTACCAGGCAAGGCTCCATGAATGTCTTAGGATGCTCACAAGACACAACTGCCTCGATCTTCACGGTGTCAACGGAAGTCCACACACCAAAAATCATGTGGTCAAGGAATGCCACCTCAGATAACCAGAACTCACTTGTTATACTCACATATAATTGATGCTCTCTTAGTATTTGCAGAACAATGCGAAGATGCGACTCGTACTCGTACTCATTATGAGAATAAATCAGAACATCATCTATAATGACCATTACGAATCTCTCCAAGCATTGAAGAAAGACCCTGTTCATCAGGTGAAAGCGACATGTGCATTCGTGAGCCCAAACACATCAAAACAAACTCATAGTGTTCGTATCTCGTACAAAATGCGGACTTTGACACACCCGAGTCCTTGATCCTCAACTACTGATATCCAGCTCGCAGATCGATCTTGGAGAACACAACTGCTCCTTGCAATTGATCAAAGAGGATGGAGGAGGTGAGGCTAGGGATGCATAAAGGAAGAGGCGTTATGCATGCAGATGATGGTAGTGGTGTGGGTCGATCTTGAGGGTGATTTTGGTTTTGTGACCCTCATGATGGGTTTTGTTCGCTGATATAAGTAGAGAGGTTGAGGTTCGTATGACGGACCCTGAGCATACTAGGTAATCCCTAGGAAGGTCCTTCTTTGAGGATGCCATTTCCTCATAGAACATCTTCTCTGTGAACGTGCCTATCACATATAGATGTGTCTTTGGTTCTATCTGGCCCTTAGAGGGAGCCCACATTGTGGTTTACTACGATGGAGGTTGTTGGACACGCTTGATGGTTGCTTGCTTGAGGGGTGTGGCCTCTTGGTGGAGCTAGAATGGATTGATGATGCGTTGTTGGGATCTCCTTTCCGTCATTGAATCTCTACTGCCACTGGATAATTCATCAGGTTGTATGTGATGGAATAGTCCATGGTGGTCCTTTTGCAGTCATGCTGGAAATCACGGGCTTTCCGGGATTGGTCCTTCCCACGAAGGTCCCATGTCAATGGGAAGGTTATCCTTTTGGATGATGGTGAAATGCAAGCGGAGGATTTTGTTGCCTCTTCTTTCTTGGTAATGAAGGTCGACCATGCACCTTGCTTGGGTAGTAGTGAAGTTGCCATATCAACCTATCAGTACTTGGTGCTGGTTGTGAGGTTGGCACAAGAAGTTTGTCAATCAAGTTAGGCTCAAAAGCGGCTCATGATGTTATCTGTTGCTACCTCATGAGCCTGTTTGGTTGCTGGGTTGGGTTGGGTTGGATTGGGTTGGGGTACCCCTATGAATAGTAAACCATGAGGAGGATTGAGAGGGTTGGAAGGAGGGGTACACCGGTGTACCCTAACCCAACCCATCAACCAAACATGCCCCATGGGTTTTGCGACCTTAGGGACGACCTCAGGGTTTGCAACGTAACCTCATGACCTGCAATCATCATCGTGTTTGTAGGGTTCTCTATTTGTTTGTATGGAAGAGTGGATCTCAAAATCTTCGACGATCATCTTCCCTAAATTCATGGCACAAATATGAAATATCTTTGGACCTACTTTTAGATGGTACGTTGGTGATAGGAGATTTGTTATGAAAAGCAGGTCTGATTGGCTAGATGGCTACGATTAGGTCAATGACCCAGTCGGGTTTGGCCCATTTCTGCTTAATGGTTTGATATGGGGACATGGTGGGGTGGAAAAGGTCGGTGAGAGCGTAATGACATGTTCAATGGGGTTCAGTTTTGATCACTTGATTGGCTCTCTTGGTTCATAGGCAGTGTTCGGAAATACGGTCCATGCGGCTGCATATGTGGCCGCATATGCGTATTCAATCACTTGATTGAAGCGTATATGCCATATGCGGCAATATGCGGTCAAACCACATATGCGGTCTGACTATGCGGTAGATGTGGCCACATATCTGAACAAGAGACTTTCATATATGATTCATGTGTCTTTTTTGTTTAATTCATAACATGTTGATGACACATTAACTCGATTTTTTTCTGGACAACTTTTATATTATCATTTACATTGATGTATCTTTTCATTATTCTCGTATATGCCACATTTGTGAATATAATCTAAGGTGTTTTTCTCATATCCATATCTTTCCATTGTTCCTAACACTTATTAATGAACTGAATTTTCTATCTAATGAAATTCATTCCATTTCTTTGATTAAAATATGAAATAATTGACTAACTGTCTGACACTTTACATTTTTGTGCTTTTAATAAATTTTATATGCTAATACAAATTTTCTCCTATATTTTGTATAAACAAGTTTTGTCCCTTGGAGATCCATATATATGTATAATTTTGGGTGTATGATTTGTATACCTATGATTATTCTTTGTTTTTTTTGTAATCTATAGGATCTATATATGCATTAAAGGTTTTCTTATAGAATTCGTGCATTCTCTATTGAATTAAATTTGTATGTGTATATATGCATTATATTCAAAATATACACCAAAATATAGTTACTTTATAATATCATGCTTATATACTTATTGATTATATTATCTTATTTGAAATTTTTGATTTTGGATTTTGTTAGTTCATCATTTTTTTATATAATTACATTTTATTATTGTATTTTTAAATATTTTAAATTAAAATATTATAAACCGTATAAACCGCATATACTTCCGTATACTCCTCCGCATATCCGCTTACTCGCTTTAGACCGCATGACCGAACGAACCCCGCATACCGCATTTCTGAACCTTGTTCATAGGTGCCCGAGTAGTTTGTGTGGGCATAGTTTTTTATTCTCGACAGTCCTTCAGATCAAGGGTTCATGATTCATCTCATGTCTGAGTTGGCCTCTAACGCGGTGCCTCAGGATGCCTTGGTATAGTGGTTTGAAATTGTCATTCTTGTGGATGAGGCTGCAAGTATTTAATCGGTTGGTTCACTAATTAATTATTAATTGACAGTTGAGTGACTACTCAAATTTTAGTTGGTTTTATACTTTCAAATTATTTTAAATATGTAATTGTTTTACTATACATATTCTTATAGTTATCATTTATGATATATATGTATATATTTATATAAATTTGGTTTAATACATATATTTTTATATTGATATAGATAAGATATAGGCCAAATTAATCGAACTCATAAGATTACTATACAAGATCCTCCCATCTCACTAGGCCGACAACATGTAAAGAACATGCAATAATACTTTTAATGAAGGCCTTAAATGTCGATTTCTAGCATCTTAATGACTTGGGGAAACTGGAAGCTCTTGCTCAAATGAAACACATTAAGGATGAGGAAGGACATGTGCTTGTTACTCAGAAGGAGACTAGTTGGAAGTGGTATTTCTATAAGCTTTTCATTGGGCAAGGGAATATATAAATTACTTTGGGAGATCTAGCTAGCAGTGCAAGTTACCTGAATCGTACAAGATATAGATGAATACAAAGGAAGGAAGTAGAGAGGCTTTAAAGGTTATGAAACTCGGGAATGTTGTAGGACCCGATGACATTCCTATAGAAGTATGGAGAGTTTTATGTGAACGTGGCTTGACTTGACTCACAAATTTATTCAATGTTATTTGACAAAGCAAAAAAATGCTTGAAGAATGCAGGAAAAGCATAGTGATGCCTCTTTACAAGAATAAAAGAGACATTCATAATTCTTTTAATTACAAAGGTATCAAATTGATGAGACATTATGAAAATTTGGGAATGCATGATCGAAGGGGGGATGAAGAAAGTTTCCAAAGTAACGAAAAGCCAATGCGGATTCATGCGAGGTCGCTCAACTATTGAAGCTATCCACTTGTTGAGGAGAACAATGGAGATCTATAAAGATAAAAGGAGGAACCTCCATATGATTTTTATTGATCGGAGAAGGCTTATGATTCAGTTCCATGAGAAATCTTGTGGCAAGGCCTCGGTTCCGGTCACTATGTCGGTGACTGGTCGAAACGAAATTTAGGTTGAAACTCGGTCGAAGCTATTTCAACCACTAACATTTCTAGCGACAACCCTGAAGGCTGAAATTTCGACCGTTTGGTCAAGTTTTGATCACAAGTTGAAATCAAAATTCACTTCCTAAATATAGACCTTCCGCAAAGTCGTTCGAACCTGCCTAGTTGGAATCCTGCTATACACTACCTCTGAAGAAGGGTGTCTACCGCACTCCAAAGGGAGGAGGGGGCACACCAACTATATATTCGATATCCGAGGGCAAGTATAGTTTTTGAATTCTTATTAAAATATTTCAAGATATTGATCGTCTAGTCTATTCGAACGGATGAAATTTGATGCCATGTCTTGTGGAGACTTTTGGAGAAGAGACAAGTGCTTGTCCTATACATTAACCTTGTAAAGGATATGCATGATTTGACCTATACATTAACCTTAGTCTCATTTAAGGATCTAGTGACCGACTATTTTGACATAATCATCAATCTGCGTCAAGGTCCATCTCCGAGTCCTTTTCATTTTACTTTGATTATGGATGAGTTGACTAGCCACATTAAAGATGAGATACCTTGGTATATGTTGTTTGCGGATCATATTGTGTTGATTGATGCGACTAGATATGGAGTAAATGAGAAGCTTGAGGTTTGGAGAGATGCCATAAAGACTAAATAATTTCGTATAAGTAGGGCTAAGGTTGAATTGTGGAGTGCACGTTTGATGGAAGCAATGGTGAAAGAATTGAAGTGAAGATCAGAGAAGATAACTTTTAGAAGAAATATTCTTTTAGATACTTGGGACATATTTGCAATATGATAGGGAAATCAACATGTTACTCATAGAATACATGCCTTAAGTGGAGAGCAACCTTTACTGTTCAATGTGAAGCGAATTTCCTTTAAAAATTAGAGGAAAATATTAGAAAGCATCCGTGCGACCTGCTATGCTTTATGGATCTGAATGTTGGCCTGTGAACTATAGGCTAGCAGAAATGAAAATGCTATAGTGGATGTGTGGTCATACATGAAAAGATCAGATTCAGGACGATGTAATCAGAAGGAAAGTTGGTGTAGCTCCAATTGAGGATAAAATGAGAGAGAACTGTTTAAGATGGTTTGACTATTTGCAAAAAAGGTCTGCTGATGCATTGACTAGAAGATGCATGGGATGTTGAGCCGGTTAAGAGAGGACGAGGAAGGCTCAAGAAGTGTTGGAAGGAGTCTATCCAAAGGGATAGTAATTATCTGGATCTAAGTCCTAGAAAAACCCGAAAATAGATCGGAATGGAGGTAAAGAATTCGTGTAGCCTAACTTAATGTATGAGAAGGCTTTATTGATGTTTTTATGTCTCTGTTATATGGTTGATATTTGCCCATTTAAGTCTAAATAGCGAAAATGAAAAAAAATCATGTCGAATCTCAATGTTGAGTTTCAATTTCATCACTCGGGGAAATGAACATTTTGGCGAATTTCTCAGAAATTTCAATATGTCCTTTCAATATTCAAACAAACAGGTCACAACATTTAAAATTCTATATGAAAACGAACGATGTCTGGATAGTTGGTCATGGATCATAGATGCACTTATTTCTCTTGTAGTGTAAGTGCGTGCTTGGTAATAATTTTGAAACATTCACAGCTGATATTGGATTATGTTTGAAAATAACAATGGAAATTTAAAACCTTAAAACTATAATTACAATCTAAGATGGCCTGGGTGAGATATTAATATATTAGAACTCATATTGTAAGTGGACTCTTTATTATTGTAGAACAATCAGATGAATGGACTAAAGCAGACTATCGTAGGATTTAAGTCGGCCGTCTAGATCAATGAATCAAACTGATTAGTCTTTCACTAGACTATTCACCGACTATATTTTATTTAGATTGCAACCCATTGATTCGTCTAGTCGGACCAACTAGTTGGTCTAGTTGACTGATTTTTGCAGGCATCTGGTAGCCTAGATGGTAGTCGGAAGCGGCATCGTGCAGGTAATGAGTTCGTTGGAGATGTTACACAGGAGCCATGCCTATGGAAGAGTGCCCTTGCCCTGCGTGTCAGGTTGGTTTCTAATAAATCACAGGAGGGAGATAACTGCGACAGAGTCAGGACTGCTCTGTGCAAACATTCTGTTGGAGGCTAGACATAGAGGACTTCGGGACAAGAGTAAGTCACATGCGATTTTGTGGCATCTGTGAAGTGAAAGGAACATGGCGGTCTTCAGGTGCATGAGATATTATGTGGAGAATGTGGTGCATAACGCAAATACACTATATACATCATAGATGCGCAAAAACATGTCCTAATTTTGATTGGTTCTACCATTTTGGTGAAAATTTGATGATGTCCATCGTTGAATAGTCATCCTTTCCTTTGGCTTCGTATATATCTGGTGATTCTTCTTTTTTCAAAAAGTCATTCCCCGCATTTTAACTTATATCTTCAGTAACCACAATCAATTTATCTTCATCCTTGATGCACTGTATGCCCCCAAACTTGTTGGTTTCTGTCCGGCTGCTAGCTCTGTAGCAGTCCTGTTAGCAATGATTATGCTAGCATATGGTGGAGGCTGGGGATCTTTTAAGGGCTTTCATGGTGGAGGAAGCAAAGCAAGCGTTACATCAACTTAATGCTGAAAGGACGCCGGGACCGGATGGTTTTCCGATTTTCTTCTACACAGTGTTTTGGGAGATGGTCAAGGGGGACGTGATGAAGGTGCTTGAGCAATTCCAGCTGGGGAACATGGGTTTCGACAGGCTCAACAAGGCACTTATTTTTCTTCTGCCTAAGCAAGAGACGCCAGTCAGAGTGGAGGACTACAGACTTATCGCGTTATCCAATGCTGTTTATCTTCTCGTGTCAAAGATTCTGGCAAATCGGTTGAAGGGGTCCCTACCTCGGATAATTTCACCAATGCGATCATCGTTTGTGCCGGGGCGGGAGATGGCGGACGACTTGGTGATGGCTGCGTAGATGGTGTCGGATTTCAAGAGGAATACAGACAAAGGGGTGCTTTGGAAGGTGGATTTGTCCAAGGCTTATGACTCAGTTGACTGGAGATTCGTGTGGGCTTCGCTGGACAGAAAGGGCTTCCCGATCACTTGGATTGCGTGGATCAAAATATATATTACAATATCTCTCGCTGTGTTGGTCAATGACAGACCGGAGGGAGGCTACTTTCAACCGTAGAGAGGGATCATACAGGGTTGTCCGTTGGATCCACTTCTTTTTGTGATCTTAGCAGACGACTTGGTGATTACGATGCGGTTGGTGGTTCAAGGGGGGTTGGTGCTCGTCTTACAGGAGAGAGGACATTTCCATTCCGATCATGTAGTATGCTGATGACACAATGCTTTTCATGGGGCCGGAGGAAGAGAAGATCCGTAAAGCTTTGGCAATCATGGATATCTCTGGGGACATCTCGGGTCTTCGGATTAATAGAGAGAAGTCTGTGGTGGTACCCTTCGGGCTCACAGAGACGGAGGAGAGGATTGCATCCGAGGTCCTGTGATGTCCCACGACGTCTCTACCAGTTACATATCTAGGCCTTTCGTTGCAGACTGGAAAGCCGAAGTGTGAAGATTGGAAGCGACTGCTGGAAAGACTAGAGGAGAGACTGGTGGGATGGAAGGCGACTCTACTTTCGAGGGGTGGGAAGTTGGTGCTCCTGAAGCATGCTCTCTCGGCCATCCGATCTTCTTTTGTTCCACCATATATTTTCATGCTGGGGTTTGTGGGAAGATTGAAGCATTAATGAGAAGATTCTTCTGGTCGGATGGGCGACAGGAAAGGAAGGGCATCCACTTGGTTGATTGGGGCATGGGGACGTCGGACAAGGGAAAAGGGGGTCTTAGAGTGCTGCGGACGGGGGTGATGAATAAGGCTTTTATGGCGAAGTGGGTGATGCGTGTTTGGGGAGAATCACAAGATTTGGTGTGTCGTTTACTCAAAAGGATTTATGGCATCACCTTGTCGTTGGAGGTCGATCCGGGGTAGCTCCCGTCGCCGCTATGGAAAGGGATTTCTTTGATTGTTCCGAATATTTCCTCGAGATTGAGATCGATGCTGGGTGATGGGGCTGAGTTCCGGTTCTGGAGGGATGATTGGATGTGGGATGGGGCATTGGGAGAGTGATACCCACGCCTCTTCAAACTGGCGGCTGACAAGGAGTCTCTCGTTCAGCAGGTGTGGGACCGAGGGGTGTGATCTCCTATTTTTTCCTCGGCTTTGTCGGAGTAGAGGGTGGAGGAGTTCCTTTCTCTTCAGACGGGGTTGCTGCAGGGGGTATGTCTGTCGCCAGGAAGAGACCATTTTAGTTGGTGTGATGGAAGATTTTCTGTGTGGGGGCATATAAGTTTTTGGTGGAGGACGAGACAGAGGTTCATGAGGAGGTTGGTGTCGACGTAGGCATCATCCGACGATGCGGGGTCCCTAACAGAGTCAAGGTCTTCCTATGGTTGTTCAGAATTGGGAGGCTTCTGACAAAGGGTTGTCGGGGGCAGTTGCTGAGGTTGGAGGATGTAGCGTGCGATAGGTGCGTTGAATCGAGGGAGGATGCAGATCATCTTTCTTTTGGTGCCCCCTCTCGGTTGAGGTATAGAGGCGGGCTAACTTCAATTGGCTGACGCTGGATGACAGCTCGCTGTTTTGGAGGGACATTCGCCAGGTTTGTGGTTTTGGCCATGAGGATTGCGCCTACCCTTTTGCCATTCTTTGGTCAATTTGGTGCGCAAGGAACAATGTCATTTTTGTAGATGAACTGTTTCAAGTGGATGGGGTTCTTGGGCGTTGTAGGGCTCTTTGTATTACTTGGCAGACTTAAGTTGATGTAACTTTTCTGTACATCTTTTTTGTTTTTTGTCTTTACCTATATATATTAATGGATCTATGCGGTGGATCCCAGCTTGGGATTCCACCCTCTTTTTTCTCAAAAAAATAAAAAAAGATTATGCTAGCACACCCCATTTTTTGAAAGGCCTTAGATGCTCGTCATAGGTTTATGGTCATCAGGAAAGTTATTCAAAAAATTAAGGGATTACAAGTTGAATTGCACTTCACCAAGGGCCATCTCACTGCACAACACGAGACGACTGTGGACAAGTTTTTTTTTGAATAGGAAAAAGGGGGAGCCCTCCCAAGGCGGGAGTCACCACACTAGAGTATTCATTAATTAACGAGAAGGTACATCAGTTGGATATCCAGAAATTGTACAAAGCATTACAGTGCGCAAGTACATTTTCAAAGTAAAACCGCTGCCCCTTGAAAATGGTATCATTCCTGCCAAGCCAAATAGCCCAGAGCGCGGCAAAAGGCCTGGAGACATCACCGGAGGACCCAAGTCCCACCGCACGAATAGATCTCCAAAAATGTTCCGCGCTGGATGCTGGACCCACGACAACTCCAAAGTGCCCCGCACATTTGCCGAAGACCCGCATTCGAAGAAAATGTGGTCCGCATCCTCCACGTCATCCTCGCATCTGTCACACTTCAAATTCGTCACACCCAGCAATCTGCCCCTTCTCACTTTGTCACATAGACAGTCTCTCCTTAGACACCAAAGGAACACCTTAACCCGAGTTGGAATCTTAGCCGTCCAAATCACCTTCAAGTCAGTACATAGATCTTCGTCGCGCTCCGCCACACCGCCACTCAACTTCCGATACGCAATCTTTACTGAGAACTTACCATCTACCCACTCAAAATGATCTGGCTCGCCCGACATCTCCCCGACAGGGGGAATCTCCGATAGTAACCGCAAAAATTCCTCCAGCCTCTGATCCGAGAGAACTGCAAGGAACCTCGGAGCCCACGACCCAGAGCCACCCGCGCCTCCCTGTCAACGGCTAACGCCATCAACCTAGGGAAGCAGTAGGCCAACGCCCCCTCCCCCGTCCAGTCATCCTGCCAAAATCGGAAACGGAGCCCATTCCCCAACCTCGGCCGAAGGAAGGGCCTGGGCCTCGGAATCACGTCACGGATCCCACTCCACAACGAAGACTCATGACGCTTCCTTGCAGCCACCAACTCCCCTGTGACACCATAAATCTCCCTCAGCATCCGTAAAACCAACGAGTCGGATGAACCCCAAATGCATACCACCCATTTGGCTAACAAGGCTTTGTTCATTGATTCTACATCCCTGACACCTAGACCCCCCTCCGAAACAGGTACAACAAGATTCTTCCAAGCCACCAGGTGTAGCCCCCTCGTTGCTTGCCTTCCATCTGACCAGAAAAAAGATCTCATCAAAGCCTCCACCTTCCTTCTAACCCCAACTGGCATTACTCTCGTCGAGAAGAAAAAAATCGGAATGGTCGAAAGAACATGCTTCAGTAAGGTAAGCTTCCCACCCTTGGACAGAGTAGTAGCCTTCCACCCCTCCAACCGCTCCTCCATTCTCCGAAGAACACAGTCCCAATCGGACTTCCTCAGCCTGCCATCAACCAGAGGCAACCCCAGATAGGTTATCGGTAAGCGCCCCAGAGGGTATCCTGCCCACACCGCTAACTTATTACTCTCCCCATCATCCATCCTCAATGGAACCAGGACTGACTTCTGCCTGTTAATCCGCAAACCAAAGAGGCAGACAAACATATCCACCAAAATAGCCGCATTGTGGTTCTGCTCCTCCGACCCCCCCAGGAAGATCAGTGTGTCGTCCGCATACTGCAACACCGGGACAGAGAATACCCCCAACCCGAATCCCTCGCACCAACTTTCTTCAACCGCCCGCTGAAACAAGACCGCCATACAATCCGCCACCAACACAAAGAGCAGGGAGCTAGGGGGCAGCCTTGACGCATCCCCTTTGCGGTTGGAACCATCCTCCCTCTGGTCTTCCTTTGACCCACACTGAGCAGGAGCTAGTAGTGACACATCTCTTAATACAAGCAATCCATTCTTCCGAAAATCCCCTTTTCTGCAGCGCTGTCCACAGGAATTTCCAACTGACACAATCGTAGGCCTTGGCGTAGTCAATCTTCCAAACATCACCTTTCTTTCTAGACCTCTTCCACTCACGACAGACTTCCGAAGCGGTCACGATTCCATCCGCCATACAACGTCCATGAATGAACGCAGATTGTGCTGGTAAGACCACGGAGGACAAAATGGCTCTAAGTCTGTTCGCCAACACCTTGGCGACAATGAGATAAATGCCATTAGAAATAGAAATAGGCCTGTAATCCCCAACCGCTACTGGGTTCTCTTTCTTCGGCAGCAAAAATATCAAGGCCCTGTTAACTTTCTCAAAACCCCTGTTGCCGCCCCTGAACTCATTCAAAACCTCCAAAATGTCACCCTTCAGCAGGTCCCAGAACTCCTGGTAAAAGGATATAGAGAAGCCATCCGGTCCAGGAGCCCCGTCCACATTCAGATCCCAAACCGCCCTGCGTACCTCTTCCTCCGTAAATTCGGCCACTAACGAATCAGCCTGGGAGCCACTCAAAGCCCCCGCACCCCGACCCGTCCACCCCCAGCCATTCTCCTCCCTCACTCTCCTCGAAGCCCTCACAAAGTGCTCCCGCAAGGCGGCTCCAATGTTCCTCTCGCCCGATATCCTTTGGCCCCCCACCTCTACCTCATGTAAGAAACTCCTTATCCTCCTTCCGGACGCCACCGAATGGAAGAAACGCGTGTTCGCATCGCCTTCCCTTAACCACTTCTGCCTCGATCTCTGTCGCCAATGAACCTCTTCTTTTCTGTCCTCCTGGAACACCGCCTCTAACCACGTTGCCCTCTCCTCCATCTCCTCCGTAGTCAGCCCTCGGTCATCATCAAGTCCATCAAACCTACTTACCCCAGCCTCTGCCTTGGTCTTGACGGCCCTCCGTCTCCTGGCGACATCCTTCCCAAACGTTAACAGCAACCGCCTTAGGGAATCCAGCTTGGCCGCAAAACGCGACACCGTCGAACCTGTCACCACAAACTTCCGCCAATGATCAATCACCAGGTCCCGGAAACCCTCCTCCAACAGCCACTTCTTCTCAAAGCGGAAGGAGAACCGAGCCAAGCGTTCCTCCCCAGAGTACCAAAGAACATGAGTGTGATCAGAGAGCGTCCTCGGAAGAGCCCAAGCCCTCGCTAGCGGGAAAGCCTCCCCCGCCTCAACGGACATCAGGAACCTGTCAAGTCTGGACTTCGATCTCGTATTCCTCCAAGTGTACTTGCAGCCGGCCGCGTTCACAACAGACAAACCCAGAGAACGAACCACCTGTCTAATATCGACAGAACCCTGATCAGAACCACCGCCCCCCCGGGCCTGTCGTCCGGGAACAAAGTGACATTAAAGTCACCCCCGATGATCCAAATATCGTCGCCAACCTCAGACACAACAATCGCCAAGTCCGCAGCCAAGCTACCATCCTCTCGCCGACATGGGCCATAGACATTAGTGATGCACAGACAAATCCCATCCGCTCTCCTTAGCAGCCTTACCGGCAAGGTGAAGGAGACAAAAGTCCCCAGCAGATCGAATGAATTGGACCGCCAGCCAGATAGTAGCCCTCCCGAAGCACCTGCAACCTCTTTCTCTGCCACAACGAAAACCTCCCCCTATTCATCTCCCGCCGCACCTGATCGTCCAGTGACTGCAGCTTTGTCTCCTGAAGTAAGAAGATATCCGCCCCAGCCTCTCTCACCAGATTCAGCACCCCGAGCCTTTTTTCGGGCCGACCCAGGCCCCTCACGTTCATAGATAGCAGCTTCATTTAAGCAACTGAGTGTTCATCTTCCTCGGGGGAATAATCCCCAAGTGCCGCGCAACATCCCTATCGAGAGCAGCATATCGGTTCCGCAACACTAACGGGCTAGTCGCCCCCAGATTCACAACCTCTGCTGCAGCCCCCAACACCAAAGAGGTCCTCAACGAAGCCCTCGCCACCTTCCCTGTCCCTCTCCGCCCCCTCCCCCCCTCTCATACGTCAAACCGAAATGCCGCTGCTGTGGCCCCACCCCTTCCAGAAGCGGTAGCCCAAAGCCTACCCCCTCATCCAAATCGGTGGCTCCCAAGACCGGAGGAGAAGACCCCACCGCCACCCCCAACCCAGCTAGATCGGGCCCACCTCCAGCCGAGCACCTCCACCACACTCCCGACACAGATGAGGCTGCCTCCCCTCCCAACAGGTCAACCCCCCCAGCAAGCAACTCCCCGAGGCTGCCTCCCCTCCCAACAGGTCAACCCCCCCAGCAAGCAACTCCCCCGCAGATACCTTCAGCCGCGCACCGATCGCAGCCCCCCTCTCACAACAACCCGACTAACCAAGGTCCGCCGCACCTCGGGCCGAACCCCCAACCTCCTCCTCCATCTCCGGAATCGCAGGCACCGCCTAACTATCTGGAATCGAAACGACGGAGCCGAACCGGCCACCCGAGCAGCGGCCTGCCCCTCCGATCCGCGACCGATCCGGATCCGACCGGACAGGATGCATCACCTCCCGAGAGATATCGGGGAGGGCCCCACCGCCTCTCGCAGCACCTCCTGCGCCAACCGCAAGTGCCTCCTCCGGGAAATGCGCCACGCTCAGACGCCGCCCCCCGCACAAGGCTGCTCCTTCTCCCGGAACCGAGCCCCCTCCACTGGAGGCTGCACATCAAATTGCAGCTCCGCCCTTCCACCTCCACCTCCCGACGACTTCTCGGCCACCTGGAGCTCCCCCTTGCGGCACCCAGTCGCCCGAATTGCCACCCAAACATCCGCGGCCACCAGCTCAAGTAGAAGCCGCCTACCATCTCGCCGCACCTCCCACCAACCCATCTTCTCGGCACCAACCGTCCTCACCCGAAGCAGGACATCCAATGGCTGGCCGGGTTGACAACTCGAGCACTCGACAGAGTCGACCACGACAATATTCTGCAGCAACCCCGAAATGCACTCCTTCGACCTCGCCGTCATCGAAAGTCCCCTGACAACGACTCTCTCCACCCTACCAGGCACCACAATGACATCCCGCCCCTTCGGCCTCCGCCACTTGAGCTGCAACGACCCAGCCTCTGACCCGCGCAACAACCTCCACACCTCGAACTCACGAAGCCCCCTCGCCAATGCCCTCCACGGTGAAAACCGAGCCACATCTCCCTTAAAGGAAGCCTTGGACACGAACCCCACGTCAGATTTTGCCAAGAAAAGCGTCCCCTCTCCATCACCCTCGCTGATCAACACGTTTGCATGGAGAGTAGCCAACGGGCAGCACCTCCGCGAATGCCCAAAGCAGCGGCACGAGAAGCAGCGCAAGGGCTCTCGACACGCTGACACCCAATGGTCCACTCCACCACAACGGAAGCAACCTCGTCCGAAAGGGGAGAGCGGTGGCGGCCCGCGCCCTCGTCGGGAAGCGCTAGCGAGCCGCCTCCTCCGATGCCCTTCCACCAGACAGCACCCACCGCTCGCATCCGCACCCTTGCTGGCGACCTCGCGCGGAGTCTCGCCCACTCGCCCTTGGTCGCACCGTGCCCGCTCGCCGCCATTCGCGTCGCGCCCACTTGCCCTCGCTCGCCGGCGACCCCGCACGTAGTCGCACAGAGCCGTGCCTGCTCGCCGCCCGTGTCACGACCACTCGACCTCGCTCGCGACCTCGCACGGAGTCGCCCCCACGCGCCCTAGCTCGCATCGCCAAAATCACAGCCGAGATGTTATCCTTCCTTATCCGACTGTGGACAAGTTGCACATGATTGACATCTATCAACTTGAGGGGGAGTAATGAGATATTGTACTTGGCTATGAACATTTTGGATGTAGATTCTTTCATACATATATTGGACACACCCCTCTCTCTCATAATAGAGAGAAACATCTAGTTGTCGGAGAGAGTTTGTTATTGTTCTCATGATTTTTCCCTTCTTTTAAAGACGGATTACCATGTAAATTGTGGATCTCCTTGCTTGCATTTTTCTCGTGATTTGTTTGAGACCATGTTCTCATGATTTTCCCCCTCTTGGAAAGAAGGATATCCATGTAAATCGTGGATCTCCTTGCGTGGATTTCATTTCTAGGTTCCTGCAATAACCCTTTTTCTCGAAGAACTGCTTACCAATCATCTTGGACTACTTCCTTTTCTTTTTTCTTACAAAGTTTTTTTTGTCAAGACTTGCATTTTTCTCGTGATTTGTTTGAGACCATGTTCTCATGATTTTCCCCCTCTTGGAAAGAAGGATATCCATGTAAATCGTGGATCTCCTTGCGTGGATTTCATTTCTAGGTTCCTACAATAACCCTTTTTCTCGAAGAACTGCTTACCAATCATCTTGGACTACTTCCTTTTCTTTTTTCTTACAAAGTTTTTTTTGTCAAGACTTTCATTGAGCTAAAAGACTTGCAAAAGAGATTAGATTCAAAGATATCCGAAATTGGTCATCTGCAAGCAGAGATGAGCCGAAGAAACTCAGAGAAGGACTCCGATAATACTCTCCAGAGTTTGCAAACTTCAATTGCAACGTTGCAAGAAGAAAACAGCAAGTTAAAGGTTGGATGGATTGTGAGTGCTTTAATTTCTTTTTGTTCTTGCCTCTATATTATTGACATGATTTTCTCATAGTTAGAGAAGGAAAGACTTGCAGCTGCTCTGCATCTTGCCATGAAGAATGACTCAGAAAAGAATGCTGATAATTCCGAGTCGTTGCATAATATGGAACAGAATTTCAATAAGGTAACTTTTTCAAACATTTTATGTTTCTCGACTGCTACAAGTAATCTATCAAATAACGGTGTTATTCACATTTTTGCCAGTTGACTAAGAAAATTACAATTTGTATGTTTGAAAATATTTTTCCATGTACTCTTGAATGAGCCGGTAAATCTTGAGATTTTAACACTATTGAGCTAAAAAAACAGCGAATCTTGATGTCTATGTAGACATAGGATTCGTAGGAAAATGGGTAGGTTCTTTTAACAATATACATGCATGTTTGTTGGAGTATTATTTGGGTCAAGAAGATAAGTTGTACTTTGAGTGATTTTTTTGGTTCACATACTCCATTTGTTAAGATTTTTTAACAAGCAACATGGCTAAGAAGAAAAGAATTGGAACAACTAATTGGCAAGTCGTGCTTTAATTTAAACCTATGAGAGGTAGGATATCCTCACCTTCACATCTCCTCTATCATACCAGCCACATTAATTGTGAAGCTATAATTTTTAGTATTGACTTTTTTTTGTTTAATTTTTATATAAAATTATAAACACCGGTGATCATTTCTCCATTTCGTGCTACTGTACGCATGTTGCAGCTAAAAGAGCTTGTCACTGAAGGAGCTCTATGCATAAACACACACAAACAATTTCCCATTTGATTAAAACCGAAAGTGTCAATCTGTTCCACAGTCCACTTCACTGAGAAAATTTGCCTTCATCATTTTGGTCAACTCATCTATAACAGTACATTTTTGTAAGATGGAGGTTTAGATGCTTCAAGAAAGGAAAAAAGATGCACTTTTGTTTTAATCTTTGATGCAATTTATTTTGACAAAGCAATTCTCTGGTTTCTCTGCGGAGAGTTGCTCTATAATTTAGTAATATTCATGCTGAGTTTATCTTACACTAATAATTTCTTTTACTACTTTTGAAGGAAAAAGAAGAGATGCTCGTGTCCTTTCAACAGTTGGAGAGAGCTTTAAAGGATACCCACACTGAAAGGGATAAGGCCCAAAGAGAGCTAGCTCGGCTAAAGCAGCACTTGCTGGATAAGGTAACTATTCTTGTACAATGCAAGATGGACTGAAGACCATCGAGTACTGTTTCACATTTACAAGGATGGACATTCTCTCTGAGTATTCAAAAATGAATGATGTCAAATTAGCCAATTGGGTAGCATACCCTAACACAATAATTTAGACAGAACAAGATACATTGAAACAAGTATCAATAATCTTTGACTCACATAGAGAGTGCTTGTTCCCACTCATTTCCAAAGCTAGTCTTGTGAAGTCGATCAACTATGACTAAAACCTTCAAATGTAGATACTTTTTTTTTGGACGCTCAAAAAAGGGGGAGACACTCAGAGGTGTTCGCCCCAGTTTATTAAGATAAAAGAGAGAAGAACTTACAATGAGGAATAAGAAAGCAAAATAAAAAGGTAGATGATATCAAGAGAGATATCATCCGCCCCCCGAACACCGCTACAAAGATGACCAATTAATACAAAAGCGAGTCGCTGTGATACAAATATTTTCCTTATAAAACCTCTGCCCAGCAAAAAGTGTTTCGTTCCTTCCCAGCCAGATACTCCAAAGGCGCGCAAGGGGAACAAGTCTTTCCTCCCTCGACCGATTTGCAGCGTTAGATAAGCTCTCCCAAAAAGCCTCAAGAGTAGAGAGATTCAACCATTACACGTCATCCCAAATGGCTCGCACATGGTCGCACTGAAGGAAGAGGTGACCAGGTGTCTCAACTTCCGTACCGCACAGACCGCATAAATGTGAAATATTAGGGAATATCGAAGCACAACGATCGCGAGTAAGCAATCTTCCACGCCAAAGAATCCACAAAAAAATACCAACCCGTTCTGGGAGCTTCAGGCCCCAAATGAGCTTGCAGTGACCGAGTAAGGACGCATCCGAGCCCGCGGCGTTGGGAAGAATAGAAAAGTACGCCTTCTGCGTACTGAAGGTCCCCTCCCTCCAGGCGAAGTGATCACGGCCCCCGGAGGGCGTAGGGACGTCCACAAGGAGAGCCATCAAAGCCGAGAAGTCATGCAGCCGCTGATCGGAAAGATTATCCACCAATAACGGGCACCAGCACCCATCGGACCAGCACGAAGCCGCAGTTGCAAATTTATCTCCTGCCAACGCAAATAATCTAGGTAATAGGTTCATGAGGATATCATTCCCAGACCAATCCATCGACCAGAAGCGGAAAGAATTCCCATCGCCAAGAGACGGCTTGAACAAGGACCGGTTATAGTTGAACGCAAAGAAGACATCGCGCCAAAAGGAAGGAGTAATTCCCTGGGCGCGCCCGCCAAAAGCGGACGCAAAAGCATTCCCCGTCGCCACGCGGAGGCATTGCACCAAGAAGCTATCATCCCGACCCAAAAGCCTAACCGCCCATTTGAGAAGCATAGCATCGCGCACCACCGCCAGCCGCCGAACGCCCAGGCCCCCATCGCGCTTTGGACGCGAAACATCTTCCCAACCCACCAAATGAATCCCCCTTCTTCCATCGCCATTCTTACCCCAAAGAAAGCCCCTCATACATTTTTCTAAACGCTCCCGGATCCCCTTAGGTAGCCCGCGCGCGGACAAGAAATAGATGGGTATTGCAGAGATGACAGATTTAAGAAGAACCAACCGTCCCCCCTTGAAAGCAGTGACGCGCGCCACCCCGCCAACCGGGATTCCACCTTCTCCACCAGCCGCTGATAATCACGTAAGCGAACACAGCCCACCGAGAGTGGCAAGCCAAGATACTCTAGCGGAAGACCACCAAGGGAAGAGCCCAAAATAGAGGAACACGCCGCAGCCTCCGACGGCGACAAAGCAAAAGGCACGACCTTCGACTTGGCCCCATTAATGCGGAGCCCCGACATCTCGCAAAAAAGTTGGAGCGTAGTGGCCATCCCCAAAGCCTGAGGCCGATCCCCCTCGATAAAACATAAAGTGTCATCGGCAAATTGAAGGAGGGGAATATGAAACTCGCCAAGAGAGCATCCGCGTGTAAGCCCAGCATCGGCCACGCCATGGATCATACGCGGCAGCACATCAACCGCCAAAACAAATAGAAGTGGGGCTAGGGGGCATCCCTGGCGAACCCCCCTGCGAGGCTGGAATAGCCCCCCAGCCGGCCGGCCGTTAAGAGATAAGGAGAAGGAGACAGTAGTAACACACCGTCGAACCCACGAGATCCAAGTTGGGGGGAAGCCTCGACGCTTCAAAACCGACTATAAGAATCGCCAGTCCAAGGAGTCATAAGCCTTAGCAAAGTCAATTTTCCAAAGTATCCCCTTCGTATCATTTCTGTGCCACCCATCAATAATCGCGGAGGCCAGCGCATAGCAATCCGAGATTTGCCTCCCCTGGCTAAAAGCGGCTTGGGAGTGAGAAATGAGAGAGCCAAGGAGGGGCGCAAGCCTCCTAGCCAAAGCCTTAGCAATAATTAAGTATATGCCATTAGAGATCGCAATTGGTCGGAAGTCTTCAATACGGCTAGCCCCATGGGTCTTCGGGATGAGGACCATATTGGCCCGGTTAATCTTGTTGAATCCCCTGTTCCCCTCACAGAAATCGAGAGCCACATCCAACACGTCATTGGCGATAACATCCCAAAAGTCCCTATAGAAGGAGATGGGGAACCCATCGGGACCGGGGGAGGCGTCAACGTTAAGGTCCCAAACCGCCCCCTTAAGCTCCTCCAGCGAGAAGGCCCGAGAGGAGAAAGGGTTCTACATCGTAAAGATCTGCTCCCAAAAAATATATATTCAAAAGTTCAAGTATCAAAATTGCAAAAACCAAGAAGGATCCTGGCAATGTTCCACTACCTTCTCCATATAGAAACCTCTCACCCCAAAATCACACCTTTCCTTGCAAGCTAGATAACCCATAGAATGGATGCCTTCCAAATTCAGTCTACATCAAGACAACTCGAGGTGGCCCACAAACTCTCGGAAACCTAAAGAACGCACAACAATGACCCCATCGATATCGGCTTCCATCAAGATGTCTCTCGATGCAAATCAAGTAAAGAAAATGTGGTCAATGTCCACTCCCTCAACACAATATTGGCAGGAGCCGTTCGACCCTTGGAATAACTTGGTTCTCCAAGCACCCGTCATCACCTAGTTTCTTCCTATTAGCTACATAAAAACCTTGACCTACGAAGGGAGCTTCTAGCTCCATATCTGTTTAAACTCCACTACAGGAATCACAAAGTCAAACAATTTATGCATAGAGCATTTTGTAGGCTTTCTTCATCATGAAAGGGCGCCATCCACCCATGTCTAATGATCCCGTCTAGCAGAGGGGCCCTCCATGAGAGAGAGGGACTTAGTTAGCACCATGAACTCCTTTGCACATTGGTACAAAAGCTCAGAGCAGAAGTATAGGACCAGACCCCATTATCCCAACCTTACCAACCACAATCCCCCAATCCATGACCAACCGATATAGATGGAGTTGGTTTCTCAAAGTTCCTCAATCAGTCTAATCATCTGACTGAAAATGAAAAACACCACCATCCCCCAGAGCAGACCTCAACAAAAGGGAGATCTCGGGAAGAACATAGCACACTTCCTTCCATAAGTTCGAAGGGAAGTGCACTAGATCAGGTTACAAGGAGAGGCCGACATAAACACCATATATCTTCATCAACAAAGAAAGAGGCATATCCAAACAACTACCCTAAATGCGAGAAATCCATATAGAAAGAAGTGCCCTATTCATCGCCCTTAGGCCAAGAATGCCCATGCCCCCATTGTTCTTGAGCAACATCACCGCCATCAAGTTCACCAATGAAATATCCGGGGAATCTCCCAAACTCGATCATAAGAACCTCTACGTCGGTGACCTCCTCCGCCATCCTAAAGGAGACAAAAAGCAGAAATTTCGACATTGAGTTAGAAGCCCGAGACCACAAAAAACTCTAGCACCCTGTCGATCCTCGCCACCTCACGAGCACCCCTCTATAAAGGAATACGTATCATCAACATACTGCAAAAGATGTATCAAAATGTGGTCCCATTGAAAACCTGCATAAATGTCCCCAGCACTAGAAATCGTCCATGAGTGTGCATCTGCACCACCTATGTGGTAGAGAAAAGCCCCCTCTTACTATGCATTAACCATAATTGATCAAGAGGTTGTCATCACGTACCTCTTCATCAACTCATCATGGAAACCATGGCAAGAAAGAGATTCCTGATGAACATCAAATCCACTCAAGCATAAGCTTTGGAGAAGCTGACTTCCAAAGCAAGTCCTTGATCCTCAGTTTCCAATCTGCAATGGTCTCAGAGGGAATGGCTACACCATCTATCGTGTGCCTGTTCGGAATGGATACCTTCTGCAAATTGTTAGTGATGGAGTCCAACACACCACGGAGTCAATTAGCATGGGCCTTCACCACAATGAGATATATAACATTTAAGATGATAATATTATGAAAATCCTCCACATGTCGTGCCAACTTCTTGGGGGAGAAGAAAGATCAAAGAACGATTCATCCTCTCAAAGCCCCAATTTTCCTTATGCACCTCCTCATGACTGCCACAAAATCTAGCTCCACCAACTCCTAGAATTCATGGAAGAAAAAACATGTATACCATTCTGTTGGAGAATGACCTAGGCGGGTAATTTGATCTCTCTAGGGTCTAATTACCATACCATGAAGAGATAGTCCCACATCTAGTAATGATGAGACTTTGGAGAGTCAGTGGGGCTATATAAAGAGCCCCACACCCCTGTACTCATTAAGAAAAGTGAATAGAAAAATCCGTCCTTTGAGGCGTTCTCCGTGGTTTCATCCTTAAAATCTCTTCAGACGGAGTAAAATTCCACGTAAAATCTCTGTGTTCTTCATTGTTTATCATCTTGTTCTTATTATCTCTTCCGCTTGTTGCTTGGACTCGTGCGGCCAATACTGAGGACTTCTGCGATATCCTTTGGGTCAACAGAAAGAGGTCCCGTTCTGATCTGCTGGGTCCCATTGCGCGCCTTTGGTCTATCTGGAGGGCTCGCAATGAGACTATCTTCTCTGGGACGCGTTTCTACAAGGAGAATGTGACATCAGCGACCATCAGTTTAATTTCTGATTGGTGTATTTAGTTGGGCTACGGGGTCCCGTTGTCGCGTTTGTATGTTGTATCTTTGGTTGTCCCTCTTCCCTCCTTCTTCCCTCCTTAACTCTGTAAGTATCGCTTTCTATACCATTCGTAGTATATAATACTGGGGCGAACACCAACGAGTGTTTCCCCCTTTTTTTGAGCCTCAAAAAAAAATTATCTCTTCCGCTTATCATTTTTCACATGGTATCGGAGCAAAGTCGATTCCGGATTTGATCTTGAAGTTCGGTTTTTATTCAATTTCTTGTTCTTTGATTTTCAAAACGTTAGAAGATCACACGATGTCACCCTGTGGGTTCTCAAACCCTAAAGATGATTCCAGAGCTTTGTTCAAGGTTTTTTTTAATCTCAATATTTATTGATAAGATCAAGAGATAACGAGTCTTTTCTTAGGTTTCTTGGTTAAGCGACTGCCCTCAGATCCACTCACGTCATCCTTAGATCAGTCTATGGTTGCTACAACAATCATCGTGGTTTTGGTTGTGCACCATCTCAAGAGGTTGCGAACCCTTCAAATGCATCTGACGATGCGTACCCAGTGCAACCGCCATATTGGCACTGCTTGAGGAGGTGTGACCTCCCACCATCTCCAAGTTGCCGTGACCTAAAGCGATGCACCTACAACAGCATGCTGATCTTCAGAAGAATAAAAAGGTGGCGGCTGCGGCAATTAGATCATATTTCCCACCGCCACCTCTCGCACGAGCAACAATCTTGCCGTCGACATACCTATGCCTGAAGTGATCCTCGTTCACAACTCCTTGGTTTGAGAGGCCCCGGCTCCATTGTGACGTTGGTGATCACTGCAAATTTTCAAGGACGCCTCCCGATTTGTTCCCCTCCGAATCCTCGAGGGAAGGAGAAAGATCCTTAACCCTAGCATGTTGGAAAAGAAAATAGGCAGCGTGCATCGAGTTGCCAAAGATGGGTTCTTTGCAGAACCCTAATTAAAAAAAAATATAGGGTGGAGCCTCCCTTCTCAGGGGGTTTAAGGTTCATTTTCTTTCTTTATTTTAATGGTTGGGTTTGCTTTGCTTATTTTTAGTGATGGGAAATTCGATTAACAAAAGGGATCCATTAACAAAAGGGCGGCAACAACCTGGAGATGAAGGGGACCGATGGGCTGTAGCTAAAAAGACCCAACCAGCTCTCTTGAACTTTTTTTTCTTTCTTATTGTCCCAATGGGATGTTGCTGTAACAAAGATGCAAATATTGGGCTCAGTTGGGCCTCGACTGGAGACAAAAAGGGGAGCAAAAAAACAGCAGCAAGAAAAAAAAGGTAAAGCCCATGATTGAAAAAAAGGTGACAGTTGTGAAGAAAAAAAACATGATGATTGACAGTGAGTTTTTTTGAAAGTAGAAAAAAGATATGGAGTTGAAAGAGAAAGTATTATGAAAAGAAAAAAGAGAGAAAAATCATACAAAAAAAGCCCGGGGAGAGAGAATAGCCACAAAAGAAATGGATGGCTATAAAAAAGGAATTTGTGCAAAAATAGAGCTCAAAAAAATCATGAAGTTTTTTCGTTTAGCCCTCACCATTTGTTCTCCCAACTTTGTCAAGTACCCCTCCAAATTCCAACAAGTATGGGTGAGAGGGGGATTAAGAAAGTACAAGCGATGCTCATCCATCGATTTCCAAAGATTCTACTCAGAGACCAATTCAATGCAGACAAAAGCAGACTCAAATGACCATCCAATATGAGATCCTTCCGAGGTTCCCAAGAGAGTGAACTCACTTCGAAGTCCCAAGAGAGCGACCCACCTTTAGAGATCTTTGTGTGGATATTCCACGGCATGAAGAAAAATGCATTCGATGACAGATCCCCCTTAGGTGATGAGCCGGCCCCCACGAGGTTTTCGACAATAGAGAGACTTATTATTGATGCCATACCTCAAATTCATCCTCATCAGCATGGCATGCAAAGCACCATCCTCAGCAACAACCGACAGAATATGCGCTGAGTCGTATGGTCCATAGTGTCATGTACTAATCTAGTGAGTTCATGTCTTCTCTGTTTGTCCAAGCTAAGCATTGCATGCTTCGGCTTGAAGGGGATCTCTCCAAGGTCCAATTACCACACCATGAAGAGATAGTCCCACATCTAGTAATGATGGGACTTTAGAGAGTCATCGAGGCTATATAAAGAGCCACACACCCCTATACTCATTGAGAAAAGTGAATAGAAGAATCCGTTCTTTGAGGCGTTCTCCCGTGGTTTCATCCCACTTCTTACGGAGTAGAATTCCACGTAAAATCTCTATGTTCTTCATTGTTTATCATCTTGTTCTTATTATCGCTTCCGCTTATCACCCTCTTTTTCCTAAAGAAATTCCACTTCCGCTTATCATTTTTCACATATTTGATCCAGGAGAGTCATCTGCATTTAGATCGAAGACATCCATATGGATTTCTATACTACTAAAGGTGCACACTAACCCATATGCTCAAGAGTTCAATAATCGGGCCAAGTTTCTTCCCAACCACCTCACATTACCAAAGAAAACCCCATTACTTGTCACAAAAGTGGTCAACCTCCGCATCCCAATGGTCCTCTCATCCTCCACCTACACACCCCCACTTCAACTCAACGGATGAAGTTGTGCCGTCTCCTTCAACTGTCCATCACATGGAAGAAACAAGTGTTCGCATCTCTTTCAGCCACACTTGTCGAGAGCGCTGCCTCTACGACACCTCCTAATTTTTATCCTTCTCCAAAAGCACCTTGTACTACTCCAACCTCGCAACTCTTTCGTCCTCCACAACTCTCGAGGTCCAATCTGACCACCTCATGATGCAACGTAAACTGGAGATATAGGGCTGCATTTATTTAAATTTATCCGTTAATTTTATTTACGTTTATTTGAGTCGTCGTATTTTTAATTAAATAAACGGGATCGCCTGTGATCTCAATTTGTTAGAGATTTGAATTTCAAATTAGTCGGTTAGTCGGTTAGAGTCAACTTAGGATAAGTAGTTTGAATTTGAATTGGAGTTGCTATTTTTGTAATCTCATCCCTCCTATATAAAGGGATGATAGACTAGTTATTTAGACAGTTCAGTTGATATAAAATTTGAGATTTATCTCTCTCTAGTCTCTCTCTTTCCCCACGCGATCTTCGCGATTCTATCCTCAAATCTCGCGCAACCGGCGCGCCTTCTCTTCTCAATCCCTCCAATATATTCTTCCACCAAAATCCACAAAAAATCTATTTTTTCGCCGACGCCGAATTTTCTATTTTGCATCAATTGGTATCAGAGCATGGCCTAAAGATCGTCCTCACGATCTAATGATCCGTCCATACGTTCGCGCCGACATGCGACGAAAGACTATCATGCGTTGGAGTGGAAATGACAAGCCGAAGAAGCTTACAACCAGGACATGAACGCACGACGTAAGTTCCAAATTCTCCAGTCCGAATGTCGAGAAATATTGGCTAATTTCGAGGCTATGTGCGCCGCCCTATCAAAGTCTTCCACTATCAAGGCCGCTGTCCAGAGTTTTGACGAAGAAAACCTCGCCGTTGAGGAGGATTCGATCGCTGTCCAGGCCGTTCCCGAAGAAAAAAAACGGCGAACTGCTTGCTGACCAGGTATTTCCAGACCTGCAAACCCCTCCGAAACCAACCTCGGCACCATCCGCGGATCCCTCTGCGACATGGAAGGACATATCGATATCGATATCGTTTCAATATCGTGTCGATATCGATATATCGACGATATATCGCCGATATATCGCCGATATATCGCTATATCTAGGAATTTTTCTGAAGAAAATGTCTGAAATCGGATATATCGATATATCGATATCGATATCGGTCCCATGTCGATATCGATATATCGGCGATATATCGCCGATATATCGGGATACGACCTTCCATGCTCTGCGACCCCAGCCCCGTCGCCGCCACCACCACCCGCCACCACCTCCGCATCTTCCCCGGAAACCCCGGCGCCCCCTCCCGCCCTCCATGATCCATCGTCGATGCCCCCTACCCCCACCCCGTCAACCTCTCGCTACCCAGGACCCCTCGCGATACCTCCCACCAACCCCGTACCCCCTGTGACACCGCCCCCGACCCCCGCTGTCACCCCCACACCTCTCCTACTTCCAGCGCACACCCCTCCCACCCCCCTAAGTCCAGCGCCACCGTCCCCCAAAACCCCCTTCCAGATCGCCGCCACTTCGCCTCCCCGACGCCACCTTCAACGCTACCCCCCCATCCCGCCGCCACTCTACCCCCGTTCCCCACCATCCTCCCGCCACCCATCCAGCGCCCGCATCCGCTCTCCCGCTCTCGCCAGTCCTCCCCTCGTACGCCTACCCCGACTCCCCCTTCTTCCCTTTCCTATCCTTGCTCCACCATCGAACCCCCAACCCTCGCCTTCGCCAGCCCCATCCCGACCCCCCTGTCGCCCCGTGTCGCTCCCGCGTGCGCCTCATGCGCAGCCGCCGTCAGCACCGCTACGCCCCGCGACTTCCTCAAACATGAGATTCACCAGCGCCCGTGCGAATAGTGCCGCCATTACCGAGCCTACAAATTGATGCAAAATCGAAAATTCAGCGTCGGCGGAAAAATAGATTTTTTGTGGATTTTGGTGGAAGAATAAATTGGAGGGATTGAGAAGAGAAGGCACGCCGGTTGCGCGAGATTTGAGGATAGAATTGCGAAGATCGCGTGGGGAAAGAGAGTGACTAGAGAGAGAGATAAATCTCAAATTTTATATCAACTGAACTGTCTAAATAACTAGTCTATCATCCCTTTATATAGGAGGGATGAGATTACAAAAATAGCAACTCAAATTCAAATCAAACTACTTATCCTAAGTTGACTCTAACCGACTAACCGACTAATTTGAAATTCAAATCTCTAACTAATTGAGATCACAGGCGATCCCGTTTATTTACTTAAAAATACGACGACTCAAATAAACGTAAATAAAATTAACGGATAAAATTAAATAAATGCAACCCTATATCTCCAGTTTACGCTGCATCACCTCAGCTTGGACCATCACCCTTCGCTTGTCCTGACAAACTTAGACCTCCCTTATGGAAGCTACCAATACCAACATCTATCGCAGATCCCTGGGGCATGTATCCATATCCCTAAAGTTGAACCAGAGGTCTGGATGTTCCTCTAGCAGGGAGCAGCATCGTTCCAGAAACCATAATCCGTCAACCAGGAGCGAACTGAAAGGTAATGCCAGATGACATGTTTCCCCAAGCTCCCAACAAATAAGAGTATGTTTAGAGTGGGATCACGACATCAATCACATCAAAGTCAAAGGAACAATTTTGCAGAAGCTCTAGAGTACCAATGAACCGATCGATATGGGAACACGATGGAGAGTTCCATCATGTATAATGAGAGTTTGTTGCATCTAGAATGCCCATGGACGCGTTGTTGCAAAGGTCAGAGAGGTGGCGAACCGAGATCTAGTCCCGCATATTGGGGTCAATGCACAACCAAAAAGGTGAAATTAATATCATTGCCAGCAAGCCAAGGAACGTTGGAGAACCACAAAGGGGTAGCATAGCTTATCTCTTAATTCCCTACCAACAGAAGCGCCTGCTGAGCTACGCCGAGGAGAACAATACACACACATCATCATCATCTTAAGAAGTAACACCATAGAAAACATGTTTTGAGCCTCGAAAGCATCAACAACATCTAAAACATCACCATCTCACACATCTGAAATACCACTAGAAGCTCCGACAGAAGGAACTACCCTGAAAACGGACAATCTCCCAAGACCAACCTCCATAGGAAAGGGTCCCGAACCTCCAACTTTACCTATTGTAAACATGCCACATCCGCATGCTAAGCATCCAAATGCCAACCTGCACCTCTCTACTTATTGAGCTGCTCCAACCCTTGAACATTGGAGACAATTTTCATAAGGCATAAGAGGGGATTGGCTTCGCCAACTCATTCTCCACGCAATGAGCCACATGGCACATGCTATTGAAAATGTTTGACCAACCCATGGTTACATGAGGTGGAGGCTACCTTCACCACCAAGGTAGAAAATGAGAGACCCTCCTCACAGTCCTGGATCTCCCAAGCTGCCTCCTCTACCCTGTATTGCACTGGAAGACTCTAAGCACCCGCCCCTTTATATGCCCAATATCCTCTTTGGCAAGGCGACGACTTCACACGACCATGACATTGCACATCATGGACCAACGAGAAGTAAACATCACCTTCGATGTGGACACTTCCACCCCCATTGACAATCGAAAGAGCCTGCTGTACTTTGGGTTCCAAAGACTTTGCCGCCACCTTTGCACAACCCACCAATACAAGCTTCAAAAGATCAAGACATTCTTGTTTGCCATATCCGCCAGCTGCATGTAAGACCTGGGAGGGAGACGAGGTACGGAAGGAGCCTAGGAACAATCTGTAGTAAACTGACCACTACAACTGATGAACCCCCAAGATAGCCAAACTCAAAGGTGGTGAGAGTCGAAATGGATCCGAGCCTAGATCTGGAATTGCACGCTAAAATATCTTCATAGCCACTGTTTATCTTGTAGTCATTGACTCATTGATTCACACATCTTCACAAATAGGGAGGTGAGATGTTTCGAGATTCTCGCCTGTTGAAGCTGTTGAGATATTTATATCTCATTATCTTTATTTTGTAATTTTCTATTTCTTCAGTTTACTTTATATAATTTTTCCTTAGAGCTTTTCTCCTATATAAGTTAGCTCTAGGGCTACGATGAATATCACCTCTTTATTTCCACATCTTTCAACATGGTATCAGAGCGATGGTCCTAGACCGGAGCCTGTGCCCTAGTTTTCCCACCCCACCTAAAATCCTAGTTTTCTCGCGCCGCCGTCGAGCAAGCCTCCAGCTCGTCGCTGCCGCCGTTGCGCAGGGAGTAGGGCTGCCAGAAAATTCTCAGGTTCGACATTCGCTCAGATTCAGCTCGCTAAAAGTTCGATTCGGATTTGATTCGAAAATAAATAAACTGAATCTGAACGCGGGTTTGAGCTCGATTAAATAACTGAACTGAACCTCAAAATTATAGGCCCGCTAAGGTTTGGTTCGTTAAAAGTTCGATTATATACACACATACATAAAAGTATATATATACATACATATTGTATATATAAGGAAAAATACATTCTATATTAACATAAGGGCTATTTTCTTATTTTCCCAAACCCACCCAGCCATCCACTCCTTAGGTCCCTATTCCCTAATCCCGAAACCCCGCAAAACCCTCCCCTGCGGCTGCATTTTTACCTTTGAACAGAAACGTCTGCACAACATTTATTCTTAAACGAACCTTTAACGAGCCGACCCAAACCTTTATGAAGCTTACCCGAGCCGAATCAAACCTAATTACAGTTTTCATTTTATCGAGTCGAACCGAACCCGAGCCTTAAAGTATGATAAACGAACCGAACCGATCCTGGGTTGGTTCGCTCAGGTTCGGCTCGTTTACACCCCTAACAGGGAGCCTCCGCCATTGCATCCTCATTTGCGCTGGCAGTCGGCTGTGCCCAGGTCGACTGCCGCCAGCGGGCGCCGCTACCCAGGACGACACCGCCGTGTCTAGGCTGCCGTACATGGGACCGTGTAGGGCTCGTTAGGGCTGGTTTCCAGGTCTCTAGGGTGTGATTTGATTATCTAGAATCACTCTAGCCACCGGAAGGAAAGCCTATACAGATGGAAGAGGTTGTGGTATGAGTCTGCACCCACCACCATCTTCCCATATACCAGTGTTGACACAGGTCTTACAAGTTGCAAACCCAATCTTGGAGATTGTTGTCATCATGTCAGACAACAAAGCAGATGTTCCATCCCTGTGTGTCTTCAAAGGTCCAACACTCATCGTCAAGATGGATGGAACAAAATATGAATTATGGGCCATGCAGTTCATGAGTCTAATGCAGTGCAATGACAAGAAGGACATCCTAACGAAGGATTAGCCTAGTGACAAGATTGGGGTAAATGCCCCATAGGAGGCAGATGTTGCATATGCACGAGTGTGGCTATCTGGGACTGTGTCAACAAAGATAGCTAATGATATACTGAGTCAACCTACTGCTAAGGCTATGTGGGACATTCTCGACGATACATACTCTCCAGCGAAAAATGAGTCTAAGATATTGCAGCTCCATCATGATATCTTCACATCACAACATAATGGTCATCCCCTCCATACCCTCTACACTTCTCTAAGGGATATGTTTGAGAAGCTCCACGGTTGCATTGCCTTGACTGCTACGCCAGAGCAACTCAAGGCTTACAGAGACTCTGTGATGACGGGGGTCTTTTTGGCAGCTCTTGATCCTGAGTACAATGCTGCCCGGGCCCAGATTCTTACTGATGCCACTATACTTCCAATGGAGGAGGCATATCGTAGGCTCTCTATATCCTCTGGTGATATCCCATAGTCTCAGACTTCTTCAGCTATGGCTGCATCCTGCGGTAGGGGGAACCCTACACAATATCGTGGTAGGGGGAGCCCTAATCGTGGCAGGGGAGGGGGTAGTCGACCCCGTCAGCCGTGTACTTACTGTCACATGTCAGGCCACTATGAGGAAACATGCTATTCTAAGCATGGTTTTGTTGCTTCCGCATGTGTTGCAGAGCAGACTTAGTAGGTTGGGAGTACATCACATGCTTCTGATCAGAGATTCAATGAACTTGTAGCGCGACTCAGAGAGATTATGCCTGCTCCTGGGTCGACCAGCTCTCCTTCAGGGTCTTCAGAGGTAGCTACCTCAACATTAGGCTCCATGTCAGGTATAGCATATGCTCTTACTAACTGTTACAGTATAGATTTGTCAAAATGGATTATGGATTTAGGAGCATCCCATCATCTTTGTGGTGACAGATGATAGTTTAGTACTTATAGTCCTACTCAGCCAGGGAGATCGGTTGTGATAGCAAATGGGACACACTCTCCCATTACTGATCAGGGGGAGATGCAATTAACCCCTGCAATGCAACTTCAGAATGTTCTTTACGTTCCTGATTTTTCTATGAATTTACTGTCCATTAGTCAAATCACCAAGGATTTACATTGTCGTGCCACATTTGACCCTTCTGCTCTTGTGTTTCAGGACATTCTTACGAGCATGGTGATTGGATCTGGCCGTGAGCAAGGAGGTCTCTACAGGCTGGTACAATCTCCCTATGCTGGTGCTTCTTCTCATCGTACTGGATCCATTTCTCCTTATGTGTGGCATCTTCGATTTGGCCATCTTCCTTTGCAAAAGCTATCATGTTCTTTCACAGATTTCTCCTCGCTCTACTTTTCAGTGCGACGCTTGCCAGCTTGGGAAGCATGATCGATCCACTTTCTAGTATCGTCAGGGTCAAAGTAGTCGTGTCCCAAATCATCAGGGGCATAGATTTTATCTTGTTGCTGTCGATGATTTTTCAAGATTGTTTTAGGTGTTTCTTCTTAAGAACAAGTCTGATGCTGAACCTGTTATTCGGTCCTTTATTAATGAAATAAGGAATGCGTTTTCTGCAAATGTCAAGTTTATACGCTCAGATAATGCGTTAGAATTTTGCAGTACTCAACTTTCTCAATTTCTTAGATCCTATGGTATTGTGCATCAGACATCTTGTGCGTATACTTCTCAACAGAATGGGATGGCTGAATGAAAACATCACCACCTTTTGGATGTCACCAGGACTCTCTTGATCCAGAGTCGTGCTCCTCATTCATACTGGGGGACACGGTTCTAACTGCTTGTTACCTGGTGAATCGCATGCCCTCTTCGGTTTTGGGGGAGAAGATCCCATTCTCTATTGCATTTCCTGAGACAGATCTTTTCTCTCTTATGCCTCATGTTTTTGGATCTGTTGCCTTTGTTCATCAGATGTCTCCAGGTCTTGACAAACTCTCTTAGAACTGTCAAGTGTGTGTTTGTTGGGTATTCCAAGACCCAACATGGATGCCGTTGCTTCAACCCTGTTCGATGAAGGTACTGTGTTAGTGCAAACGTCACCTCTTTTAAGTCCATTATGTATTTCTCTCCTACATATGACAAGCTTATTTTTTCGGAGAATGAAGAAGAGGTCTATATGCCTCTACCTCCGATTTTGTCTACACCACCACCTCCTCCACCGCCTGCCATGCCTACCTTCTTTCCGCAGGTTTACCAGTGCCGACCTTGTGCTCATGTGCCTCCTCCATCACCCAACATGCCCAAGGTATGTTCTGAACATTTGAAACTAATGGCACTGGTGATGTACGTTTGCATCTTGAGGTGCAGGATGTCTTGGATGATACACCTTCTGACGATGCTGCAGACCTAGATGTGCCTATTGCTCTATGGAGGAAGAGGCGTGCATGCACTATGCCTCCTCTTGCTTCCCATGTTTCTCTGGCATGACTCTCGAAGGGTTTTTATAGGTTTGTTGTTGGACTGTCGGTCGTGAAGATCCCACGGTCCTACCAGGAAGCCTTGCAGAGTAGTCAGTGACGTCTGGCTATGGAGGAGGAGATGGTAGCGTTACAGTCTCAGGGTACGTGGAGTGTTGTCCAAGCTCCTCCAGGCACATTTGTTGTTGGTAGCACGTGGGTGTTTACTATGAAACATCATGCATATGGTACTGTAGACATGTATAAGGCCAGATTAGTTGCTTGTGGGTTCACCCAAACCTATGGGGTGGATTATCATGATACTTTTTCTCCAGTTGCGTGTCATTCTACGCTGCATATTCTTATTAATGTTGCTGTGGTACATGACTAGCCGCTTTTCCAATTAGATGTCAAGAGTGCATTTTTGTATGGGGACCTGCAGGAGGAAGTTTGCATGCAGCAACCACCAGGGTTTGCTGCCGAGGGGGAGTCCAGTGGGGTGTGCAGACTTTATAAGGCCATATATGGCCTTAAGCAGAGTCCGAAGGCTTGGTTTCAGAAGCTCTCAGAATTGATTGGACAACAGGGGTATGTCAGATCTGCTGCAGATCATTTGCTTTTTGTTAGGAGAACCCAAAGAGGTACCATTGCTATTCTAGTCCATGTTGATGACATTATTGTTACATGCAACGATGAACATGGCATTCGGACAGGTAAGGATTTCCTTGGACAACAAAATATGACTAAGGACCTTGGCTAGCTGCGTTGCTTTCCGGACCTAAAGTTTGCAAGAAATCAGCATGTATGGTAATGACACAATGGAAGTATGTCACTGATCTTCTTGAGACGGGCATGACAAGGTGTAGACCTGCTTCTACTCCAATGGATCTCAATGCTAGACTATATTATGATGACTCCGAGGAGGTGGATAAGAGGCGATACAAAGAGCTAGTAGGAAGCTGTCACCAAACCTGATATATCATTTGCTGTTAGCATAATCAAAAGGTAAGATGGACGGACAACAAGATTGAGCCCTAATATATAGTCTAGTTCGGCAGGGTTGATCAACTTCCAATAGAATTTGTGGAGCAACCCAGGCAAGCTCATATGGATGCAATTAACATGATCTTGAGGCATCTGAAGTCTTCTCCAGGTGCATGACTTCTATTCGGAAGAGATACGTCTCTCACAGTTACTGGATGTGCGGATGCAGATTATGTTGGGTGCCCCAAGGACAGGAAGTCCACTTCAGGCTTCACTGTGTTTGTTGGTAGCTCGTTGGTTTCATGGAAGAGTAAGTAACAAACAATTGTGGCTAGATCTAATTCTGAATGAGAGTATAGGGCAATGGTCCAAGGGAGCACATAAATGATGTGGGTCAAGTCCGTCCTGACTGACCTAACTATTGAGGTGCCTTTTCCTATGCACCTCAAATGTGATAATCAAGCCACTCTATTCATAGCTAATAATCCATCCTTCCATGAAAGAACAAAGCACATTGAAGTAGACTGCCATTACACTCAAGGTTGCAAAAATCGGTAGTCGGTACTCAGTCGGTCGAGGCACTGACTAAGGATTAATCTGCAGTCAGGCGACTAATAAGATTTAGTCAGGCTTTAATCGATTTTGATTTTTTTATTATTTTAAATATTTAAATCATTTTTATGCATATATTCTCATATATTTAGAAAGTTTTGTACATTTTTTATATCATCGTAATGAAAGAAAAGAAGTAATTGAATTTAAATAAAACATTAAGCATATTAGAATAAGTATGCTTTAAAAAAAGTAAAAAATATGGTATCTCCAAGTAAAAATCGATCGACTATTTGGCCTAGTCGAAATTAATCAATATTCGATCGGCCACCCCACCAACTAGACTAGTCGAACCTACTACTCGGGCCAGTCGGGGGATTTTTACAACAGTGATTACACTCATGATTTAATCCAAAAGGGGCTTATTTCAACATCTCATATTGCTTCAGGCGATCAGATTGCAGATATGTTTACCAAAGCTCTCGCGAGGGGTTCTCTTCATCGTTGTTGTTCCAAGTTGAGCATGATAGATATATGTGCTCCAGCTTGAGGAGGGATTGTTGAGATATTTATATCTCATTATCTTTATTTTGTAATTTCCTTCAGTTTACTCTATGTAATTTTTCCTTGAGTTTTTCTCCTATATAAGAGAGCTCTAGGGTTACGATGAATATCACTTTTTCATTTTGTCCGCATCTTTCAACAGAAGCCGTAACTTGAATATCATAATTTTGACCAAGCAGTTTGGACCGTAGCTATCACATCCACAACCTTGAGGATCGAGAACACGAAAAGCTGAAGCTGGTAGGCCGACCTACCTACCTTTAACACCAAACTTGGAGGAATCACATTGTTATGTGTGTGTGGCATGGAAAGCCAAATCTGAGAAAGGTTGCCAGACCTACCATTACATATTAATACTTTCCTAATCAGAAGGGTTGAAGTCCATTGTTATGTGTGTGCCGGGAACTTTTGCCTGATGGTGAAGGAGCGTTGTGCTATTGCTGTCATATGTCCTTTGGATGTTTTGTAATTCATAGACTAATGAATGAAGGGGAGTAATGAGGATCATAGCACTTGCAGAGGAGAAGTTGATGTGGCAATTAAGGGCAAGGGTTGGGGTTAGAAAATAAAGAAGCGGCGAACTAGAAGGGCGATGCGCATAACACTATAAGAAGGCTAGAGAAATGTCAGCGAGGTTCTCCCTTAAAGACTTGGGGGAAATAAAGCAACTATAATGCCCTATGCAATCTTCTCTCTTGTTGACACTAGGACATACTACTTTTTGTGATATTCAGTGTTGCAGAAGTCAGTATTCGGTATACAGTCGGAGGGGTCACTGGATAAGGAATATTCGATGTTCGGGAGAATATTTGGAATTTCGATTATGTATTTTTTTAATTATTTTAAATATAAATATTATGTCTAATATACATGTTCTTATATATTTATACATATATGGTCATCAATCAATAAGAGTCCACGATAAAAATATAAGTTAACAAGTTACATATACATACAGAGCTTTAAAATTTGTCGTGACATCGAGATAAATGAGAACCTTTAATAAATGAAACATAAAAAAATCCGCAGTTGCAATAGTCGGCCGAATATTCTACCAAATAATATAATATTCAGCTGGAGTACCGGGTTGGACCGAATATTGACTGAATAACAATATTCTATTTGGTCACCCCCTATAGAATAAGTATATTTAGTCGAATATTCGGTCTTTCGGTCAAATATTGCAACAATGGGATTGACACTTCACTTCTTATGGTCCTTGACACCTTGCACCACTCCAGTTCAATGAGTCACCCATGCATGTACTCATGTTCCCTTCATCATAGGAGTAGAAATATCAAGGTTTGGAGGGGGCCTTATTGGTGAGGTTGTGATATTGAGGGGACGAGCTGCAATGATAAAGTCTAGCTCAGGGCAGTATGTGATCTGAATGGAAGAATGTTAATCTATTCTCCTACTTATCTTTTATGTCATCTCGCCAAATCTCTTGTGATTTTCAATCTATTACAAAAAGAATAAATTGTTAGAGATGAAGGTGCTGTGAGTATGGTATATGAAGTCGCTGGAGCTGGGGGTTGTAGTAGAAGGAACCATATTTTTTAAAGGAAAAAGGGTGTAGTGCAATAAGTCGCACTCCCCAAAACTTCTATATGCACAAGTTTAAAGTATACAGATTTACAGAAACCAAGACTCCTGTAGGATTGTGGCATGCTGGCATGCTGTAGTAGAACATTCTCCATGCACATTTTCTTGCCCCAAAAAATAACCCCATTTCTCGCCAATCATAGTGCCCAGCCCAGATGGTAACCACAACCCATACATCGCCTAGCTCCAAGTCATGACCCACATGCCAACATGATCCTAAAATGCCCACTTTATCACTACTTTGCTCAGATTAACCATTGTCGAGACATGTCTGGAGCTACAGCAACCAAAGAATAGATGATCAACATTTTCAATGCCTCATAATATCGCTGACAAGAATCATCAGCCCCATGGAAGAACCTAGCTCTATGCTCCTTAGTCATCACATGATCCCGCCTCAACATTTAAAGGAAAAACTAACCTGCATGAGGACCTTCCACTTCTAGATATGCATGTACTCAGATGATACAATCACTCGGTCAAAAATCATAAAAGCATAGAAGGTTCTATATGCCTTCTAAAACGAGAAGCATCCATTCCTCTAGCGACGAGAATTCCACCACATATTGATATGACAACTCAATACCAAATCGTGGGAACCAATTACTGTTGGAGTATTCATTGTATGCGTCTTATATAAGGGAGATGGGTAAAAAGATCCCTTCAGGATCCATTTATCCCATCCATGTCTTTAGTCCCACATCTACCAGTGGTGGGACTTGGAGGCTCCGTGGAGGCTATATAAGGAGCCCCAGACCTCCTGTATCTATTGAGAAAAAGGAATGCAATATCCGCCCTTTGAGGGATTCTCCTGTGGTTTCATCCCGCTCCTTAGGGAGTAGGGTTCCACGTTAAATCTCTGAGTTCCAAGTTTTTTTATTTCTGTTCTTATGTTTTGTTTATCATTCTCTTTCGCTTCCTATTTTCTAACATGGTATCAGAGCGGGTCGATTCTCGATGATTTTATACTCTTTATTTAGATTCGAGATTCGAGTTTTGTTGGAGTTGATTATGGAGATTCATTAGTTGAAGATTATTATTTAGTAGTTATTCAAGTTCAAGAAGAGATTTAGGGTTTTTTTCTGGAACCCTAACTTGTGCAACTTTGAAGATCGCCGCCGTTTTCAGGGCTCAACCATCTTTTTCATGCAGCCATACATCTTGCAGTGATCCACAGCCCCTACTCTGTGCGATGAAGGCACACAAGCATTCTCCAGCCACATTCTCTTGTTCCAGACGGTGAAACCAGGCAAAGCATTTTTTTCCAAGCAAGAATTCCCCGGCGACGATAGCTGAAGTACTTGGCGGCACAACCTTGTACGCACCATCACCTGCACCTCGCGCGACGTCTTCGTTGAGCCTCCAGGCGGAGTCTGATGCCCTAGGCTGCAACCTCATTCCCAGATTCTGATCTGGGAAAAAAAAGGAGAAATAAATTTTAGCACTGGCCATCCGCGCGCATCCCAGGCACGCATTGCACGTGCGCCCCGGCCGCATCTTCTTAGGCGAGGTGCTCCTCTACCCACGAACACCACCACCCTCCAGCATCTGACAGGCGCATCTCCTTACGCGAGCCACTCCATCGCGCACCTCTCCAGATCCTCGCCGAGCTCAAGTCGAGCCCCGGGCGACCCCTCCACCTTTAGGGCACGCAGGCGGCGAGCCTTCGTCCCAGTCAGACCTCCTTCTCGAGCGGCGAGGCTGCTCCGTGCTCCCAGCGGAGCTCTCCCCTTCGCGCGCCCCTGACTCCACGCATCAGGCGCGCTTCACGCAAGCCCAGTCGCTGGAGCTCCCGCAAGCCCTAGATGTTTCTTCTCCATCGGCAAAGGCGGGGATGGCCGCATATCATCGCCATCTCCTCGCCAATAGACGATCCCCAGCGAGGCGAAGCGCGCAGGCTCCAGGCGCTTTCTCCCTCTCCTTGGTCTCCTTCGACGGCGGCGGCTGCCTACGTTAAGAGGGTTCCCAGTGTGGGAACCCTAAAGGGGAGGGGTGCACCTATTTAAAAAAATGGTGATGAAATGAAGAGCAACATGCCTGCATCTTTAAAAAAAAAAGAAAAATGGAAGGCAACCCTGCATACAAAAAAAAGAGAAAAGATGGGGAGAAAGCGAGTTGGGCCCAAGTGGGCCGGAAAAAAAGTGTTTTTGAAAAGAGGCGCGTACAAAGAAAAGCCGCACGCATATTTTCCAAAAAAGGGAGAGAAGGCAAAGCCGTAAAAAAATATTTGTTGTGTTAACTGCTTATATAAAAAAAGCCAGAAAAAAAGTTTCAAAAAAATGGTAACAAAAAACTGATGCTATTTAAAGCAAAAAAAGTATAACAACTTATTTGATTCCTATTTTATTGTCTTCTCCCAACGTAGTCGATGTCATGTATTCCGACTAGTATGGGAAAAAGGGGGGGTATGGTGTAGAGTCACAGGTATATTCTGGATTCAGATTATCCAGCCAGAGGTCAGTCAGATTTTCCAGACTCCAGTAGTTTCAGACTCGATGTTTAGAAATTTTCGAGTCTTCAGTTTCAGACACGTACATGTATGCGGTCTTTATTCAGATGTGCACGTGTTTGCCATCTTTTGTAGTGGTCCCCATCTTTCTTCTTGTTTTTCGGCCAGAGTTTTCATGTGAGCCATAGGGACTCCAGAGTAGAGTACCATTCTCTGTGCCAGATGGGAGAGACCCAATTCTCCGACAAGGAGACTATTTCAGACTCCATTCTCTAGCGACCGTGGACTCCGACGAGGATTGCACTTCCACAACTTTTTTCAGTTCGGTCCTTTTTAGAGATGCAACATTTGTCCACATTATTATGGCAGGCCAGAGTTCTCCAGGTAGAGACTCATCTTTAGTTGCAGTGACTCTGACATGTGCAGTTCAGAGCACATTCTCTCTGACGAGGAGATTCAGTTGACTCACACTCCAGCCTGTTTGTCCTCCTCACCTGCACGACATGAGAAGCAACGTCCTCGACAACAGCCGACAGTTGTGCACGTTGAGTTGATATTGTCCGTAGTGTCCTGTAGCGTGAGTTGTGTTTCTTTCTGTTTGTCCAAGCTGAGCATTGCATGCTCCAGCTTGAGGGGGAGTGTTGGAATATTCATTGTATGCGTCATATATAAGGGAGATAGGTAAATGGATCCCTCCAGGATCCATTTATCGCATCCATGTCTTTAGTCCCACATCTACTAGTGGTGGGACTTGGAGGCTCCGTGGAGGCTATATAAGGAGTCCCAGACCTCCTGTATCCATTGAGAAAAAGGAATGCAATATCCGCCCCTTTGAGGGCTTCTCTCGTGGTTTCATCCTGCTCCTTAGGGAGTAGGGCTCCACGTTAAATCTCTGAGTTCCAAGTTTATTATTTCTGTTCTTATGTTCTGTTTATCATTCCGCTTCCACTTCTTATTTTCTAACAATTACCACTATCCCAAATTTCCCTCATAGAACTCCAATCATCCATGGCTAGTGCAAACACGCGAGGGAAACAATCACACAAAACTCCGCAACCAACCCAATGATCAAACCAGAAATGTAATTTACTCCCATCACCCAGCACTGACCTTAGAATAGGAGAGACCATGCACAAAACCATACATACGCCCCTTCAAAATTTGATGTTGCACGTATCACCCCTTCTGCCATTGAAAAATTTGTCCAGAAACTATAAATGCCTCACACCAACTTACTCAGATACGAGTCACCTACTTGGCTAGCAAAGCCTTGTCCATCTCCTCTGTGCTCATCAACCTAAGTTGACGATACTCCTTCAAGAGAATCATCTTCTTCTATCCCACTAACGACACCCCCTGCACTTCCCCTGAGCTGCCCTACACTGCCATCCTCCGATCCATCTTCTCCACAACATGCATCCCATCACACTAATTCAGCCTCTCTCCTTCCCCCCATTCACCACCACCAAAGGTATCCCAAGGTACCTAATCAGAAGCGCCCTTGCTGTGTCTAAGTGTATCGACACACACCCATACTGAAAACTTAATACTTAATGAAAATAGTTGAATAAGGGACTTCCGCAAAATAAGAGCTAAAAACACAGTAATAAATAGAATGAAACTTTGCTATACATGCATTCTAGTACGAGGACCAACGCTCCTCACTCAATGCAAATTAGAATTATGGTCAATTGAAGAAATAAAAATCCAAGACTATCGCTCTACATTCTGGTCAAAATCATCATTGGCCTAAACAAAGCTACTACAAAAGAATCAAATACTTTGTTAATGCAAAAGTCCAAGATCACTCTAATATCATAAGTTATCACAACCCATCCCTCTAATCGGAATGAGGGCAGCACCTTTCTTATTTACTTTAAAATGCCTTTTCTAAGGCAGTAGTGAAATACTATCAAGGAAATATTAAGTTACGAGCCTTCAGCCTGTGAACTACCACTTTGGGGTTTGCTTATATTGATGAGTCAGACTCACCATTCAATTTAATCATTTTCCCCCTGTTGTTTGGGAACCCGAAATCTAAATCTGAGTAGAAGGAAATATATGTTAGACTGAGGTTGCATATTGTATCTGTCTAGTATTCCACGGTATTACTTTTTTGCTGGTGATGCCATTGCACTTTAATTTTTTTATTGATTTATTTTGAACTGTAAATCTATGTAATATATTTGATAAATTTTATGTGAGTTTTTGTACTTGTCTTTTTTTGTCATTTTCAAAATCCGAACTTCAGATGAAATGTTGCCGAAATTCTAAAGTTAGTTATGAATTTTCTCAGCAAGAGAATTTTACATTTTATAGAGATATGTCAAACTCATTCTGTGATCAGCGGGACAAGTTGTGACAAAGTAAGAGTTGATGTGTGAACCACATCATGGTCTTGTACGGCTGTAAGTTGGTGGTGGGATGTGAGTTGTTATACTTAATACAGTTCTTGTACTAACAGTGCACATAATTTACTGTGCTTCTTTGAGATTTGATCCCATGGACAGGACCCATTTTAGTTTTCTTCTTTTTTCCCTTAAAAAAGATCATTATTCTTTTCAGTGTCAACTTGCTGATCACGTGCCCCCCATTTGATTGAAGTTTTTTTTCTGTGGCATTGCTAGGAACTTGAAGAATCTGAGAAGATGGACGAAGACAGCAAAGTAATTGAGGAGCTTAGGGCTATATCTGAACACCAAAAAACCCATATATTGAAGTTGGAAAAGGCTTTGAGGCAGGAAGTAGCAATGCATGATAAAACAAAGACTACGAAGAGCGATGATATCCAAAGATTAACTGAAACTGTAGATGATCTAAGCCAACAACTTGCAAATTATATGAACATAGTTGAAACAAAGAATGTTGAACTTCTAAATCTTCAGACTGCACTGGGACAATACTATGCAGAAAGTGAAGCCAGGGTTAGTATAAAATGCTCATTGCGTCCAGTGACGCTCTCTTGATTAAGCTTTTTCCAGTTTGATCTTTTGTGCGTGCGTGTGTATGGGGGTGTTTTGGCTACGAGAATTTTAACCTCAAAACTTAATAGTATTGCACCGCTCTTTACTTAAGTGCCTCTTTTTAGGGAAGGCTGGAAAGGGATTTAGCTGCATCTAGAGAAGAGTTTACCAGGATTTTTGATACGTTAAAGGTACGTGTTTTATTTTACTTAACGGAATTATTACTTCATGAATATCAAGTGCATAGAATGCGGTATCTCCCTGGTTCTATCCCAGCATGATTTTCTGATGGCATGCACAAATTTCGTATGGATGTTAGATTTGATTCCACTGATTTCCCCCTCGACTCTGCAAGCATTTCCTGTGAATCTGTAATATGGAAGCTATGATAATGCTTTGGAGAGTAAAATATAATTATAAAGCTCTAACCAATCGAGTCATGGATGCAAATGTTAAGATAGAATCAATAGTCAATACATGAATGAACTGTTTATTAACAGACTCTCATCATTTACGAACGTTCTTTCTTTTAGCCATTGAGCAATTGGTTGGATGGTAACTATAGCTCGGCTGCAACTGGTTAATTACAATGGCCATTGTTCGAATAACTAGTCGACTACCAATGATTACTCAAACGACTGGGTAACTGCCAACAATCCTTTGCCTTTGCATTGCATAGGATTGGGCTTTCAAAGCTTTCCGAATGAAATTTTATTGATGTAAACTTAAAAAAAACAATTTACAATGTAACTACTAATAGGAGTTGACCGTTGGCAGTTTGCAATTGTTATTAGGCACGATGTCACTCGGTCCACTACTAACTTGTCTTGATGATTCTCTATGTATATACTGCTTCAATAATTGAAGGCTCATATCCATTTTCTGAGGCCGTCTGGGTCGGTCCTTTGCCGACTCTCAACTGATGTCTTTTGGATTCGTGCCTTAATTGCAACTTCTTCGTTTTTATTCACCCTTGTTGGCTTCTCCTGATGGACGTTTGGCACGTCTTTGCCCTGTCCACACTCGACTCGTGGCTGACCCTTATTCGTCGCAGATATGCCTCACCGGACTTTGCCCTTCCATGTGCAGAGAAGTCCTTTAAGTCTCCCAATCTGAAGGTGTGAGAACTTAAGAGAAGAGCCTTATAAGAAAGGCCAGGGAAAACCTAAGAAGTGTTCGAAGGAGACTATTAAGAAGGATTGCTATATTGACCTTGGCCCAAGTTCGATATGTTTGGAATCAAAGAATCTATGGCCCAAGTTCGATATGTTTGGATTCAAAGAATCTATGTAACCGACCCACAAAAAGTTGAAGAAGGCTTGGTGGTGGTGGCTGTATCATGTCTGAAACTACATGTTGGAGTATATACATCACGTGTGTAGATGGATAAATGGATCCCTCTAGGATCCATTTACCACATCTAGTGTTTAGTCCCACATCTACCAGTGGTGGGACTTGGAGGGTCTGTAGAGGCTATATAAGAAGTCCGAGACCTCCTATATCAGATGAGAAAGTGAATTACCACATCAACCCTTTGAGACATTATCTTGGGGTTTCATCCCGCTCCTTAAGGAGTAAGATTCCACAAAATCCCGGTGTTCTATCATGTTATCATTCTTTATCTCTGATTACGCTTCTACATTTTATATTTTCTAAAATGATATCAGAGCGAGTTTGATTCTCGAGGATTTATTTTTCGTTTTTGGTGTTTTGATCTTGAAGAATATTATGTTCGGGATTGTTAAAGTTCATCAGATTGTTTTTTACATGGGTTTTTTGAAACCCTTATCTCTGGAGTGATTGGTTCTAGTTCAGAGTATCGTCATCAAGAATCTATGGTTTCTAATGAAACCCTAGTTCTGCGCATCTAGATCACTGCCACCTTGCAGCGGTTTTGTCAGCCCTCGTAATAGCCAACCATCCTCGTCCACATGTTCGAGCATCTGCATGACCATCTCCTTCTCACGCGGTACCTCCGGTATAGGCCCTCCGATCAGGGGCTCCACGCATAAGAAGATCGAGGAAGACGCTCCCCATTGCCAGCCCCAACACCGTGTAGAACTCCACTGTTCTCCTCCTCCAGATAGTTTATCTCCTTGCTCTAAGCGGCTGCAACCTTCTGCTAGGAAGCCCAGTGGTGCTCCAGACCACTGCTTCGAGACTTCAGACCTCCACGAGGAGGCTCGCTCTGCTGCTCCAGGTAACCATACGCTCCGCAAGGAGGTGTACCCCCTGTTGGCGGTGGCCCCTCCTTGTCGCACCTATCTCCGCATGCGGTGGCGCACTCCAGGCGGCGCACTCCCGTCCCGAAGCTGTCGCCTCTCCTCTTTGCTTCTAGGGGGGAATAGAGGGTTTCCCCGATTAGGAACCCTAGCGGGGAATTAGAAGAAAGGGGCACGTCGGTCCTTTAATTACAAAAAAAACAGAGAGAGGGAGGGCTAAGAGGCCCATTTCTTTTATTTAAAAAGGTCGGGGGTCATGCAAGTTTATTTTTATTTTCATTGGGCTGGTTTATATTTGTATGAAAAAATTGGCCCAATTTAGGGGCTGCTTCTTTTGGGCCCGAATGAGCCCGTGAATTTATTTTAAAAAAAGAGAGAGAATTGTTTTGAAAAAGGTGTGTACAAAAGAAAAGGCGTACGTGAAAAAATGATTTGTGAGAAGAAAAGCCGTATAAAAAATTGAACGGCTCTTTACAAAAAAACCGGCTTTAAAAAGGGGGAAATAGCCATGAAAAAGAAAGGGATCGTACAAAAAGAATCTGTACGATAAAAAATGATTTGAGAAAAAGAGAAGCCCTATCTTCTCCCAACTTTATCGATGCCATTGTTTTCCGACAAATATGGGAGAAAGGGGAGTATTGTGTAGAGTTACACACCGGATTCAGATATCAGATTCTTCATATTCCAGATCAACCAGATGTTAGGCTCTACAGTTTAGATTTCAGACTCGACATTCAGATTCTGAGTCTTCTGTTTGATGTACAAATGTTTGCCATCATTTGTGTGGTCCCCTTCCTTGTTTTTGGTCTCAAAATTTTCATGTGATCCATAGGGACTCCATAGTAGAGATTCCATTCCCTATGCCATATGGGCTAGGGTTTTCATATGATTTCACAGGGATTCCAAAGTAGAGATCCCATTCTCTGAGCTAGTATGGGAGAGACCCCGTTCTCTGAAGCGGAGACTTTCATACTCCATTCTCCAGCGACCGTAGACTCCGACGATTATGTCTCCACGACTTTTTCAGTTCAATCCTTCAGAGATGGAGCAGATGTCCACATAATTTAGTCTTCTACGTGTGACGTGCTAGAGTACTGTGTGAGGACTCATTCATTTTCAGTGACTCTGACAGGCGCAATAAAGAGTACATGTTCTCCGACGAGGAGACCCAGTTCGACTCACACTCCAGCCCGTTTGTTCCTCCTCACCTGCACGACATGAGAAGCAATGTCCTCGACAACAACCTACCGTTGTGTTTGCGTTGAGTTGATATTGTATGTAGTGTCTTGTATTGTGAATTTGAGATTTCTTTGTGTTTGTCCAAGCTGAGCATTGCGTACTCTAGCTTGAAGGGGAGTGTTATAGTATATACGCCATTTGTGTAGATGGATAAATGGATATTACCACATCCAGTGTTTAGTCCCACGGCTACCGGGATTCATTTACCACATCCAGTGTTTGTCCAGATCTCTTGTATCAGATGAGAAAGTGAATGAACACATCAACCATTTGAGGCGTTTTCCTGCGGCTTCATCCCGCTCCTTAGGGAGTAGGATTCTACGTAAAAATCCCGATGTTCTTTCATGTTATTATTCTTTATCTCTGATTATGCTTCCACATTTCATATACCTATCACTACAAAATAGAGATTGGTTGAGATGAGACAATACATGATAAATTTAGTGTAAACAGGTCAAATATTATACTAATTTTATTTGTGCGTTGCATATTGTTTCTTATATAAATGTATAGTTTGATCTTAGAATTCTTTTCTACAACAACAACAATAAAGCCTTTTCCCACAATTAAGTAGGGTCGGCTACATGGATTCTTTGCCTCCATTCAGATCTCTCGTGGGTCAATCTCGAGCTTATATCTAAAAAACTAAGTTCTCTTTTGGGTCGTCCTCGCCCTCTCTTAACCGGCTCAAAATCCCGAAGTCCTAACAGGTGCATCAACATACCTCATTTGTAAATGGCCAAACCACGTTAAGCGGTTTTCTCGCATCTTATCCTCGTTCGGAGCTACACCAACTTTCCTTCCGATTGCATCATTCCGAATCCGATCTTTACGTATGTGTCCACACATCCACCTTATCAATTTCATTTCTGCTACCGTCATTCTTTGTACATGTCCAAGACTCTATGGTTCACATGCCAACATTCAGATCCATGGAGCATAACAGGTCTTACAGTTGCTTTGTAGAACTTTTCTTTGATTTTTAAAGAAATTTTCTTATCATAGAGAACAGCAGGGGCTCCTCTCCATCTATGAGTACTATCTCCATCAATTTCCTCACTATGTTACAAAATAGATCCCATGTATATAAAGAATCTCTTCCAAATGTTATCATTGTCAATCTTCACCTCAATTCCTTCATCATTGCTTCCATCAAAAGTGCACTCCATTATTCAGTCTTAGCCCTACTTATACGAAATCCTTTAGTCTCCAATATATGTCTCCAGATCTCAAGCTTCTCATTTACTCCATTTCCAGTCTCATCAATCAACACAATATCATCAACAAATAACATACACCAAGGTATCTCATCCTGAATGTGACATGTCAACTCGTCCATAGTTAAAGTAAAAAGAAATGGACTCGAAGTTGAACCTTGATGTAAACCAATATTGATGTCAAAATAGTCAGTCTGTCCAGACTAGATCCTTACACAAGATAAAGCCCTTCATACATATTCTTTATGAGGTTAATGTATAGGACATATAAGTCTCTTCTCCAAAACTCTCCACAATATCTCACGTGGGAAAATCATAAGCCATCTCCAAATCAATAAAAATCATTTGGAGGTTCTTCCTTTTAGCTCTATAAATCTTCATTGTTCTTCTCAGCAAATGGATGTCTTCAATAGTTGGACGACATGACATGAATCCCAATTGATTTTCTTTTACTTTGGAAATTTACCTTAACCTTATTTTGATTACACGTTCCCAAATTTTCATAGTGTGACTCATCAGCTTGGTACCTCTATAATTTGAACAATTTTGAATGTCCCCTTTGTTCTTATAAATAGGCACCACGATACTTCTTCTCCAATCTTCATGCATTTTCTCGCTTCGCCAAATAACCATGGAAGGCTGTATCGGCGATATATCTCCGATATATCGGTTTCGACAGACCTCCCATCTCGATATCCCATTGTATATCCATTTACCCTGTGTCGGCGATATATCACCGATATATCGGTTGTCGGCGATATATCGCTGACACAGTGAAGATTCCTTGCTTAATATCTAAGGTTTCAGTCCCCATTTCACATATAAATGATGCATATCGCCCTCGTATCAGGCATCTCGACCGTGCAGCCTGTAGGAGCTCCCAATTTCATTCTTCCTTCACATTTTGAGGTGAGATTTTCTCTTATTTGATGTATAAAAATAGGAAATTAGTTAGGGCTTTTGTTCATGGTGGTTATTTGATGCATGATCTCCTTTTTTATGTAAAATTTGAAATAAATCACTTGATCTTCCATTGCTTTTGTTCATGTAATTTGGGGCTTTTGATTTTTGTGTAGTAATTAAGTGATGTTATGGATGAATGGAGTTGAATCTTATGTTTTAGACTTTGGATCTATAATTTCATGGTGAATTTTGTTAACAAAAGGTGTGTAATTAATTAAAGCCGAAAAAAATAGATCTACAATTTAATGAGATTTTTGTTCATGTAATTTGGAGTTTTTGATTTTTGTTGAGTTATTAAGTGATGTTATGGATGTATGGAGTTGGATCTCATGTTTTAGACCTAGGAAATATGATTTCATGGTAATTTTTGTTAACAAAAGATGTGTAATTAATTAAATCCAAAAATAAAAAAAAATAAATCTACACTTTAATGAGATTTTTGTTCATTTAATTTGGGGCTTTTGATTTTTGTGTAGTTATTAAGTGATGTTATGGATGAATGGAGTTTGATCTCATGTTTTAGACTTATGAAACATGATTTCATGGTGATTTTTTTAACAAAAGGTGTGTATAATTAAATCCGAAAAAAACCGATCTACAATTTAATGAGATTTTTTCATGTAATTTGGGGCTTTTGATTTTTGTTGAGTTATTAAGTGATATTGATAAATGGAGTTGGATCTCATATTTTAGGCTTAGGAAATATGATTTCATGGTGATTTTTGTTAACAAAAGGTGTGTAATTAATTAAATCCAAAAAAATAGATATACAATTTAATGAGATTTTTGTTTATGTAATTTAGGACCTTTTTGTAGTTATTAAGTGATGTTATGGATGAATGGAGTTGGATCTCATGTTTTAGACTTAGGAAACATGATTTCATGGTGATTTTTGTTAACAAAAGGCGTGTAATTAATTAAATCCGAAAATAAAAAAATAGATCTACAATTTAATGAGATTTTTGTTCATATAATTTGAGGCTTTTGATTTTTGTCTAGTTATTAAGCGATGTTATGGATAAATGGAGTTGGATCTCATGTTTTAGACTTAAGAAACATGATTTCATGGTGATTTTTGTTAACAAAAGGTGTGTAATTAATTAAATCTGAAAATAAAAAAATAGATCTACAATTTAGTGAGATTTTTGTTCATGTAATTTAGGGATTTTGATTTTTGTGTATTTTTTTTTCAGATTTCATCTGTATACAACAAATCAAGATCATGACACACCCCGATTCAGACTCTGATGGTTCTCGTGGATAGTTGGACTTGGACGGTGGAGAGATTGGTTGGAGGTATCCACCGCTCCAGATGGCAGCAAAACGAAACCACAGTGCAACTTCTGTGGGAAGAGGTTGGGACGATGGAGCATTACTAGAATGAAGCATCATCTTGTTGGCAACAATAAAAATCTTGTCAGGTGCACTCATTGTCCAAAAGATGTGAGGGACTTAGTTAAGGCCAACATGGAGGGGAAAAAGGAGAAGGATGTGGAGAGGTCCAGGCGAGATGAACAGTTCAAAGAATACATGTTTGAGAATAAGCTCAATGTCCTTTCAGATTCAGACGACGACGACTTTGTCTACCCCGATGACATTCAGACCGCAGTGGAGAGGAGAGCATACAGGAGGGTGATAAAAGAGTCCATGAGGAGCGAGTTTGAGCGGAGAGAACTCGATGGTGCACGTGACGGTTTCCCTGGTGATCGGTGGCAGTGGGAGTGGTTCTGGAGGTGCACCAATACCGCCATCCACTAGGAAACACAAGGGGAAGGGATCGAAACCATTCTTGACGAGGAGCGAGTCCATGCAGTACAAGCCAAGCAAGGATCCGAGGCAAAAGACGGTGATGGAGATGTTCACCAATGCACGGGAGAGAGTGGGCAAGCCCATCGACGAGATCTTCTATGGGGAGAGCATCCCAACCCACGTCGCTAGTGGACCTTTTCTGCAACACGCCATTGATGAGATCGTCGCAGCGGGAACGCGAGTGAAGGTTCCCACTGCCAAGGAGCTGATGAACAAGTATCTTGGGCAGGAGAAGGAGGAGATGAACAAGTACATCTCGGAGCTGAGGATGAGATGGCCAGAGAACAGCGTGCCGCTGATGTGTGATGGCTGGACAAGCTATACAAGGAAGCATATCATCAACTTTCTCGTTTACTGCGACGATAAGACCATTTTTTTTAAATCTGTCGATGCATCTGAACAGGTGAAGGGCTACAAGTACCTGCTCTGTTGATGAAAGACGTCATTAAGGACGTTGGGAAAGAGAACATTGTACAGATTGTCACGGACAATGACAACAATTTCAAGAAAGTAGGTGAAACGATAATGATGTCTAGCAGCTACGACATTTTCTGGACACCGTGTGCTGCACATTACATAGATCTTATTCTAAAGGACTTCGGTAAGAGGAAGCTCGTCGCAAAGGTGATGGAGCAAGCACGGACGATCACGACTGTCATTTACAACCATTCCAAAGTGTTGGCTTTGATGAGACGGACGTACAATGGTGAGCTGGTGAGGCCTGGCATCATACACTTTGCAACCAATTGTATAGCGTTGCAAAGCCTCAAACAACACAAGACAGGGTTGAAGACCATGTGTTGCCAAGATGAATGGTTCGAGAACCCATAAGCTTGGACCGAAGGAGGACGGAGGGCGGAGACAATCATCAATGATCTCCACTTCTAGGGTGACGTGACAAGGGTCCCGAAGATAATGGAACCGGTTGTTTCTGCATTGTGTATTGTAGATGGGGACAAGAAGCCAGCTATGGGAGTGATCTACGAGGTAATGCGCTGCATGAGGGAGAATGTTAGAGAAGCAGTTGGGAAAGTATTTAAAGCATGATTGGACATCATAGACGAATGACGGTCCAAGATGCTCTCACATTCTCTTCGCAAGGCTGGTATGTATTAAATAATAGATCTTTTTTATCCATTTGGCAAGCATTTTAGAAGGATTAAAATTTGAGAATTGTTAATCTCAAACGTATTACTTGAATCCGAAGTACCAATACAAGAACAATCTTGGTACAAATGCTGACCTTCTAGCCGACGTACAAGTTGTGGTGGAGAAGCTCGTCAAGGACGAGAAGACACAAACCTCGTGCATGAATGAGGTAATTTTGATTGTATAATGTACAGTCTATAGTCGCATAGAGTGAGTTTAAAATACTTTTGAGGCACAAACCTTTTTGTGACTTAAATTTTTAAATAATGTGCATATCAAATACTTCAGGGATGCCTTGGGTTCTTTCGGTAGAATTACCGCGGTTAATAGACGAGGCAGTACTCTTCCTGCTAAGGACTAAAATGAAAAAGTCTATTGATTGTGATGTATAACAATTTTACTATTGTTGATTTATCTCTTTTGGATTTTCCGCAGCCGAATGGTGGTTACTGTATGGGATGGAAGCTCCCAACCTACGAAAAGTGGTAGTAAAAATATTGTCCCAAACCGCATCTGTCGGTGGCTGTGAGAGAAACTGGAGCACATTCAACTTGATCCATTTGAAGAGACGAGACAAGTTGGGAGAACAGAGGCTCCACGATCTTGTTTTTGTGCACTACAACTTGAGGTTGAAGATGAAACATGCAGGGGAGGAGCATGACAAAGAGGGCTACACAGACCCCATCGACCTTGCATATATTTTCAAGAAGAATGATGATGATGCAGATGAAGATGTTCTGTAGAGGTGGTTGAATTCTAACAGTGCTCCACTGCTTGATCAACCAGGAGGCAGGCCGAATCAGAATATAAGCCAACAAATGGGAGAAGGTGTTGGTGATTAAATGACCAGATCTGGGCGAATCACGGACCCTCTTGGAGGGGTGGAGCTTGATGCGATTGTGGACGATATTCTCTCCACTGGGTCGAAATCCAAATCCAAATCCAAATCAAAAGACGACAGTGGGAGCGATGATGATGATGATGATAATGATGATGATGATGATGGTGGTCATGGTTGATCAAGCGATGGGGAGACATATTCAGGGGGGTCATGGTCAGCAGGGGGGTGGTCGTGGACCACATGATGATACAAGATTCAAGTCAGGGCGAGAATACATAGAGCGACATGGAAATATACATGAACAGTTTGTCCCAAGTCCGAGTCCAAGATCTATGGATTACGATGCATATGGACGACATGGCCATCATCCTACAGATAGCTACATGGATGATTTGATATCATCTGTAGGTTCGTTGAGTTGCATGGGCATTGACAGCCCATACCGTGGAGGAACACCAAGTCCCCTGGGCGGATTTGGAAACTCACAAGATGAGAGATCATTTGACGTCTTCCCTGAATATTTTCCTGCTCCTCCACCTGAACCTCCTCCTCCTCCTCAGGCGTATACCCATCATATGGATATGGTTGCAACAATGGGTATGGAGGATATAACAACTACAATGGTGAGAACTACCAAGGAAGCCAACCTGAGCAGAGGCAGGGCAACTTCTTTGGTGGTGACAGTTTTGGTTTCTTCCATGAGTACTACGCTCCTCCTCCAGGTCCTCCTCTGTAGAGATCTTCTCCTACTCCGTCGTCGTCATCCCGAGGATCTCAAGCTAGTACTTCGCAGCCTCGGCGTACACTTTGTGAAGATGCTTGTCCTCGACTCGGGATACTCATAGGGACTGATGACCATCAATACAGGCAGTATGTCATGGATTATAAGCCCATGTACTCGTACATGACATGGGAAAACTATTGCGAGATCATTGAGTCCGCAATCCGCTATGAGAGACAAAAAGGTAGGCTGGCTGATTTAGATCCGCTACAGAATTCTTGGTTTTAGGTCATCTCTTTTACAATATTATATTGATTTGGATATTTTCCATATTTTTGTAAATAGGTAAATCTCAAAGATGATCGATATGTGTGATCTAAGAGAGTAAGAGTACATTTGTAAGTTATTTAGTTATCAAAGAACTTGGATGAGCTCCATTTTCAATATATATAGTAGGTCAACAACTAACAAATATCAGCGATATGTTCGATGTGACCGATATTTGTGCAATATAAGGATCATAGTCCTCATAAATGATCTATACGTGTTATCTAAGCGTATATTTGTAGTATTTCATGTTATGAGAACTTGAATAAAATCCATTTCCAATATTTATAAGTCAAGAATCAACATTAACATCGATATGTTCGATATGACCGATATGTGCGATACTGAAATGTGCGATATATGGGGTATAAATGATCGATATGTGTGATATAAGTGTGTATTTGTAGATTATTTGTTGTTTTAATACCTTGGATGATCTTAATTTATGAAAGAATGACACAAAATTGGTTTTTTTGAGCCATTTTCGACATTTCAACCGATATCATCGATATATCGGCGATGTATCTCGATATTTCCATTTTCGGGCGGACCGAAACGATATCGATATCGATACGACCTTCCTTGCAAATAACATTGAATAAATTTGTAAGCCAAGTCAAACCACGCTTACCTAAAACTCTCCATACTTATATAGGAATGCCATCTAGTCCTACATCTTTCCCAGGCAAGGTTTAAAAAAGCGTGAGGCGGTTCGAGGCATTTTTTCTAAAATTGAGGCTAGGCATAAGCCTCGATGCGGTCGAGGTGTAAGCCTCAATTTTTTAGAAAAAAATTAAAATTTAAGCAAAGTACATTGAAAATGGTATATAATAATATTAAGCTTTGCCAAAAACACATTCAAGAACAATTTAAAACTAGTAAACGATACAATACATAAGCGATGGAGGTATTGAAGTTCAAAAAACTAATACTAAACCACTAATTTACGGAATATCAAGTTCCAACTCCATCTTCAATGATTCTATACGAGTATTGAACTAAAGTCTATACTCAATACTAAAGTACAATAAAAACTATAATTTTTAGTGTTCGAAGTAAAAAAATATTATTATGCCTTGAATCCCAACCATTTGTCTTGCTGGACGTAGTTGGAGAACCGTCGTATGCATCCCCTCCTGCCATATCATACCCCCAACAAGTGAGCCTGTGAGGGGGTCTAGGGGGGAGCAGGCGCGCCCTCGACGATTTTTTTACTAACGACATTATTTTTATTCAGCTATTCACAATAAAACATAATAATTATTTTACTTCACGCGTTTATTTTCAACCTTGCTTCTTTATATATGTGACAACTATTCTAATATTCACAACTTATACAACCAAATAACATCAAGTTGCAAACTTGCAACTAATTTAAAACATTTGTTACAATTCAAACAAAAGTCTGTGTGCAATAGAACTAGTATGTGTAGATGTATGATAAATTGAATATGATGTATACAAGATCATGGAGATTCGCTTGTTTCAAGGGGCCTCTTCTCTTTGCATGGATATATATATATATATATATAGAAATAGACAAGGTTTAACATGGAAACAAAAACACAAACATAAAAAATATAATGCTTATGCAAACACAACCAAAAATGTAAAAAAAGCCTCGTGCTCGAGGCTTACGCCTCCGCCTCGCTTCGAGCACCTCACAAGAAGCTGAGGCGTACGCCCCACCAATCAGATTCGAGGCGTGCGCCTCGGGGCGCTTTTGATGCGACTCGCCTCGAGGCGTATGCCTTTGCGCCTCGAAGTGCTGCCTTTTAAAATCATGTTCCCACGTCTCATAACCTTCAAAGCCTACTCTTCTTCCTTTCTTTGTAATCGTCTATAATTTGAACGATTCAAGTAACTTTCACTACTTGCTAGAACGCCCAAAGTGATCTCTCTATTTCCTTTCCCAATGAAAAGCTAATGGAATTACTGCTTCCATCGAGCTTCTATATCCTTCTGAGTAACAAGCACGCGTCCTTCCTCATCCTTAGTGCATCTTACTTGAGAAAGTCCTTTGGTCTTTCATTCTCTTGCTTTGGCCAACCTGAATATATCCTTCTTGCCCTTCTTAGAGTCGAGATTTTTGTACAAAACTTCATAAGCTTTTGACTTAGCTTCGTTTACAGGCTTCTTTGCTTCACTCTTCGCTTTTTTTGTAGTTTGTGACAGTTTCCTCTGTTCTACCCTTAGATATAGCTTTAAAGCATGCTCTTTTAATTTTGAGCTTCTCTTGCACCCATCCACTCCACCGCCAAGCCTCCTTTTGGTCTGAAGCTCTTCCCTTTGACTCGCCTAGCATCTCTTTGGCTGCCCTTCGAATAAAAGATGCTATCGCCGCCCACATCTCGTTGCACTTCCGTACAATCCCAAGATAAGTCTTCTAAAACATTTTCCCTCCACCATCTAGTTCTAGTGATCTTGGAAATTCTTTTTATCTTTATTGGCACTTTTATTTGCACATCCATGACTAACAAGCGATGTTAGGTTGCCAAACTCTCTCCTATGATTACTTTGCAGTCTTTGTAACACAACCGATCTCTTCTCCTCAACGCAAGGTAATCTATCTGTGTTCTAGTCGAGCCACTCTTATAAGTAATTAACTGCTCCTCCCTCTTCTTTAAGAGAGTATTTGCTATGAAAATATCACAAGCCGTTACAAAATTCAGAATGACTTTTCCCTCAATGAGTTTATTATCTATTAGTTAGATTGAAAAAGAGTTACATTGTCGTGTTATATTTAACCCTAGTTCACTTATTTTTCATGATATACTCACGGGCAAGGTGATTCGATGCGACCGTGAGCATGGAGGGCTATAGAGGTTGACTCAGTCTCCTTGTGTTGGTGCCACCTCTCTATATGCTTATTCAATTTCTTCGTACATGTGACATCTCTTATTTGATCATCTTTAGCTGCAAAAGATTCGTCGCCTCATACTTGGAATCTCTACCAAGTCCAATTTCCAATGTGAACCATGTCAACTTGGACAACATCATTGATCCAGCTTTGCAGGTCGTCAAGGTCGTACGAGTTAGAGTTTTTTGAGTTGTTTCATTTTTATATGTGGGGTTCGAGTCTCGTTCCTGATTATTAGGGACATCCATATTATTTAGTTTATGTGGATGATTTTTCCAGTCTATATGGGTATTTTTGTTAAAGAATAAATCAGATGCTATGCGAGTACATTGATTCAGAATTTTGTGATTGAAATAAAGACTATTTTCTCTACTTCTATCAAATATATTCGTTCTGATATTGTTCTTGAGTTCTATACTACACAACTATCTCATTTTTTAATTTACGTGGCATTGCCCATTAGACTTCCTGTCCCTATACTTCTCAACAGAATGGTGTTGCGGAATGCAAACACTGTCATTTTTTGGATATCACCAGGACTCTCCTCATATAGAGCATAGCTCCCCATTCCTTTCGGGGTGATGCTGTGACGCCATCATGTTATCTTATCAATCAAATGCCCTCTACCATTTTGGGTGAAAAGACACTATTCTCCCTTGCTTTTTCCGAGGACCTTTTCTCTCTTATGCCACGAGTTATTGGTTGTGTGTCCTTTGTCCACCTTTTGCAACTTGATCATGACAAGCTCATTCCTCGAGCTGCCATATGTATCTTTGTTGGGTACTCTTGTACCCTGAAGGGTTAATCAGTCTTTCGGTCCTGTTAAAGGAAAATTCCGTGTCAGTGCTGATGTTACTTTTTTTTATTCCATCGTGTACTATTCTCCTATATGTGACATATTGAGTACCTCTGAGTCGGAGGATGCGGTTGTTCTTCCACATCCACCTACACTTGTCCTTGAGATTCTACTCCATGCTCCGATGCCTTCCCCAACATCCAACAGACATAAGGTAAATTCTAAAAATTTTGTTTCAACTGAGGGTTCTAGCGGTGTGCTTGATAAACGTGGACATTCACCCCATGAGAATGCATATATAAAGGTTGAGCTAGAATCATCACAACAAAATAATCTGGGGTGGTCTATTGCCTTGCGGAAAGGCAAACATTACTGTACATGATATCCCCTTTTTGGGCATGTGTTTTTCGAGCGACTTTCGCCAGATTTCAGGCAATTTGTTGTGGGATTATCTGCCACTGAAACTCCACGTACTTATCGGAAGGCTCTTAAATTGAGTCAGTGATGCTTAGCCATGGAGGAGGAGATGGCCGCTCTACAATGACACGAGGAGCATTGTTACAGCTCCTGCATATGTATCACTTGTAGGATGAAAGTGGGTGTTTACTGTGAATCATCAAGCATATGTCAACATCGATCGTTACAAGGAAAGGTTTGTGGCTCGTGGGTTCACCTGCACCTATGGGGTGGACTATCAGGATACCTTTCTCCTGTTGCTCGACATTCGACACTCCTTATCCTTCTCTCTGTTGCAGTCACACGTGACTTGTCTCTATATCTGCTTGATGTGACGAATGTGTTCCTATATGGTGAAAGTCTATATTAGAGAAAGTCTACATGCAGCAACCGTTTGGGTTCGTTGTTGAGCGGGAATGTCAGAAGGTGTGCAAACTTCCTAAGCGGAGTCTAAGAGCATTGTTTAAGAAGCTCTTGAACGTGATATAATAGAAGGGATTCGCGAGATCAACGACAGATCATTCCCTGTTTGTTCAGAGGTCTCAGAAAGGTATGATCGGTATACTGGTTTATGTAGATGATATCATCGTTACATGGGATAATGTACATGGTATTAAAGCGACTATGGCTTTACTTGGTCAACAGTTTGTAAATAAGGATTTTGGCAGTCTATGCCACTTCCTTGGACTGGAGTTTGCCAGGAACTTGCGAAGTCTTGTGATGACCCAGAGGAAGTATGCTACAGATCTCGTATCTGAGAGGGTATGTCAGATGCAGGCCAACCACTTCTCCTATGGACCCTAGCATGAAGCTATATGACGATGACACTAAGGAGGTAGACAAAAGGAGATACATGGAGCTCGTTGGGAAGCTCCTATATATGATCATCATCAGGCCAGATATATCCTTTGCAGTAAGCAAAGTGAGTCAGTTCATGGAGCAGTCTAGACGGACATATATGTATACAGTCCGCATGATTTTGATGTATATGAAGACCTCACATGGCAATGGTCTTTTATTTAGCAAAGGAACATCCCTTGCTGTTATAGTTTGTGTAGATGCAAATTATGCGGGATGCCCTAAGGACAGAAAGTCTACCTCTGACTTCATTATGTTCATAGGGAACTCCTTGGTATCATGGAAGAGCTAGAAGCAGACATTTGTTGCCAGATCTAGTGCAGAATTAGAATACAGAGTATGACACAAGGGAGTACAGAGATGATGTGGGTTAGATCTGTTCTGACTGACCTAGCTATTGAGGTGCCTCTTCCCATGCACCTCTAATACGACAACCGGTTGCTGCGTTTATTACCAACAATCCGGCCTTCCATGAGAGAACCAAGTATATCGAGGTAGACTGTCACTGCACTCGATATTTGATTCAGTAGGATCTCATTTCTACATCTCATATTTGCTCAAGTGAACAGACAACGAGCGTGCTCATCAAGGCTCTAATAGAGTACTGACCACACCGAGGGACAGACCCTAAAGCGAAGGACGGGAACGAGCGGAATCAATTCTTCCAATTTCTGGCCTTGCACCGACCATCCAATGGACCATGGACTAAACGGCCACTGCCTGAAAGGATTATGTCCAGGGGACCGCCGCCCCCCCACAAGGTAGATCTCGTGCCTATGGCCTCCCTAACTATCCAAGAAGACACTCGAAACTGGACAACAAGCCTACCCGGTGGACTGCCGAGCTACAAGTCCTACGACACAGGAGCGGGATTATCTGAGGACCCTTTCAGAGATGTTGTTTCATGTTGAGCCTGATAGGCATCTATGCTCTAGCTTGAGGGGGGAGTGTTGAGAGTTTTTATGTTATGTTACTGTTTTACAGTTTGTTTATTTCTATATCCTTATTATGTAATTTACCTATTAGGATTTCTCTCTTCTATATAACAGAACCCTTGGGCTACATGAATAAACAACAAAGCATTTTCCTCAGCAATCATCCAACATACCCTCATAATTTCCGAACACTTGATTTTTGTTAGAAAACATGATGTGAAAGCAAATATCAGAGAAAAGAATAAAGATTTAGGAACACCAAGATTTAACATGGAATCCTCCTCCCTAAGGAGCAGGATGGAACCACGAGAGAACGCCTCAAAGGGCTGATGTTTGCATTGCACTTTCTCACTGGATACATAGGGTGAGGGGCTTCTTATATAGCCCTCATTGAGTCTCCACATCCCACAAACGGTAGATGTGGGACTAACACATAAGACATACTCCAACACTTCCCCTCAAACTGGAGCATGCAATGCTCAGCTTGGACAAACAAAAAGAAATCTCAACTCACGTTACATGACACTACAGACAATATCTACTCAACGTGCAAAACTGTCGGCTGCTATCGAGGACGTTGCTTCTCATGCCGTGCAGGTGAGGAGGACGAATGTGCTGGAGTGTGAGTTAAACTGGATCTCCTCGTCAAAGAACATGTGCTTTGTACCAATACCTTAAATGCCGGATTTCGATTTTGTTTTGGTCAACTTGGAAAGAGAAACTCGATGGAATTTCAGTGAAATAGCCTGAAATCATGGAAATTACTTGAAAACTTATTTTTTTTCTAAAATTAAGATTTCTAATATTCTTCAACTCAGTAAATGATATAAAAATACACATTTTTTCTTATAGTAAGATATTAACATGATATGTTACATTAAATTTTCATCCAATCGCTCCAACATTCAAAGAAATAGTATACTGCTACGAATCAGAACCAGATTTGGGATCAAAATTATATGTCATTAGTTTTACCTCTTGAATATGAAGATAATGGTGACACATGCAATAATAACAGAGAAAAATATGAGCCAACAAAGAGTACTAACAAAATGATATCTTATGTCATAAATTGAAGATTGAAATGATAGCTCAGAACTTGTATCTAACCAAAATACTTTCAACTTAGAAAATATTTAATTTTAGAAATAAATAGAGACACGCACACACATATATACACAAACGCAAATCTTTCGAAAATGTATGTCTAATAGATGCATTATATAGCTTGTGATTGTAAAATATATGCTATACAAGACACAAACAAATAAACTAATACCAAGAAACTGTTTATCATTCACAAGCACAATCTTTTTTTATCCAACCTGATAGTTCACAATATTTGGAAAGTTGCTAACAACTTAGCACTCATACAACCACATGTACTCCTTGTAGTCGACAAAAGCCGCAAGAAAGCAAAGCCTTAAATTTTAAATTTCAATTTTGTTTCGTCATGTCCAAAAAGAGAAATTTCGTAGAATTTTGGTGAAATCGTCGGAAATCTTAGAAATGACTCTAAACTTGACTTTATCCAAAAAAAACTAAGGTTTTAATATTCCTAAGTCAATAAATAAAATAGAAATGCATACTGATTTGTAAAATAGAATTGTAAATTTTAATTTTGAAGTACTATTATCGTCATAATCATCACACATGTTGATATGTAGAGCAATATGTTGCCTAGAATTAGAACTGTATGCTAAATTGGAAGAAAGAGCCATGATATTAATCACCTTGTCAATAAGAATGAGGTGACACATATAATAACTACTAATCAATATATATATATATATATATATATCGAAATAAAGAAAAAATAAAAAATAAATCTATTCTGTTAGAACTTGAATTTAACTCTTAAATAGTTAGAACTTGAATTTAACTCTTAAATCTTGTGTTTAATTTGGTTGGGATTTATATCTAAAATTTTGAAACTCACTAAATAAACTTCTATAAACAATGTAAAGCTATTAACAACTCAGCACATCAATGAATAAATAAGTGAAAATTCATTAATATATGCAAATTTTCGATGAAAGCGAAGGGTAGATTCACTTATTTTTGTTGTTTCGTCGAAATGACATGCAATTTCGATGAAATTTCGTTGACATTTTGGTGATATTTCATTGAAATCCTAGAAAAAAAATAAGGTATCGTTTCGATTTCGGTAACCTAAAGAAATGGAAATTTCGGATAAATTCAGTGGAATTTCGTTGAATCAGAGTCGCTGCAACTGAAAATGAGTCTCTACACGGAGAACTCTGGCCCACCACAACATGTGAACAACTGCCCCATCTCTGAAAGGGCTGAATAAAGAACGTCGCTAATTATCCATACGTGGATCTCCGAAGATAGGTCTCTCTCATAGGGACCACAAAGTGGGTTCTCTCTCATAAGAACCTCGGAAAGATCTCGTACTGGAGTTCACGATCGCTTGAGAACGAAATCTGAAAAAGTCTCCTCGTCGGAGAACCGAGTCTCTCCCATACTGGCTCAGAGAATGGGATCTCTACTCTGGAGTCATTATGAAACCACGTGAAAAACCCTATCCCACATGGTATAGGGAATGCGATCTCTATTCTGGAGTCCCCATGGATCACATGAAAATCCTGGCCGAAACATAAAAGATGGGGACCGCAAACAATGATGGCAAACATGTGCACATCTAAAAAAGACCGCACACATGTGCGTGTCTGAAGCTGAAGGCTCGAAAGTCGGAACCAATCTGATGTCGAGTATGAATATTTGAATATATGTAGAGTCTGAACAATCTGACTGGCTTGGGAAAATCTGAATCTGACCTGGAATCTGAATCATTGCCGAAGCACTCTACACAATACTCCCCCTTTCTCCCATACTTGTCGGAAAGAAGACATCAACTAAGTTGGGAGAAGACAAGAAGATATGGGGAGAACAAAACCAAATAAACCATCACACATTTTTTCCGGTTTCTTTTTTTGGTTTTCAAATTATCAATTTTTTAATAAGCCATTCATTTTTTACAACTTTTCCTCTCCTTTTTTTCTTGCAAAAAATTCTTGCGTTCGACTTTTCTTTGTACGTGCCTTTTTTTAATCAAATTTTTTTCAACTAATTCACTTGGCCTAAATAGGGCCCTTTTTTTAACACACCTCTCGGCCCATACAGTTGGGCCAAAAATATACATCCTCCCTTTTTTATTACAAGACTGTTACGACCCACTTGGGCTGAAACAAGTAGGCCCGACCCCTTTTTTGCAATTTTTTCGCACACGATTAATATTTTTTGGATGCATTTTTATGCAACATCCCACTCCCTTTTTTTAAGTCAACCACGACCCACTTGGGGCGTACAATAGCAGCAAGGTATTTTTTTAATAAAAGGAAGACTTGTTGTCCCACTTGGGGTCTTTATTTTAAGGTTCCCTGGGAACCCTCTCTCGAATCTGCCACCCCCAATGGGGCTTGGAGAAAAGAAAAAAAACATCGCCTCTGCCTTTTGGGAGATCTGAAGGAGGTCGCCGCCGCCTGTGGGCCATGGATGGCTGGCGGTGAGCTACCTCTTGGAAGGACGAGGGAAGGAGCTGGGAGACCCATCGTATGGAGATTCTCGTGAGCTCCATCTTACGAGAGGGATCGACTGGAGATAGGGCTAGGCTAAATCGGAGGGGCGGCGCCAAGGTTTAAAAAAGCGCGAGGCGGTCCGAGGCGTTTTCTTTGAAATTGAGGCGAGGCGTAAGCCTCGAGGCGGTCGACGCGTAAGCCTCAATTTTTTTGAAAAAAAATTAAAATTAAAGCAAAATACATTTAAAAAGTATATAATACTATTACATTTTGCCAAAAACACATTCATGAATAATTTAAAACTAGTAAAAGATACAATACATAAGCGATGAGGGCATTGAAGTTCAAAAAAACTAATACTATGCCACTAATATACAGAATATCAAGTTCCAATTCCAACTTCAATGACTCTATATGAGTATTAAACTAAAGTCTATACTTAATACTAAAGTACAATAGAAACCATAATCTTTAGTGCGAATAAAAAAATATTAATATGCCTTAAATCCCAATCAATTGTCTTGTTGGACGTAGTTGGCGATTTTTTTACTAATGATATTATTTGTATTCAGCTACTCACAATAAAATGTAATAATTATTTTACCTCTGTCTTCACGTGTTTATTTTTCAACATTACTTCATATATCATATATGTGATAACTATTCTAAGTTCACAACTTATACAACCAAACAACAACATCAAGTTGCAAACTTGCAACTAATATAAAATTCTATTACAATTCAAACAAAAATATGTGTAATAGAACTAGTATATGTAGATGTATGATAAATTGAATATGATGTATACAAGATCATGTAAGATGTAACTTCGCTTGTTTCAAGCTATCTCTTCTCTTTGAATGGAGCTATATATATAGAAATATGCAAGGTTTAACATGGAAACAAAAATATAAAAATAAAAAATATAATGCTAACAAAAAAATAGGGTTATGTGAAACAAAAAAAGTAAAAAAAGCCTCATGACTCGAGGCTTACGCCTCCGCCTCGCCTCGAGCGCCTCACGCCTCGAGCGCCTCTGACGAGGCTGAGGCGTACGCCCCTAAGTCTGTACCTGAGGCGTGCGCCTCGAGGCGCCTCCTTTTAAAACCATGGGCAGCGCTGCTGACATGGCGATGCAATGCGACCTGGATATGCGGGCAGGACTTCTTTGAACGTGAACGGGAGCTCCGACTGGTGGTCGAGATGGCGAGGCATCAATGGAGGAGGCCCGCTGGAGGAGCGCTGCCTCCGACCTGGGACTTGAGCAACCGACATCCGTTGCTCGAACGAGTGTTGATGCGGCTAGTGCGGTGTCGCCTGTGCGAGAGGCGATCGGATGGCTTGAAGAGCATGAGGGAGGAGTCGAGCAGGAGCCACCGTTATTGTGAAAGGGGGATACCTAATGCAAGGCGACGCTAGTGCTGCATGGATCTAAGCATAACGCCTCCCGAAGGATCTGGAGCGAAGGAGAGGTGATGGTTCGGCCGCTGCTGGAAGATTCGATGCTCCGACGTTGCTACCATGAGGTGATGTGCTGCGCGAAGGATGCGTGCTGCCTTTAGGCGAGGCACAGTGCGCCACTAGGGTTCCCAATCGGGGAACCCATCTTGTCACCGCAACCAGGAAAACGCAGATCTAGTGCAGCCTTTTCTTCTTTGAGAAATGCGACTGGCCGTTGCTGAAAGATGCACCGTGTTGCGCAAGAACATGGAATTCGGACCTTCATGTCTGCATGAGATTCTTTGTAGGCTTGCAGATTTTAGGGTTTCGGGAAACCTAAAACTTGAATAGAACTTGAACAAAACAATAATAATCATTTCATAACATCAAAATCGATTCTCGAATAAAATAATGAACGAACATAGAATCCTCGAGAATCGAACACGTTCTGATACCATATTAGAAAATATAATGCGAAAGCGAATATCGGAGAAAGGAGCGGGATGAAATCATGAGAGAACGCCTCAAAGGGCCGATGCATACATTGCACTTTTTCACTGGATACAGAGGGTGATGGGCTTCTTATATAGCCCTCATTGAGTCTCCACATCCCACAGACGATAGTTGTAGGACTAAACCACATGACGTGGTTAATGGATTCTGGAGAGATCCATTTACCCATCTACAAGATAAGTGACACATAAGACATACTCCAACAGTTTTTACTAATGGCACTGTTGATATTTCTGTACAATAGGAGACTTTACATGATGAGATTACAGTACCTCAGGAGAGTATGGTATAGGATACATATCATTCAGATGATCTTGACACCAACCTATTACACTTCGTAAGAGGAGGCGTACATGTGCTACGTATCCTCTTGCAACTCATGTCTCACTATAACGTCTATCAGAGGATTTCATGAAGTTTGTGGTGAGACTATATGTTGTGTGATCCCGCACACATATCCGAGGCTATGCTAGGCACTCAGTGGTGTTTTGCTATTGAAAAGGAAATGGTTGCGCTCCAATCATGCGACACATGGAGCTTTGGTTATTACCCAGAAGGGGGCTTCTACAGTTGTCTGCAAGTAGGTTTTTACAATGATGCGGAGAGCATATGGCAATGTTGATTGCTACAAGACCAAATTTGTGGTACGAGAGTTCACTCAAACATATGAGGTGGACTATCACGACACTTTCTCCCTTGTGGCTCATCATTCTACTCTTCAGATCCTCTTCTCTGTTGTGATACAGGACTGGTCACTTTCCCCTCTTGATGTCAATAATGTTTTCTTGTATGACAACTTATCGGAATAGGTTTATATGCGGCACCCACCCGGGTTTGCTGTTGAGGGTGTGCGTCAGAAGATATGCAGACTTCATAAGACAATTTATGGCTATGGCCTCAAATTTCGGCAAAATTCTGCCGAATTTCGGTTTCGACAAGTTATCGAAATTCGATCAAAATGACCAAAATGATCGAAATATGGGTCACCCTAGTACAAAAAAATGACCGAAATGCCGAAATTCGACCGAACTTTCGTTTCGGTCAGTCACCGAAATGGTGACCGAAATCGACATTTAGGGCCTTGTTATGCCTTTGAGCAGAGTTCCATGGCATGATTTCAGAAGTTCTCGGACTTGATAGAGCAACATGACTTTAAGAGGTCAATCGCGGATCACTCGCTCTTTGTACACAGGACACCGCGAGGTATTGTTGTCATTTTAGTTTGTTGACGAAATCATTGTTACATGAGATGACTTACAGGGGATCAAGGGGGGCTAAGGAGTTCCTTGGACAACAATTTGTCATCAAGGACCTTGACGAACTAGATACTTCCTTGGGTTTGAGTTTGCTAGGAATCAGAGAGGTCTTGTGATGACTCAGAGGGAGTATGTTAGAGATCTCCATCTAGAGACAAGGATGATATATTGCAGACCTGGCACCACTCCTATGAATTCTAGCATGAAACTTTATAATGGTGATGATACTGATGAGGTGGACAAGAGGAGGTACATGAAGCTTGCTGGGAAGTTTCTCTACATGACTATTACTCGACCATATATCTCCTTTGCATTGAACAAAGTTAATCAGTTTATGGAGCAACTATGAAATGCTTACATGGATGCAGTCTATATGATCTTAAGGTATCGGAAGTCTTTTCTAGGTATCGGGTTTCTATTTAGCAGAGGGTCGTCTCTTGCCATCATGGTCTGTGCAGATGTTGACTATGCATGATGTCCTAAAGATAAGAAGTCTACCTCATGTTTGTTGTCTTCACATGGAATTTATTACTCTTGTGGAAAGTAAGAAGTAGATTATAGTCGCTAGATCGAATGCTAAATCCGAATACATAGCTATGGCATAGGGGAGCACTGGCATGATATGGGTCAGATCTGTTCTAACAGACTTAGCTATTGATGTAATCATGCCACATTATTCATTGCCAACAATCTATCATTTCGTGAGAGGACCAAACACAGCAAGGTAGATTGACATTACACATGAGACATGATACATAAGAGCTTCATTTCTACTTCCCACGTCAACTCATGGGAATAGACGACAGATATTTCACCAAGGCCCTAGCAAAGGGGCCACTCCAAAAGTGTTATTCTAAGCTGAGCATGGATGACGTCTATGCTCCATCTTAGCGGGTGGGTGTGTTGAGAGTTACTAGCATTTATATATTTCTTATTTGTCACTTTTGTAAAATTACCCTCTACGGTTTCTTTCTCTATATAAGAGAGCCATATAGCCTTGTGAGTAATAACTCATTCATTTTCATTTCGACAGAATATAATATATCCAGAAGGATTTATTATATCCACACAATTATCACATAATAAGTAAGAACTTAACATAAAACATGTAAAAAATAAAAAAGTACCTGTTGTCTTGGATCTTGGATGCAACAACATTTGGAGCTGTAAATCAAAGGTGGCGCTGGTGCCTTAAGGGAGATGTTACAGTGACCAGGCAGCGTCGACGCACTGAGGAGACGACAATGCCCTGAGGAGGAGGTGTTGGCATCCACCGGAGGCGGAGGTGCATGGAGCCCTAGGTCAAGAGTATGGTTTTCTGGAGATGTTACTAATAGAATAAATGCATGTTGGCTAAAGTGGAGAGGAGCCTCTACTATTCTCTGTGATAAGAAAATTCCTTTGAAAATCAAAGGAAAGTTTTACAAAGCAGCCGTGAGACCTGCTATGCTCTATGGATCTGAATGTTGGCATGTGAACCATAGACATGTACAGAGAATGGCTGTAGCATAAATAAAAATGCTAAGATGGATGTGTGGACATACACACACACACGTTTGTAAAGATCAGATTCGTAATGATGCAATCAGAAGGAAAGTTGGTGTAGATCTGATTGAGGATAAGATGCGAGAAAACCGCTTAAAGTGGTTTGGACATTTGTAAAGGAGGTCGGCTGATGCACCCATTAGGAGATACGAGTTTTGGGATGTTGAGCCAGCTAAAAGAGGGCAAGGAAGGTCCAAGAAGTGTTAAAACGTGACTATCCGAAGGGATCTTAGTTTTTTGGGTATAAGTCTGAATATGACCTAAAATAGATCTGAATGGAGGCATAGAATCCATGTAGTCAACCCTACTTAATGTGGGAGAAGGCTCTGTTGTTGTTGTTGGAATGTAAGGGTCGAGATTGGGAATGGGGGTCATGGGGTATAGGATCTCTCTTTAAATGAGTCATTTGCACAACAAGACCCCAAAAAATAAAAAACGCTTTGGCACTTGCTCCTCGTCTCGTCTCGCCTTCTTTCTGGGAATTGAGGTGTTCGCCTCACAGAAAACCAGTAAGGCACACGCCTCAAGGCTTTATTGGCATGCCTTGCCTATGCCAAGAGCACTTTGAGCCACGTTTTTTTCATACCTTGCTCAACAACACCACCTTTTCCCACATTAAGTAGGGTTGGTTACATGGATTCTTTGCCTCCATTCAGATCTATCTGGGGTCATTCTTAGGCTTAGATCCAAAAAACTGAGACCCCTTCGTATAACCTCATTCCTACACTTCTTGGGCCTTACCCTCTCTTAACCGGCTCAACATCCCAAAACTCGCATTTTCTAGCCGGTTCATCAGCTGACCTCCTTTGCAAATGGTCATACCAACTTAAGCAGTTTTCTCGCATCTTATCCTCGATCGGAGCTACACCAACTTTCACCTGATTGCATCATTTTGAATCCGATCTTTACGTGCGTGTCCGCACATCCACCTTAACATTTTCATTTCTACGACTACCATTTTCTGCACTATCTATGGTTCACAAGCCAACATTCAGATCCATAGAGCATAACATGTCTCACAGATGCTTTGTAAAACTTTCCTTTGATTTTAAAAGGAATTTTCTTATCACAGGGAACAACAGAGGCTCCTCTCTACTTTAGCCATCATGCATTTATTCTATTAGTAAAATCTCCATTAATTTCCCCATCATGTTGCAAAATAGATCCCATGTATCTAAAAGAATCTCTCTTCTGAATGTTTCGTCATCAATCTCCACCTCGATTTCTTCATCATTGCTTCCAACAAAAATACACTCCATATATTCATTTTTAGCCATATTTATACAAAATCCTTTAGTCTCCAATGCATGTCTCCAAACCTCAAGCTTCTCATTTACTCTATTTCTAGTCTTATCAATCAACACAATATCATCAGCAAATAATATACACCAAGGTATCTCATCCTAAATTAAACTTGTCAACTCGTTCATAATCAAAGTAAAAAGAAATGGACTCAAAGTTGAACCTTGATGTAAACCAATGTTGATGTCAAAATAGTCAGTTTTCCCAGTTTGGATCCTTACACAAGATAAAGCCCTATCATACATATCTTTTATGAGGTTAATGTAAATGACAAGTACATGTCTCGTATCTAAAACTCTCCACAGTATCTCACGTGAGACAGAATCATAAGCCTTCTCCAAATCAATAAAAATCATATTGAGGTTTTTCCTTTTAGCTCTATAAATCTCTATTGTTCTCCTCGGCAAATGGATGGCTTCAATGGTTGAGCGACCTGTTACGAATCGGAATTGGTTTTCTTTTACTTTGGAAACTTGCCTCAACCTTCTTTTGATCACACATTCCCAAATTTTCATAGTGTGACTCATCAGCTTGATACCTCTGTAATTTGAACAATTTTGAATGTTCCCTTTGTTCTTATAAAGAGGCACCACGATACTTCTCCTTCAATCTTCGGGCATTTTCTTGCTTCGCCAAATAAGTGAATAAATGTGTAAACCAAGTCAAACCACACTCACCTAAAACTCTCCTAACTTTTATAGGAATGTCATCCGATCCTACACCTTTCCTGAGTCTCATAACCTTCAAAGCCTCTTCTACTTTCTTTCTTTGTATTCGTTTATAGCTTGCACGATTCAAGTAACTTTCACTACTAGTTAGATCATCCAAAGTGAACTCTCTATTCCCTTCCCCAATGAAAAGCTTACGGAAATATTGCTTCCATCTAGTCTTTATATCTTTCTGAGTAACCAGCACACGACATTCCTCATCCTTAATGCATCTTACTTGAGAAAGGTCTTTGGTCTTTCTTTATCTTGCTTTGGCCAACCTGAATATATTCTTTTGCCCCTCCTTAGAGTTGAGATTTTTGTATAAAACTTCATTAGCTTTTGACTTAGCTTTGCTTATAGTATTCTTTGCTTCCTTCTTCGCTATTTTGTAGTTTGAGACAGTTTCATTTTTTCTATCCTTAGACATAGCTTTAAAGCATGCTCTTTTAATTTTGAGCTTCTCTTGAACCCCTCCACTCCACAAACAAGCCTCCTTTTGTCCTTGAGCTCCTCCCTTTGACTCGCCTAGCATCTCTTTGGCTACCTTTCGGATACAAGATGCTACCGCCTCCAACATCTCATTTGCACTTCCGCTACAATCCCAATATAAGTCTTCTAAAACCTTCTCCCTAAAGCTTGATTACTTCATTTGAAGATTCCACCATTTTAGTTCTAGTGATCTTGGAAACCCTCCTTTTCTTTACCAACCTTTTTATTTGCACATCCATGACTAATAAGCGATGTTAGATTGTCAAACTCTCTCTTGGAATTACTATGCAGTCTTTGCAACACAACCGATCTCTTCTCCTCAACGCAAGTAATCTATATGTGATCTAGTCAGGCCACTCTTATACGTAATTAAATGCTCATTCCTCTTGTTGAAGAGTGTTTGCTATGAAAAGATCAGAAGCCGTTACAAAATTCAGAATGACTTTTACCTCTTCATTTCTATCCTCGAAGCCATGGCCTCCATGAATACTAACATACCCTGAAGTATCCTTTCCTACATGTCCTTTAAGATCTCCACCTAGGCAAATCATTTCTCTTTGTGGGATTCCTTGCAAAATTATATCCAGATCCTCCCGAAAAGCTTGTTTAATCCTTTCATCTAAAGCAATTTGCGGTACATAAACTGAGATGATATACATAATTTCTTCTTCAAGCATCAATTTTAGCAAAATAATCTGATCCCCGAATCTTTGCACCTCAACCACACAATCATTCAAATCCTTATGAACAACTATTCTAGCACCGTTTCTACCTGTATCTTTACCTGAATACCAAAGTTTAAAGACTGTCTTCTCGATCTCCCTTGCTTTCCCCGAATCTTTGCACCTCAACCACACAATCATTCAAATCCTTATGAACAACCATTCTAGCACCGTTTCTACCTGTATCTTTACCTGAATACCAAAGTTTAAAGACTGTCTTCTCGATTTCCCTTGCTTTCTCTCCAACCCATTTTCTCTCTTGGAGACATAGTATCTGAATCTTCCTTCTTTCCATCATATCTACTATCTCCATCGATTTGCCAGACAAAGTGCCAATATTCCAGCTACCTATCCGCGACTTCCTTTGCAACCTCTTTTGGACTAACTTCTTTACTCCCATGCGCCCATCATGCGAGAACTCTTGCAAATTTTGGACTGCATACGGACGATGATAAAATGGAACAAGCTTATTTACTCGCTTGCGTTCCTCATGCAAGAACCCTTGCAAATTTTGAACTTTATTCGAGCAACGATGTAGCAGCCCTTGCCAATTTTCATTGCATTCGGACGATGCAAAGCGTCGCAAGTAGGGAACGCCCCAACGGAATCTAAATATTTTCTTAAATCTATGTTGAAAAGATCCGACTGTCTTGAGTCAACCTCCTAAATAGTATTTTTAAAAAATACTATTTAGGAAGCTGTCTCCAACTATTTTACGCTGGATGTCAGCTACCTGACGCAACCCTCTTCAATTTACCCGGGTTTGATACTGGGCATGGCTAAGTTTTTTTTTCATACCATGCTCACTGGGAGAAAAATGACAACTAGCCAAAATATAAGCGCAAGTTTTTAGTAGGACTACAAATAGCTTACTTTTGTATGTTTTCCATGTGCTACAGTTTGGTTCGTCACAGAAGTTGTGGTATTTTTTAAAGAATTTTACACTTATGCCCCTCTGAGTTTTTGCAGTTACCCTTATGCACCTATCTTTTTTGCGACAACATTTGTTCCAATGTTTTCTTACAAAATTCACAATATTGCTATTCTGTTATTACAGTCATGCCTTGTAATAACGAGTAGATTATGAATTTTGTAAGAATAAAGGGGCATATGTGTTTTTGCAAAAAAAGGAGCACATAAGTGTATTTGCAGAAACTCGAAAATTAAAAATTCATTTTCTAAAAATACCCCCATAAGAGGCAACTGTGATTCAAGTGGCAATTGTGATTCATTAGGCATGCTTGTCTGATCTACCCATTGAGTGTAGATTTCTTGTGATTACAAATTTCTATCTAAAAAAATGGCGAAACCTTCTCCTACTATAAGTAGGGCCGGCTACATTGATTCTTGCTCAAATCCATGTTGAAAGATTCGACTATTTTTTACGCTGGCCGTCGACTACTAACACAACCCCCACAAGGAGGATTTGAACCCTGGTCTTTTGGGTTGAGGCATACTGCACTATCACCGGACCATTTAAGTGGGTCACAAATTTCTGTCACCAAAATTTTATTGTGTAGCATTCTTTATTTGTTCTAAAATATGTTTTTTTATGAATATGCTATTGGTCACTGATTTAGTTTATTTAGGCTTATGTTTTTTTTTTTATAAAACACCACTCGTTCTCTTAGGTTGCAAAACAAGAAAATCAATTAATTATGAAGGAAAAGGAAGATATGTCTATCAGGCTTTCACAAGCTGAAAGGATGTTACAAGAGAGCAAGCATACAATACAGAAGCTTCAAGAAGACAATTCAAAACTACATCGTGCAGTGGAGCAGAGCATGACAAGGATAAATAGGATGTCGATGGATTCTGATTTCTATGTGGACAGGTTACGTTTTTTTGCAATTTTTCTTGCATGCCAATTTCCCCCGCCTTGTCTGCATGACCATTTTCTAAAGATTACAGTTTGAAAGAACGTTGAAGTCCACGCTTCATAGTTTTTTAAAAAAATTACAGGGCTAACACATGCATCGTGAGGGTTCTTGAAAGCACGTAAATCTTGTTTTGGCTGCTGAAATCGGAACAATAAATGACAGCATGATCTTGACCTTCAAACACACTGGTGTATGACTTGTGCACATCGACTGCAAAATAATGTTTCATATGCACACTGGTTTTCAGAGCACTGGTTCCATGCGCTTTTATTCTCCATCCCATGCAGGCATGCGAGGGCTCATGTGCATGCACAGTATATACACATTGTCAAATACATGGACCCTGAAATATTAGAAAAGTCCGGAGTCAGCTTTTCATCGATTGCAACATGGTACAAAAATTTTTGGGGTTTCAAACTGTTGAGCCCTATGTATCCTGATATTGGTATTGGTAAGTTGTTGAATAGAAATAAGGAATGCCATGATGCATGAGAGTCTATTTCCGATGAGCACCATCTTCTACGGTTTCTCTATCATGTACTCCGATTTTAAATAGTGAGATCTCTCTTTGCCCATGGGGTTTTTCCCCGCTACACCAGTGAGGTTTTCCAAGTAAATATTCTTCTCCTCTATGTGATTACTTGTTAATTGTGTGTTTGCTTGGATGTGTCCCAACACAAATTCATCTTGAACGTGAGTTGCTGCAATGCGGTCCAGAAACTTGAGTTGTTTGCTGTCAATACACAACTTTATTTGGAGTTAAACTGCATATGGAATTTGGAAGGTAATGCATGTTTTTTTGAAAAATGACTGGGAAGCTATTACTGTTTGGGAAGTTTTTCATATGACCCCATATATCAGAAATTGCAAACGACTGCACGTTAAAAATGGTGCAGGAACTTCCAGGGATTACACTTTGGTCTTAAAATTTGAGATTGGTTTTCTTTTCCTCTTTGTTTGTTCCCTTGTTAAAACAAGTCCTTAGCATTTTAACAAGGCAGAAAAATTGGAGTTAAGAAGGAAAAATGATTATTTATATAAAACTTGTCTTGTAGCTTCAACTCTATTAGTATCTCCCTCTGTTTGGCCAAGAACTTCTGTTCGGGGAGGTATCGGAGGCAGGGGAGAACTAAAGTGCCGAGCTGTGCTACTACTTACTTCTTAACGCTAAATTGACACTATTGTTCCTGATGTCACCTCGTTATCATTTTAGCTGTTATGGCAATCGCTACACTCTTAAGGTGCTTCGGATATATTCTTGTGTGACCACCATTCTTTACCTGGAGTTTACTGCCACTTGGAACTCCATCTTTCCCAACTTGGTTTTCGAGATTTCTACTTGTTATGTAAGGCTTTTGCTTCTCCATGGATAAAGGAAAGTTGAGCAGAAAGCTTCATCTTATATTTTTACTGGAGTTTCTTCCGCTACCATGTTTGGTAGATCTACTTGCTACTCAAGTCTTACAGTTCTACCCTACCTTTGCTAGCCGCGTGTCATTTTATAGTTTTGTAGATAAGCTTTAAATTGACAATCAGTTTTCTTTTGCTGAGAACTAGCAGCACTTCTACACATATACACTCACGCACACACCCACCCACCCACACACACACACACATGCACACACACACACACACTTGCGCACGCATGCACACACACTTACCCACACTTGCACCCACACACACTCGCACGCATGCACTTACGCGCACACGCACACTCGCACATCCACCCACACATCCACCCACCCACACACACATGCACACACACACACAAATGAATAAAAATAGATGATTTACTCACGAGAAGGATAATAGAATCATCATATTATTTTGGTCGCTTCTCCCGTGTTGCAAGGGAGAAGCGACCAAAATACATCATATCTTGCACACACACACATGCACACGCACACTTTTTTTTCTCCTGTGTTGCAAGGAGATTTTTTTCCCAATTTCCCAATCTTGGAGTTGACTAATTATTGCCTTTGGTGCTTATTATATCAACGAATGGAGAATTGCTCGAGGTAAAGCATCAAGCATGCTGTTGCCTTTGAGATTAGAGGAGAATGATGCTCGAGGGAATTATTAACACAATCTTTCTCATTTCTGTTTACTCTTGGGGTATAATGATCCTGAAAAATCACACTTGGAATAAAATCCGCCTACAGAGTATCTGGCAATCATTCGGCTAAACTTAGGTTGTAAATCCAAATCTTGCATCTGCATGTGATTTTTAAAAAGCCTCAATGCTAAATTTTGATTCTTTTGCTTCATAGATATTATTCTGTCCGTACCCTTGCCTGGAATTTAAGAGCCGTGGTGGTAATCTCGTTCATCCTATGATGTGGATGTTCTTGTTGCCTATCACTTTGTCTTGCTGTTTTTTCTTCAAACTTGTTATTTAAGGCATCCAGTGAAGCATTACATTGGTATGTTCACGGATATGAATCTCCAACTTCAAGTAACTAGTTTTTATGCAACCTGCAGGCGGATTGTGATTAAGTTGTTGGTGACATATTTCCAAAGGAATCACAGTAAGGAGGTAAATGTCAACGAGCTTGTGGCATCTTTCGTAGCCAATTGCGCCAATGTTTACGAAGTTCAGATGTTCGCAGGTCCTGGACCTTATGGTGCGTATGCTGGGTTTCTCTGATGAAGATAAACAAAGAATTGGTTTTGCTCAGCAAACTGCCGGAAAGGGAGCTGTTCGTGGTGTTCTTGGTTTGCCTGGTCGGCTGGTCGGTGGCATCTTGGGAGGAAAAACACCGGCTTCTTCCGAGGTCCCATCTGAAAACCAGGTACAATTTTATACTCGACTTCTTACGCCTCCCGTTGCTCAAGAGTGTTATTTATAGGAGTGAATTAACTATTCTTGTAGGAAACCGGTCACCCATATTTTATGATTAATGTGAAGCATCACTTGAAATAATATTGAGTAGTAATATGATTTCACACTTAAAATGCATGTGCTAGCAATTAATGAGGAGTTTCTAAACATTGAAGATTTGGTATTTTTAAAACGGAAGCGGCTCTTTTTAAATTTAAGTATTCAACAACTTCAAAGGCTTCGATATTGTATGCCCTATAAGATGAAGTCATGCAAAGTCTGACAGTCTCGAATGGTGGTGAAGGATCATATAGCAATTCTATAATGATAAATTATGGAGTTTATCTTATGACATGTTTGATCGCTGTAATTTCATTTGTTTTTTATGATTGCCCACCTCAAATCACACGCGTGCATGCACACATTTTAATCCCCCAACCCACACAATCACACGCACAAACCCACACATGTGTGCACACACACACACACAAACATGCCATAAGTATATTTATTATAATTATCTACATTTTTAGAGGGGATCTTTAGACGTGTGCCCTTCTGAGTTTTTCCAACGACACTTGTGCCCATAACTTTTTTGCAACGATGATCCCTCTAGAAGGAGATGATTATATCAATCAAATCTTTTAGTTACTTCACTTTTTTGCAATTACACTTGTGCACTTGTATTCTTACAAAATTCACAGCACCCTTTTGTTAGCGTAATATAAGTGCACGCATAAGAATGGCGGGACACTACCGTGACTTTTTTTAGGATATAAGACAATTTTTGGCAAAAAAAAGATAGGTACGTACGTGTTATTGGGAAAAAAAACTCGGATAGACACAAGCGTAAAATCCCTTTTTAGAAATACAATCAAACAAGTTGTTAGTGCATGATAGAAACTAAGGCAGCAAGTATAAGCTGTGCACATAGAGGAGAAAGAAAAACATGCAAAGACAATTTATGTGGTAAAATGTCGGTTTCAGTCACCATTTCGGTATCGACCAAAACAGAATTTCGATGGAATTTCGGTAGAATTTCGACCGGAATTTCGGTCATTTCGATCATTTTTTGTACTAGGACCTCCATATTTCGGTCATTTCTGTCATTTCGATCGAATTTCGATTTCGACTGGATATCGATATTCGACAGAAATTCGACCGAATTTCGCTGAAATTTGAGGACTACACTCTTCCGCCTCATCGACGGCTGTCGTCTAGACAAAACCCGAGCTCAGATTCTATTCTCCGTTTCAATAGAGAGCTATCTAGGGGAAACTCAGCATCGACTAACTGTATCATATTCTTGCAATTACCATGTGCTTCTTTTGTTCCAGTCTTTCGCGGATCTCTGGGTTGATTTCCTTCTCAAGGAGACGGAACAGCGAGGGAGACTAGAAGCTGAATCTGTCAGTCAGCCCTCAAGCACGCAAGAGAAGAGTTCAGCCACCACCTTCGGTTCCTTGGGAACAACCACCCCGAGTCAATCCAGCCCTCTGACTCAATATCCATCAGCAAACCGGTTCGCCTCCCCTTTCCCCAGGCAGAAGCAGCCGTTCGAGCCAGATTCCGAATTCGCAACAGTCCCTCTCTCGTCGTCGGCCTCCCCATCGACCGAGAGCGGCTCTCGGCTCTCCAGACTGCTGCAGAGATGATAGAACACTGCTTTGTATCAGGGTGCGTGATTTCTGTGGATGCATTTGTTCATTATTGTTATTTTTAGCATTCCTTCATATGTTTATATAGTTACAAAATATATAGCTCTTGTACCCTGTCAGTGATGGTTGTTATTATTTTTTTTCTTCTGGTTTTTATAGTCCTCTATAATCAATATATACCCCTCACAACTTATAATGTTATTGCTAGTAGATCACTGTTATGGAGCTTTACACTCTTAGGTGAGGTTGATGCTTCCCCGTTTGCGTATTCCGTCGACTCGCTCTTGGCAGCGCGTCGGAAAAACGTGCTAGAGAGCGAGTTGGTCTCATAAGCTTTGAATGTGGTGGTGTGTTGACGAGGGAAATGATTTGCATGGGAGAAATATTAGAGCGACTAAGAGGAAGAAGGGGAAGACGTGTCGGTAATGCGGGGTTTGGGTGAAGTCCTAGTTTCATACCCTAACTTGACACATAAAATAACTAATTATTGGAATTACTAAATCACCCATTTTATATTTTTGAGAACTTGCATAATATTAATATACTTAAGGGTCAATTACAAAAAAAGAGTTCTATCTTTACCTCAGTTGGAATTTGTGCTACGCCGCTAGTTATTTTCTAGAGAGCGAACGAGAGAGATGATGGGTTTTGGGGATTTAGGGTTTTGGGATGGGAAAGTGTTGCTGATGGGCAAGATGGTGATCGATGGTCATTTCCCCCTCCTAATGGCAGGTTTATATAGGGTGTGAGCCCTCTTGTTGTATACTCCTTCACTCACGTGCGATGGTTAGTGTAACACCCCAGCCTCCAGACGTAGTTTGACATCAGAAATTTACAAAGTGTGAGAGTGGGTTATAAGAGTGGGGGGTTGCTACTTTGTAACTTGGGCTTAAGCATTTTGGACGGTGGTCAACGAGTCCAAATTTAATAAGTTGTCAGGGTCAGTTTTCTCAGATAAAGTATCAGGGAATTAAGCTTGAGAAGTTATAAATGGTAGAGTTAATTTATCTTTGATAGTGGAAAAGGTTATCTCAGAGTTGGAGCTATCCTACAAAGAGATGAGGAAAAAGGCTACCCATAAGCATGCAACTATCACTGTCACTGGGAATAAGTGATGGGATATGTCATGATGAGGAGTAACACCTTAACCCTCAAACGTAATCTCACATCGGGAATTCACAAATTGTAACTATGAACTTAGGCTTAAGCATTTTGGGTGATTGTCAACGGGTCTAACTGGATCCAAATCCTACAAGTTGTCAGGCTTGTTTTCCCAAATAACGAACCGGAGATCTAAGCTCGGGATGTTACAGTTAAGATCTCCTACGAGACCCAGCTTCGTCACAACCGTCGGATGTGGTCGCTTGAACGCTGTCATCGGAGGCCATTCAACAAGGTCAACGCTGCATTGGAGACAAAATATGATCGTGATTCCCTCTTAGTCACACTTAGAAAGTGAGGATAATAACCTCGGTTTTGATGAAAAGATGGGTTTTTTAGTTTACCGCATTAAAAAAATCCTATAGCTCGACTGATCCTAATTGATCAGTCGATTACCTGGCTTGTTTGTTGGTCGGACTTTTTTTTTCTTTTTCTAAAGCAAACTTCATTTAAGAGGCTTAATGTTTGATTAGAATTAAATTATTTTCTTTATTTCATTACGATCATAAGAAAATGCAAAATTTTATTTAAATATATAAGTTGATGCGTAAAGATGATTTATATCTATAAAATAATTAAAGAATACAAAATTGACTAGAGTCCAATATATCTGATTAGTCGGTTGACTGTCGATGATCCCTGGTTAGTAATCCGATAAATCCTAGACTGAATATCCAGCATCAAATTTTTCAACATTCGAAGATAATAGTTCACGAAATAAGATATATCTATGATGGCATATAGTGAAAAATCCACAAAAAGGACTTCCCGAATCCGTTAGGCACCATTGAAATCAAAGAAGTAAAAGGGGATTTTTACGTCACGACCCTTTAAATCATGTCCAATAACATTGTATCCTATGTAATCTTGGAATTGCACTACGACCCTTGTAAATTACAACAAGGGTGTGTGTTAAATAGAGTAAGATTATAGGTATAACATTATTTATTAATGCAACGTAAGGATCGTGTATCTTTGTAATATCTTGAATGATTAAAAACAAAATTTAAAAGGAAGAACAAAGCTTTTCTATAACGTGTCCATAAGTATGGTATAAACTTATCAAAATTTTTTGATACTATAGTAAAGGCAGTCAAAAACTAAATTAATTGTATAAGGTGAGTAATATATGGTGTTGATGCTTATAAAGTATCGCTTGAGAAATGATACACGTTTTGAATTAGTCGGTCGTGAAGCAAGTAAATCTCCAATTAGTTGCGGCTAAGTATAGTGATAAGTATGGAATAATTGAAATCTACCGGGAATATGGGATAGTCTGAGAGAAGGGATCGACTAACACGCACGAGGACAAAATAGTACAAGGTAGTGCACAACCTTGTGGTCTGGTTCCCAAATTTATCGCAGTGGAAGGTGATGTGATAGAGAGGGATTGTGAAATAATCTAATGACAATATCAAGTAAAAAATCTTGAGCTACAATAGTAGAGATAAACAAGATGCAAACCATAATAGCACACGATGATTTTAACGTGGAACACTAAGTAGTTGAAAACAAACGACCCAGAATCTCGTTTTAAGATTTTCAGTTCACTTTCTTGTCAAAGAATTCTTCCACTATCCACACTACTATAAATCGAGGGTGATACAACCTCATGTACAACATGTACCCTTCCTTGGATAATCTTCGTGGAAGATTTTATCTTCCTCGGAGAAAGGAATCACAACCGGGGCATCTATTCAACAATACTAAAAGAAAACCTAATGGGTTGTTAGTATATAAATTGAACAAACATGCTTACTTGAGTGAGTATGAACAAGGCAAGTGAGGTTTGGTGGAGATGAATGGGAGTTCGAGAACACTGGAGCATTTGAGAGCTTGAAACTTAAAATTTAGCATACAAAATGTAGCTCACAACCACTTAGAAGTGTATATATGGATTCTTATTATGGGTGTGTTGTAAAAAAGTCCACATATAGTGTAAACTAGTCCAAATTATTCGACTAAAAATAAAATTAATCAAAAGAAATAATTAGTTGGTTGAACATAATGGTTAATCGACTGCGAATATTTTTCTAGTAATTTCAAAGTCCAACATTCCATTTTATGGTCGTGGAGCATAGAATTAGCTGACTAATGAAATGTATCAATCGGCTGAAAAATAGAATCCAGAATCATGTTACCAGAAAGTGAATTTATTCCACTAGGATAGTTAATTAAATCGACTGAGAGTAGGATTAATTGAATAAAGGGGAAATTACTTGATTGAAAATGTTGTAGAACCCATTTCTAAGAGGTATATGTGATGCAATACTTGCTCGGGGTTTATTCTAATGAAATTAAAGTCTTTGACTTTGTCTTGAACTTTAACTCCTTTGAGTTTGAGCATGAGATTGAGTTCCTAAGACTTGAACTCCTCCTTTATATATTTGAGCTTTCGATTGATACTTCAATTTCCTTGCATTTAATTGGTACAACACTTTCTTAAATAGCTATAGCACTTTCTTTGCAGCTTTAAGTCCTTTATTAAATTTTCTCTATCTGAAACATCAGTCTCACAACACAAATTTACAAACTAACTCTTTCCCATTATCAAAATCTAAGTCATTAACAGATAATACTTACCATATTCGCTACGCATTCATACTAAGACTTGGATTAATGATTCCATGGATGAGAAGTATTATCCAAACCAACTTCTCATGGATACTTTTCTTAGGTCTATCAAAGGAATTACACGCCTAATAATATTGAATAAGTGAACATGTTCTTGACGCGGAAACTAAGTCAGCTACATGCTTACGATGAAACAGATTTAAGCCAGTCACATGCCCTCGACATAACTTACATGCTAAGAGTGCAATACATGAAGAGGTATAGGTGCGACAGTTGGCAGTATATATGGTTCGTAACCTTGCTTCTGCGCTCGAGTGGTTGCTCCTTGTCTAGTTTATATAGTGATATATGTATAATGTTGATGTTCGATCAACCACGTTGGATTTCTCTTTAGGTGACGTCAAGCTTGAGATGGAGGCTTGTGTGTCGTAGTTTACTCTACTAGACATGTAGTTAGAGTCGGTTTCCTATCGACTTTTTTTGTTGGTTTTCATTTGGTTCCCATCTTCTACTCGTTATACTTTTTATGTATTCAAATTATATGATTATTCTCTATTTTAAATTTTTTCTCTTTTCAATTTGATTGGTCGTGGACATGTATATTTATTTGCTTATATGTTTCATTTTTGTAGTAGTGTTATGTGATGTTGGTATTTGCGATGTGCTTAATGTTATTGGTTCGAAAACCTCGATCCCATATGATGATGTGTGCACCCTATCGCCATGGATTAGGGATGCTCACATTTTGTAACTTTTCCATTTCAAATGGCAATTGTTATCGAGGAAAATTGGTAATGACAACTTGTTAATTTAGATCGTTTATCCAAGCAAATAAAGGAGAGAGAGAAAAATTCAAGGAATTTGGTTACCTATTTATCAAGTAACTGGATAAATATGTGTAAAGTTGGAAGTTTGTTACTTATTATGCATTCAGAATTAATGGGTATAATTGATGGGCATCAAATTCAATATTTTTTTTGTGAATTTTAATAGACGTTTCCATTAAGATTTTGGGCAAAAGGAATGCTTATGAAGCTATGAAATATTGGAATCAAATGTTATAATTGAATTATATCTAACATTATTACATTTTAAACAAAATGGTGATACTCTATGATTATATCCAAAAAGATGGAATTAAATTGGAATTAAATTTCAGACAACATGTAATTAAATTGGATTTACAGGTGGATTTCCTTCTAATGAAATGTCACATCAAATTAATGTGATTATTCGACTAAGAACGGGCAACCCAAAGGGTATAATTAACTATTTCAAGAGTTAATGATGTTAATTTTGATTTAGTAGTATTCTCTACCAATGCACTTGCAAAGTTTAACTTATTATATTTTTTTAAAAAAAATATGGAGTTTTTACACCATGACCCTTAAAATTTTCCCAGATTACACAGTAACCCTTATGACATAAAATTACACCGCGACCCCTATGATATTACTTATTTTACATCACAACTTTTGTACAAGGACATACTTTAAATGAGTAAGATTATAATGGGTCATGGTACAAAGACCACAGGGCTTATTGTGTAATTGAGCAATATTTTAGGGGCCTAATGTAGAAACTCAAAACAGTAGTTTGAAAATTTTAGGGGTTTTCATACTTGTGCCGTCTCGAATTTCCCCAGTTATTATACTAATGTTCCTACCTTTTTGGAATAGCACTTGTGTCCTTATATTTTTAAAAAATTTACAGTATTACCCTTATGTTATTACACTTATGACCCTAAATACATTAATGAAAGGATAATACTATGGATTTTGTAAGAATATAGGTGCAAAAATTTTATTGCAAAAGGTAAGGGCATTAGCGCATTTTTGATACTTAGCGGGGTACAAGTATAAAATCCTAAAAATATAACATATTGATTAGAGGAAGAGAAATTTTAACCTTATTTGACTAAATCCATATAATTAAAATTTTCTCCGTACCTTAACCATGGCACCCAACATGGTATTGTTTTTATTTTTATTTGCAAGAAAAAAGAATTTTGTACAAATTTATAAATTATTTAACCCATTCTCTCAAATTTAAACACAACTTTGCAATACTAATTCAAAACTACCTGTTTTCATTAGATATGAGGATTTTTTACACTTGTACCCCTTCACACGATTCTGCAATTACAATTATGCTCCAACCTTTTTGCAATAACGCATGTACCCATTTATTCATACAAAATTCACAATATAGCCCTTCTATTATTACACTTATGCCCCTATATCACATCAGCGGAAATGCAATAATGTAAATTTTGTAAGTATATAGGGACATGAGTGTTATTGAAAAAAAAGTTAGGGCATAATTGTAATTACAGAATCTTGGAGGGGTACAAGTATAAAACCTCTAGATTTAAACACCAAATTTAATTTTGTTCCCATAAACAAGCAAATTATTATGTGTTGCATGTTATCAAGTCAAGAACAAAGAAATTTACATGAGTGTGTTCTTACAAGTAAGAAGAGAAAATTGCACAAATGCACATGAATTATATATCCAACTTCAATATTTTACTCGTAATTTAAGTTACAACAATGTGCTACCCGATCTTTAAGATTTGTTTTGATATAGTTGGGGGCTAACGTGATCTTGGTCACGAAACACATGATCGCAAGCAATTGATAGCTTATGATCGATTTGAATCGCAACTTGAAATGGGTTGACTTAGACCTAGCCCATGGTCTACCACAACCTCTCCTCCAAGACAAGGATTCTAGCCAAGATTTGATACACATCAATGTGCAATTGGGGATCTAGGAAGGGCAAGTGGATATAGATTAGTATCCATTGATGTGATCTAGTGAATGCCAACACTTTGATGTTGAAATTTGTACGGATGGATCACTTTTTGTGGTGGGCAATTTGTGGCCCGATCCTATCCTTTCTTAAGCTCCAACATCGCCCTCTTAATTTAGATTATTGCTTAAAATTTGTAGGGCTCATATTTATTCCTTTTCCTCTTCAAACGGTTGATCATTAGCCACCCAATCAAATCCAATTTTATTTTACTTTCAAACCAATATTTTAACCTATTTCTTCTTGATAAGAAATCTCGGCATTTCCCCCGTTATCTCATATTTTCTTTATTATCAAAATAATTATGATTTTTCATGCTTGTGTCTCTTCGAGATTATGCAATTACAATTATATCCCTACCTTTTTACAATAACACTTGTGTCCCCAAATCCTTACAAAATTTACAATATTGCTCTTCTATCATCACATTTATGCCCTATATTACATCAAAAGAAAGGCATTACTATGACTCTTATCGACTTGTGTTCTAGACTAGCTCGTCGAGTGGTACCTTCGACTAATGTTCTCATCCTCGGTTATGGTTGTTTCGATTATTGGCACCACACGAACTAAGTCTAGGACAATCGAAGATCAACAGAAACCCGCTACTATATATTTATCACTCAGACAACTACATTATCGTGTATGTCCTACAAGTGAACGCTAACTCAGACGACAAGAGGCATGAACTCCCCATTCCACATCAACTACTCTGGCTTACAAAAGCTTTCTGCAAGAGCCATCAAGCGAAGCGAACTAGGTTGTCCCATTGAACAAACAGAGGAGGGGATCAGGATATCGATGTAAGGAACACCGATGTGATTTATACTTAATCATCAATGGAATTGGACATCTCCCATAAATTTCTAAATAAATATGGACATTTTAATATAGTTGTTTTAGAGGAACAAATGATATTTATGGCTATCAACTGGATGAAATTATTAAGTCGAATTTTCATAAATTAAAAGATGTCATTTTTGAAGAAAAAAATAAAAAAATACCATGTATTTTGAACAAATCATACGTGGGTTTTTATGCAATATTATAATAAAAAGGGGGTGTAAATAATAATGCTCTCTTTAAAATACATATAACACAAAATTACCATCTCTTCACTTTTCAGGAACAGGCAAATGGAGCAGTCTCCTCTGAATAGTTGTTTGTAACTTGCTAGAAATGGTGTTGTGTTTAGAAGGGAGAGACTTTACCTAGAAAATATTTTGGTGCATGCTAGAATCCTTCGGGATTCTTGGTTCTTATAACTTTTTTCTAAACTTGTGAATATATAGTTTCTTGGGTGTACGTCTTTACGACGTGACACCATTTTTTCCTTAAAAAAAGATTTTAGGGGCCATGATGTAAAAACACCTTTCCGGTTTAAGTTAGGGTTCATTTCACGTGCAGTCTTCTGAAATTCTAAAATTACAGCTTTTGCTCCTGCACTCTTTCCAATAACATTTGTGCTCTTGTATTCTTATCAAATTCATCATCTTGACCTTCCATTATTACACTTATGCTCCTATAATATAAGAGTAGTATTGTGAATTTTGTAAGAATACACGGGCATTCGTGTTACTGAAAAAAGGTAGGGACACAACTGTAATTGTAGGATCTCAGAGGGAACAAGTGGTAAAACTCTTAATTTATTATCAAATAAGTATGGATCTTGAAAAATTATCAAATATAGATATCTATATTCATATATTAATTGAATATGAATCCGAATACGATCGAAAAAATCTGAATTGAGATCTGAATAAGCAAATATAATATTTTGTAATACATGCAATATAAGGTAACAACCTAATGGGTGCACCATTCTTATGTCTTTTAATAATACTTACCAATGCATACCTCGTGCATACTGTATTGATGGTATAAAAATGGATTTTATATTAAAAAAATCTATGTAATTTTATATTTACATATATAACCCTCGATAATTCATATTTACACAAGAAATATTGAATATTCACTATGTCTTACACCCATAACCCAATGACATGTTGGTCCAATAACTCAACCACTCATGTGAGTTAACATAACACACATATCTTAAGGTTAACATTTACTCATTTTTTTAGTTTTTTTTTAAAATAATTGGTGGCACCCTCTTCCATCTTCCCCTCCTCCCCTGCTATCCCCAACAACCCCCTCCTCTAGACCCCATAACCCCCTTCTCCACCCCATCCACTACCTCATCAGCTAGGGTGGATCATAGGGCCGGGCCAGCCCGGACCCAGCTCTGACCTGACCCACCAAAACCCGGACCCGGCCCGAACCCGATGGTTTTATGGGCCGGGTTAGGGCCTTCATTTCCTTGAAAATTGGCAACCGGGCCGGGCCTAACCCGGACCCGCAATAACCCGACAAAACCCGCAGGCCCGAGGTCCCACTGTTTTCACTATTCTCAAATCCCAAAACAGTCTCTCCATTCATCCTCCAATCAATGGAGGCTCCATTCATTCTTCCGCCAATTTGCATCTCAAGTAGAAGGTTTTGGTATGGATGTATATTGAATGTAGCATCCATGTTTTGTTTGTTAAATGAATTTAATTACAGAGGATTTAAACATAAAGGTTTCGGTTTTGAACCGTATATTCTATGTCCACTGGTGATGGGCATGTGGTTAGTATCTACTTGTCGAGTCTAAGATTTTATTAAGTTCTTGGGTCTGAAGGTGCATCTTTGTATACTTTGTGCTTAACTTAACTGTTGGGTTCAGGTTCTGTTGTTTTGGTCGAATATGTGTATTTATGTGTGTTAGATATCTCTTTTGGGATATGAGTTTGAGTTGGAAATGGACAGTTGGTTGTTTAGATTGGTTGCTAGCTCACTTGCGCATATTTTTGTTTATTAAAAAATGGATTAATATTCACAGTTGTATTTCAGAGACATGCACCTATAGTCTTTCATTGCTGCTCTTCGAATTTTCATTAGACACACGTTCTGTTGTATCTTGCTGTAATATGGTAGTCTGATGGAGATTACTTATTCTTTGTTTATTCTTATGAAATCCACCACAAATTAGCAAGTATTTGGTGTCTCAAAGTCTGGTTCTTTGTGCTTAGTCATCCAAATGTCTCAGATGACCAGATCTGTATATTGCATATTTAGACAACAAAAAAATCACCTAATAATGTAACCGGGCCAAGCCCGACCCGAACCCGGACCCGAAGTAGTGGGCCTTGGGTCAGGTCCGGGTAGGCATTCTCTTGAAATTTCCGGGCCTCAACTCGGCCCAAAGCCCGAGAGAAAATGGTAGGCTCGGGTCGGGCTTTCTCGGGTCGGGTCGGGTCGAGCCCAATGCTCCACCCTACCATCAGCCAACCCCTTTAGCCCCTCTACGCAACAACACCCCCCACCTCTCTAGCCCGCTTCATCGCCCCTCCCCTGCCCTCTCCTCTAACCCCCTCCAGATCCTTTGTTGCCCCCTCCTCCAGCCTACTTCGCCCCTTGCATCCACTCCTCCATCCCCCTCGACCTCCATTACGAACATGTATTTTTCAGAACAAGGGAAGAGAGGTCCTGACTTCCCGATAATGGTGTGGGTGTCAGACATCGCATGAGGATGACGATGGCACCATGGATGATGACTCGAAGCCACAATATGTGTAGAAGAGGGAGGAGGAGTGGCATCAATTGTAGATAAGGTGAAATCTAAAAGGTGAATTATTAAATATTTAATGGATTTTGTCATAGTTAATAGAGAAATGGATGGAAATTAACACATGGTTATGTCATACAATAGTTAAAGGCTATTCTGGGTCCTAGGTATAGTTCACAATTATATATGGTTATGTACATAAATATGAAATTATACATGGTTATGGGTATAAAAATCCCTATAAAAAGTATAATATGAAAGATAAATATAGCCATCGTCATAATAAATGTCAAAATTAAATTCAAGTATAAATATAAAACTTATTTATTCAAAAATAGATGTTTTAAAATGAGCTTTGAAACAAAAATCTGACTACATAGTGATAGACTCAAGCACCACAACCAATGTACCAATGCAACGTGATATATGTGTTAGAAAATCCAATTTTAAATAAAGAAGCAAAAAATGTATGAGGTGCCAAACTAAAACTCCGACTGTTAAGCATTTATAATTATGTTACGATTGATATACCAATGTGATTCTCTGTGTTAAAAGTAAGGGTTTTTATCAGTTGTTCCCTCTGAGATAATGCAATCTCAGTTATGTCTCTTTCTTTTTTGGAATATCAGTTGTGCCTCTGACTTCTTGTTGTTCTGTCACTTGTGTCCCTTGGGTTAGTTGTCGTCCATCCCCAATGCAAATGGACATTAACTTTGGAGACGCGAAGGGAATTAAATTAAAAAAAGTGAGAGGTCTTTCCTCCCCCTCCCCTTCTCCTTCCTCCCCATCCTCCTCCTCTGACGACGACGAACCATGCTCCTCCTCCTCCCATCCTTCTCCTCTGCTCCAACCTCCTCCACACCCCTCCTCCCCCACTCCCCCTTCTCCTCCTCCGCCCCCAGCCTCCTCCTCCCCCTCCTTCGCCTCTAGCCTCCTCGTCCTACACTCAAACCTCCTCCTCCTCCTACGCCCCCTCCTCTAGTGCCCCTCCTTCTCCTCTGCTCCCTCCTCCACTGTCCCATGCTCCTCATACTCCGCCCCTTGCTCCTCCACCACTCCACGATGCATGGGACAGAGGAGATGTTGGACATGCGAGCCCACGACTAGCCATTATGCAATAAATGTTATTGCACATATCATTCCCTGATCTGAAATGAAGAATAAATAATTTGCATATTAGGTCCCTTAGTACAATTAGGATTATGTACCATGGCCACCTTGATGATCATACATCTGTTGATTCAATAATTGAATCATAGAGGATGGTGCTTGGATGAATATCTAAAGGGTTAGATCGAGGACTCATCAAGCACCGTCAAATGATTGTTAAGATGTGATCTCCAGCCTGAGTAGGAGATGGCAATCCTTTCTCACATAGGTTGATATCTGACCGACCTCTTGATACATGTCCTCTTCATAGGAATAGAGATTCGAGGTGTCAGATTAGTTAGGTCAAAGATTTGACTTAACGAGATCGAGATAACAAAAGTCCTATATCGTATGCTGTCACGATACAGGCACGCATCCTCTGACCGAAGATAGGTGTGTTACTATATGTCTGAGTATGTACATTTGGCAAACCAATAGGTTGATGATCTAACCAAGATCTATACACCGACGTGCTGGTGTGCATATAAGGGCATATGAGTAATACGATCTCTCAAAGGGATCATACATGTTTATTTACTGAACCGGAAGACATGAGCTCACTCATGAGATATTGGGAAGAATCAAATTCTGTGCGCACGGTCGTCTCGCTTTGGAAGCTTGACTGAATTTGTAGGTTCGATATATACTTTTGGAAAGTATATGATCAAGACCTAGGTGTGATATACGCTTTTGGAAAGTATATGATCGATACCAACTCCCAATGATCAAATGAGAAACTTACTGACAAAACCCTGAAGTAGACAGTATAAAGTTGATCTAATACTTCGGGTTTATTCTGAGTCTTCCAGTATGCAGGATGTACAGCTATTGGGAATACCTGAGGGTGATGTGATCATAAACGATTTTATAACTATGACACTTCCATTCCTAGGGAGTGATGAAACGGGTCTGGATTTTAGTGACTTCTCTCAGTAGAGAAGTAATCTGATCTTGGTCCAAATGTTGGACATTGATCTGAATGTGATTCAGATGCAATGAGAATATTAGATTTGCGGTCGTGATTTTATCAAGCATCTATGGGAGGCTCGAGATATGGATTTGAGATGTGATCTCAATATCCAAGTCACTATATGTGGAACAATACAATCGCCATGTCCTTATCTCCAAGTATCTGCGGAGAAAGCGTATTATCCTTGAAAGAGTTCATGGATAATTTCATTGTTGATATATGTATCCAAGCATCGAGAAAATTGATAACTAAATGTGATTTAATTATCATGGATAATATGAATTTGATTCATATTATAAGGAGAGATATCTAAGATAATTAAATGTGATTTAATTATCAAAGATATAAATAATATGAATGTGATTCATGTTGTTTGGGCACATGAGAAAAGAGATCTAAGATGATTAAATGTGATTTAATTATCATGGATATGAATATGGATAGCACTATCCGTATTAATCATATATACTATAAATGTGATTTATAATATATTAGAGAGAGCATAATATGTTTTATATTTGTTGATTAATTGTTAATGTGAATTGGATTTACATTGAACGATTAATTGAAAATATAATTACATTTAGTTTTGGGTTGTGAATGAGATTCACATTTTTTCAATGGCTTGATTGATATTTTCCAAAAGGTAATTTGTAATTATTTTGACAAGAGTTATAGGAGATATCATGAGATAATAAGATCTCACAATATATCAATGAGATTGACCAAGACCCCTCTAATAAGAGAGGACGGCTACAACTCCTCTAGAGGAGTAGAGTAGCCGTCCCCCCTTTTTAGGAGAGGGCCATGGTCTTCTCATTATCCTATCTCTAGTCAAAAGTGATTTAATTTGAGATTAATTATATCGATTTATCAATGATAATTAATTTGAATTAAATCACTTGTTGTTGTGTTTTACCAACAACAATTCTAGCCGTTGAAAGGGACACAATCAATCTCATCCGTTGATTGTGTGTTGTATATGGATTGGGATCCATGGACTCCCAAAACCCTATATAAGAAGAGGCACCCCTTGCTCTTCTAAGACACTCGACATCAATGAATGCTCTCTTTCTCTCTCTCTTTCTCTCTACACGCCCATTCTCTCTATCTCTCATGTGGTCGTCCACCATGGATGCCCTAGAGAGATCCTCCATCACCGCAGCGTCGTCGTTATGCTGTATTTGTTCGTAGATCTCCATCTACTTCGACGTGCCTTGCTCGTGAAGAAGACGTCGTATCTCATTTGTCGAGATCAGGAGGTCTATGGCTTGGATCATCAACATGGATTGCGAGGAGCATGCGATTCATCCCCGCGCTCGCAAGCGTCTCCTCTGTCGGATCGGACTTGAGACGGGAGGTCTCTTTGTTTAGAGACTCGATCGTAACCATGCTTCAAGAGGTAATCCTATTACTTGTTTGTGATTTAGATGAAACGATCCAAGAAGTGTTCTTGGATCATGTGGTTTCATCACATAGAAAATTTTAATTTCTGTCGCATCGAGCTACTAGTGCGACTAGTCGCTCCCGATCGCATACGATGCGATCATCACGCTTCCGTGATGCGCTTGAGGATTTTCTCGTATCTTTTCAGTGGTATCAGAGCCAGGTTGTAGAAGGTTTTGGATTAGATCCATGAACCTACGAATATTCGGGCTCGTTTGGATTCGTGAAGATTTTAGCATTTCGATTTTCGCAGCCCTGTCTTATGATAAAATTTCGGCCCTGTTTGAAATGTTTAAACTCGAAATTTTAAATTGGATAATGTTCCCCATTAATCAAGGAAACAGTAGGATTTGATTTGCGTTATTTGGATTCCGTTTGCTCAAGATATGATCATTTTATTGACCATATGTCCACTGTTTCGGGGGATGGCGATTAGAGATGTAATTAAGATGTTAATTACGGTTTTAAAACGGCTGGAAATACGTGTTTATCACATGATTTGGTTTTTAAATCAAGCTGTCAATCTCTGGAAATTGATTTTGCTTAATTTAGATTTAAAATGAATGAGATATGCTATTTTTAGTTAGTCAGGGTCACTGCTGGAAATTGTATCATTATCATGAACCTTGTGATTGTCATTCAAATAAATTAATGAAAATTAATTGTTAATTTTCTGAATTGATTATTGATAAATATTTGTGAAATATTTAAAAATGATAATTATTTCCTTGAATGACATCGCATTAACCAAAATGATAAGATAGTTGATCTTGATTACAATTGGTTAATATGAAATTTCCAACATACATTGTTTTCATGAAAACTCTAGTTTATCCTACAATAGTTGTAGGACAACTTTTACATGCAAAACCTTGTTGCTTGAATAGGATTGGGGATTTGTTTAGCAAATCTCCTTATAATATTATCAAAATGATTTTGATGAATATTATATGGTATAATTTCGATTGAAAGACCGGTGATCATCTCAAGTACAAAGTGATTGACTCGGCATTGCTTTTTCCCGAGACAGATATGGTGTCTAGTCGGGGATCGTTGGGGTAGCGGATCGCACCGGTTGCGGTCCGTCCCACTCCCGCCAGTACTGGCCATGACAGCGGGTAGGGAACGAATGATGCCTGAGAGATCATGATGTATTTTTATAATTATTAAAATTCAAAATAATATGTATTTGAGATAATACCATAATTCAAGTAACAATTAAGAATGTTTGTTGGATATTAATTGGATCATTGATTTAATATGATTAGATTAATTGGAATCTAATTAAAATTAAAACACTCTATTATGAATAGAGTTGTTATTTCCCTTGGAAGAATTAATCATATTGAATATGATTCATAATGATTAATTAGAATTTGAATATGATATGGAGGATCACATAAGTGACATCCATGGTCTCCCGTCAAGGCGAAGGGTTCCGTCGTCAGATATTGTATGTAAGGAGATGCATGTCCGAAGTGACAGCTCCGGCATACAATCCATTTGAATCGGGCTCTTCACTTCTCGAAAGAGTAAGGCTGTATACGTAGTGACCCCAATATCGGATCCTCATATTATTGGAGCGATATTGGATTGCGTATAGCGAGTATTAAGCATATTGACGGTTGGTTCAATTAATGACGGGTCAACATCACCTTAGGGGTGGTGGGCCCGGGTGTTAAAGGCGGAATGTGTTCCCATTTCTTTTTATCTGAGTTACAGGTTCTCATATTATTGGGATGTAACAAAGATAAGGAAGGAGATCCCAGATCTTGCTTGAGATATAATGGTAAGTATATCTCTTACATTGAAAGAGATTAAGGGAATGAACTTTCAATATTGACAAGGCAAGACAACTTTGATATAAAAACTCCTAAATCAAAGTAAAATATGTATATATATAAATATATATACACTTATGCAAATTTCTTATTTCAGATAATCCTTCATTAAACACACTCAATGTAATACTCAATAATAACCAATAAAATATCGTGGATTGGACTCATGATCCAGATATTGTACTTGCAATTGTACACATAATGTATGTGGTTGTAATGTGCAAGTTTCCTCAACATAATGAGGAATGCCAATTAAATAAGACAATAAGACATCACCTTAGGGTTTGTATGTCTCTATAGTCTTAATCTTTCATCAAGTGTACTTTGGAAGTGATATGTCGATGATGATCGTAGTTGTCAAATTAATCCTTATAAAATCAAAGAAGATATTCTGGCATACATATGTGCTCTTGACATTTATCATGAATGGCATGGTTCACTGCATCATGTAGAATGGTAGCTCTATAAGAGATGATGTATTCAAAATATTTGAATACCTACCTGAACCAATATTTTTAAGAGTCTAGATGGATGTAGACATGATGAGTGTCATCATTCTACTGTCTATACTCTAGTCATTCATGAAGCTTCATAATATTCATATTGTATGAATTTAATGAAGCATGTATAAATGTTGAAATGCTCTTACATTGAATTCTTTTGAATTCAACATAAGAAATTCTTTGTCTTTAACAATGGTTGTAGATAAAGAGAGAACAGTGGAAGCATGGGTCGGACCCGTGTGAGAAGGATAGTCAAAGAGTTGATCGTACTTCTATGACTTCCATATGACATCCTAAGAGTTGGATGAATGCCAATACTGCAATAAGTTGGTGTGTTGGTAGTATGACTATCGAGTCTGTCTAGAATCCTTAAAGAAGGACTCGAATAGAGTACCGAAATAATCTACATAAATCATTGATATTGACTTGCTTATTGAATAAGATAAAGTCTTATAATTGTATCTCAATCTTCTAACAACACTTGCAATGGGTTGCATATGTTTTAGAAGACTTGAAATTTTGTTCTTAAGGTTTGTAGTTATCCACATGGATATTGATGCAATTATTGCAACAATCTCTGTTGGATTGATAGACTTCTGAATTTCAGTGGGAGAGCCTTAGTCTTAGAGAATGTCTATATGACCTAGATATTAGAATACACTCATTGTTTGTTTCTAAATGTTGGAAATAAACATAAATTCTGGAATAAACCTATCATAAAGAGTTATGATGGATATATTTCAGATAGTAATCTAACATCTAGTGGACTCCACAAAATTAGAAAATTAATGAATGGTTCATTAAGATTTCTAATACTGAAAGTTGAACCTTAAAAGATCAATAGGAGGATGAAGATCATTTGACAATGATTTGGCATCAAGTTTTGGATATATGTTTGTTGATGAGATCAATGGACTAGTAAGATATGAAACTTTAGAATGTCTAAAATTTCAAATCTTACATACTTTTAACTATTGCATTTAAAGTAAAACGTCCAATACACCCTTCTTTTGAAAAAGGTGTAAGATGTCAAGGTATTCAAGATCTCATACATATTGATGTATGTAGATCATCTATATCATAATAAACATTATGGATATGTGATATCTATTGATGAGTATGTATGATATGAGATTTCTTCTCTTCACCTAAGAAACCTTTGAAATGTTCAAAGATTTCATAATTTTGGTTTGGAACCAAAGTCTGAAGAAAGATGAAATGAATTTGATCTAACCTAGGTAGCTTGTACCTGTTAGATAATTTCAAAGAATACCTTATGAAGATATGAATATCATTTCTATCTCAATCCTCCTAACACATCTAAACTCAATAGAGTTGTAGGGAGATACAATTGGATCATGTGTGACAAAATTTGATCAATGATGAATTTTAGCATAATTATCCCTTAGTTTCGAGGTATATATGTGCAGTAGAGACTACAATATATATCATTAATAAGGTTCCATGCAAGTAAGCTGAAATCGAGCACTAGAGAGTGCTACTTCATTAGGAAAATAAAGGATGGTATTGGATACCTACTTTATAACCCTGAGATTCTTAAAAGATCTCATCTCCGAGAATGTGATTCTTAGAGGATGATCTCTTGAAAATCAAGATGAAAATGAAGTAAAGAAACTCATTTAATCTTGAGATGATAATGAGGCTCCAAACAGAAACTAAAAGGATAATTAAAGATGAAACACTAATAGCTCTTCAAATGAGTTTGAGGATGTATTCCATGTGTCAGTTAAGTCTGACAATGATCGGATTTCATGTGATGAAACTCTTGAGGATCATGACATGGAAAGATGGATGTTAGCAATGAAAGTCTAAGGTAGACTTCATATACAAGTGTTGTATATGGACCCTTGAGGATCCACCTATATGGGTAAGACCCATTAAGGTGTAAATGGATCTTCAAGAGAAAGAGAATCTGATGAGAAGGTAGAGACCTTCAAAGCACGATTCGTAGCCATGAACTACACACCAGAAGAGAAGTTATTACTTGCGATGAGACTTGCTCTTCAGTAACCATGCTTAAACCCATCGGATTATTGCTAACTGTAGCTACACAACTTGACTTTGGCATCTTCGAGATGAAAGTCAAGATTGCATTCCTCTATGAATGCCTCTCTGAGGACATTCACATGAAGTAGCCCCAGAGCTTTATGATTGGGGAAAGTAAGGTGTGAAAGCTAAAGAAATCCATCTATGGACTCAAATAAGGCTTCTTGAAGTTGGAACATAAGATTTGATGAAATCATAAATGTTATGATTTCAGATAAAATCTTGATGAACCATATAAAGCTTAGTGGGAGTGCCTTTGTGTTCATCGTGCTAAATGTAGATGCCTTTTATGATCTGGCTATTCCATACCTTGAGATGTGATCTCAAGGATACCTCTTAAATCTTAGTTCTGAAGATGTTTAGAAGCAAAGAAAAGAGGGTATTGGAACCGTCACATTTGTAGTACACCTAAGACATGTTCCATTCTTGGAAAATTCCAAGGCTTCCTTCCCTTAAGATATGGTACTGACCTATCTGAAGTGACATCACCTCAAAGAGTTGAGGAAGTGAATGCTAGAACTGTTTGCACTTGTGCATCAGTTACGAGAAGCTGAGTGTATGCTAGATGTATATAAAAGCCAGATATCTGCCATGCAGTGGGAGTAGTAAAGTGTTTCTAATCCTACTATGGAGAGAAAACACTTGATTGCAGAAATAACAAAATCTTCATAGATGACAAGATTTTTTGAGATAGTAATCTCAAAGTCTTATCTTCAAAAACTTAAGACTTTATAGATAGAGATCTAAAAGGTCTAAACTATGGATACCTTAAGAGATAGTGATCTCCAGGAATAAGGGTATTCTGATAAGGATTATGGAAATACTGGTTATGATAATTATTAAGTTGTAGTGTCAAGGACACTATAACTAACAAGATTGAGTATTGGTTGCATGAGATGCAACATTCGCATTAGATACGAGCACTATTACGGGGGATATGCAAGTGTCGTAAAAGGACTTGGCGTAGTCTCGGGGGAACAGAGTGACTGATCAGCTTACCTAGCTATTTTCTAAATAGCCTATGATTGTCACATGAGTGTGGGTTTAAATGATTAGCCCACTAATGGCTCTTTGGGCTAGTGGGAGATTGTTGGACATGCGAGCCTACAGCGAGCCATTATGCAATAAATGTTATTGCACATATCATTCCCTGATCTGAAATGAAGAATAAATAATTTGCATAATAGGTCCCTTAGTACAAATAGGGTTATGTACCATGGCCATCTTGATGATCATACAGCTGTTGATTCAATAATTGAATCATAGATGTTGGTGCTTGGATGAATATCTAAAGGGTTAGATTGAGGACTCGTCAAGCACCATCAAATAATTGTTAAGATGGATCTCCAGCCTGAGTAGGAGATGGCAATCCTTTCTCACATAGGCTGATATCTGACCGACCTCTTGATGCAGGTCCTCTGCATAGGAATAGATATTCGGAGGTGTCAGATTAGTTAGGTCAAAGAGTTGACTTAACGAGATCGAGATAACCAAAGTCCTATATCGTATGCTGTCACGATACATGCATGCATCCTCTGACCGGAGACAGATGTGTTACTATATGTATGAGTATGTACATTTGGCAGACCAAGAGGTTGATGATCTAACCAAGGTCTATACACTGGCGCGCTGGTGTGCATATAAGGGCATATGAGTAATACGATCTCTCAAAGGGATCATACAGGTTCATTTACTGAACCGGAAGACATGAGCTCACTCATGAGATATTGGGAAGAATCAAATTCCGTGCGCACGGTCATCTCGCTTTGGAAGCTTGGCTGAATTTGTAGGTTTGATATATACTTTTGGAAAGTATATGATCAAGACCTAGGTATGATATATGCTTTTGGAAAGTATATGATCGATACCAACTCCCAATGATCAAATGAGAAACTTACTGATAAAACCCTGAAGTAGACAGTATAAAATTGATCTAATATTTTGGGTTTATTCCGAGTCTTCCAGTTTGCAGGATGTACAGGTATTGGGAATATCTGAGGGTGATGTGATCATAAACGATTGTATAACCATGACGCTTCCATTCCTAGGGAGTGATGAAACAGGTCTGGATTTTAATGACTTCTCTCAGTAGAGAAGTAATCTGATCTTGGCCCAAATTTTGGACATTGATCTGAATGTGATTCAGATGCAATGAGAAGATTAGATTTGCGATCTTGATTTAATCAAGCATCTATGGGAGGCCCGAGATCTGGATTTGAGATGTGATCTCAATATCCAAGTTACTATACGTGGAACAATACAATCACCCTGTCCTTATCTCCAAGTATCCGTGGAGAAAGCGCATTATCCTTGAAAGAGTTCATGGATAATTTCATTGTTGATATATGTATACAAGCATCGAGAAAATTGATAATTAAATGTGATTTAATTATCATGGATAATATGAATTTGAATCATATTATAAGGAGAGATATCTAAGATAATTAAATGTGATTTAATTATCAAAGATATGAATAATATGAATGTGATTCATGTTATTTGGGCACATGAGAAAAGAGATCCAAGATGATTTAATGTGATTTAATTATCATGGATATGAATATGGATAGCACTATCTGTATTAATCATATATATTATAAATGTGATTTATAATATATTAGAGAGAGCATATTATGTTTTATATTTGTTGATTAATTGTTAATGTGAATTGGATTTATATTGAACGATTAATTGAAAATATAATTACATTTAATTTTGGGTTGTGAATGAGATTCACATTTTTTCAATGGCTTGATTGATATTTTTCAAAAGGTAATTTGGAATTATTTTTTGTGAAAATTATTTTGACAAGAGTTATAGGAGATATCATGAGATAATGAGATCTCATGATATATCAATGAGATTGACCAAGACCTCTCTAATAAGAGAGGATGGCTACAACTCCTCTAGAGGAGTAGAGTAGCCGTCCTTTTAGGAGAGGACCATGGTCTTCTCATTATCCTATCTCTAGTCAAAAGTGATTTAATTTGAGATTAATTATATTGATTTATCAATGATAATTAATTTGAATTAAATCACGTGTTGTTGTGTTTTACCAACAACAATCCTAGCCGTTGAAAGGGACACAATCAATCTCATCCGTTGATTGTGCGTTGTCCATGGATTGGGATCCATGGACTCCCAAAACCCTATATAAGAAGAGGCACCTTTTGCTTTTCTAAGATACTCGACATCAATGAATGCTCTCTCTCTCTCTCTCTTTCTCTCTATGCGCCCATTCTTTCTATCTCTCATGTGGCCGTCCACCATGGATGCCCTAGAGAGATCCTCCATCGCCGCAACATCGTCGTTATGCTGTCCGATCGTTTGCTTGTGGATCTCCATTTACTTTGGTGTGCCTTGCTCGTGAAGAAGACGTCGTATCTCGTTTGTCGAGATCAGGAGATCCTTGTCTTGGATCATCAACATGGATTGCGAGGAGCACACGATTCATCCCTGCGCTCGCAAGCGTCTCCTCTGTCGGATCGGACTTGAGACAGGAGGTCTCTTTGTTTAGAGACTCGATCGCACCCACGCTTCAAGAGGTAATCCTATTACTTGTTTGTGGTTTAGACGAAACGATCCGAGAAGTGTTCTTGGATCATGTGGTTTTGTCACATAGAAAATTTTAATTTCTGCTGCATCGAGCAACTCGTGCGACTAGTCACTTCCGATCGCATACGATACGATCATCACGCTTACGTGATGCGCTTGAGGATTTTTCCATATCCTTCAGGAGATGGGAGCTTGTGCCATTCCACCCTACACATACCCATTCTCACTGCTTGTGCTGCCATTGTCGACAGCAGCATTTTCCCTATGCCCCTCCTCATGTACGCTTCCTTCATGAGCAGATCATCCACGTAGAACATGGGTTTCACCAGGAACTTTGAGTAGTTAAGGAAGAAGAGCATGAACCCCGTGACCACCCACCCGTCGCTAGATGCGAAGAGCTCAGCTTTGGCAGGGTCATTGTCGACAGGGGAATCCATGTGCCTCTGGTGAAGGACAGGATCAAAGTGAGGGTGGGGATGCGGGTGAAGAGGAGCGGGAGAGGGGTTTGAGTCGAAGATGTTGATGGTGAAGGGGTGCGGTGGAAAGGCGGAGTGGGTTGTGCGACGGAGGAGGAGATCGGATGCCACATGACAGAGGAGGATGGGTCGGGGGAGTGTTTGGACGATTATGCCCCTCTTAATCTAACCATTATTTGAAAAAATTGTGGTTAAGTTCAACTCATTGACGGTTAAAGTAATGGAGGGGTATAAATGATAGAACGATAAAAAGTCTGGAGCACAACTGATATTCCAAAAAAGAGATGGACATAAATGATATTGCAATATCTCAGAGTGACACGACTGATAAAAACCTTAAAAGTAATAATACATATAAGTACCAAACACCTCTCTAAGAAGGGTACAACTGCATGTTTTATAGCACATTCATGGGCACACTGTGTAATTGCAAAGCAAGTAGGGGTATGAGTGTTATAGGAAAATCTCAAAAGGGCACAAATATAAAAACTCCTAAAAAATATTTGAATTTAGCTATTAATGTTTCAAAATGCGGATCAGACCAAAACTCTGTACTTGTCGGAGATATCACAACCAATGCACCAATGAAAGATGATAAATGTGAAAATTATAAAATCCAAATTGAAAAAAAGGAAAATTGAATAAAATTCCAAGTGAAGACTCGCTAAACGTCCTCAAATATCACCACCTTACCAAAGCAATTATGTTGTCATTCATACAAATACTAATGTTGATGTCATCAAGCAAATGTAGCTACAATACCAACCTATCCCATGGCCTTTACTATAAATAATATAATATTAAGATGCCCTTGGCTTTTGTATAATAGCACCCATGTATTTATATTCTTACAAAATTCACAATATTTCTCTTTCGATCATGTAAAATAGTGAACACATGTAATATCTGAAGGACATTCATTTGAATTCTGTAAGAATAAAGGTAATTCTCTTCTGTTGTCACACTTAAGCCTCTGCATTACACTATAGGAAGGGCAATACTGTGAATTTTGCAAGAACATAGACGCATAAATGAAATCCAAAAAAGTCAAGGGTATAATTGTAAAAATCCCAAATGTAGATAGAAAATGCAATCCAGTGTCGATATTTTTACACCATGAACCCTAAAAACTTTTCAAATTACGTGTGGATTTTTTTGTTTTTTTGAAAGAAAAAAGGGCCTCCACCGTTTAGGTGTGTGCCCAAAAACTTCACCATTGATCACCTTTAATAATTACATGCGATTACAAGCGGTACAAGTTCAAAAGAAATTACAAGTTCCAGATTTCAACCATTGCCCTAGCATGTGCCACAACACTCTCCGCATAGAATGACTTTTGCCAGAAGACCACATCATTCCGTGCCAACCAAATAGCCCACACCATAGCGACATACTCTGATCGTTCCTTTTCTTTACCATTCCAGTTCTGGCATAAGGAGCCCCAGAACTCGGACACATCCGTAAGGCCTAAACTATGAGCTTCAAGCAAGTTCCAAGCCTCCTTAGAGCCCGCACATCTGAAAAATAGGTGATCCGCCTCCTCATCATCCATCTGGCAGCGAGAACATAAAGGATCAACGCCTTGGATAAGCCGAGCTAACCTCCCACCTGTGAGAATTCTCCCTCTTCTGAATAACCACATAAAAACCTTTATCCGTGTGGAACCTTCCAACGCCAAATGCTTCTGCAGTTAGCTACACACCCTCTGGGGTCGAAAACTGTTGGACCTTTCAGTGCATTGTATGCCTTACGTATCGAGAATCTCACATCACACCAGCTCAACTCCTTTCCCACAGTGGGGCCCTCCACTCCACTGTGGGATCGTAAACTATATAATTTACGATCCCACTGGATTTTTTTTGTAACGGGATCGTAAACTATATAATTTTACTATATATAACTCATATGCCCTCGTCTTAGCTTGGATAAGATTTCTGTGGCTGTGCGCTTCCAAGTTTCTCTAATAAAGTTTAGGCCTTTAACTTTTTTACAACTATACTTGTGCCTCAATATTTTTACAAAATCCCCAGTCCTACCCTTCTCTTATTATACTTATGCCCACATATCTGTTATTATACTTTTGCCATATATTACACAATTAAGTGCAATACTGTGAATTTTCGTAGAAATACAAGGGCATAAGTGCTATTGAAATCAGACTGGCGTGAATGTAAAAATCCTTACAATGATTGTACCAAGCGCTGATGAAATTGGACAAGATTTTACGGGTTTTTGTGTAAAATCCCTTAAATCTTTATTTATCTTTTTTTTTTGATTTGTAGAATTCCATGTCCTACTGATCACGAAGCATTGAGTACAGGATTGTGGCATGTTTTGCACAGACCATTCTCCATAGATGGAGTAACAATGACTTAATTTTGCAAGCTTGTGTGCATGAGTGATCCGATCTCTATTAACATGGAAGATCTGTGTCAACAGGATCATGCACAGCTTTGACGCGATGAACTGGAAAAGTCTCTTCGTTCTCCAACGTACTTAGCCAGGATAAGCTCTTTTTCTTAGTTATAACAAATTATTCGTAACGATGGTTAGGGAAGCATGTATCCTATTTATATTTGTAAAGCTACAACTCTCCAGTCAAATATGTTTTAGAATTGTGCATGTCATAACAAAGTTTCCCAATTCCTTAGTAGAGTCTTTTAAGAGAATTCAAGAAAGTGGTCACCATATTCCAAGTACATGGCTTCGTAGGAAAATGTGAACCATATCGCTCTCGTATAGTTCATTGCGTCAAATGGATAAAATCTCATCCTCTACTATTGTTGAGCAAAGTATACACATATTGTCAGCACTTTGAAATCTCTCCTTGAACTAGCTAGCTGTAGGAAGACATTTTGATAGCTGCCTCTACATCAAGAGTTTATCCGATGGGAAAGCTCTTTATGGCATCATTTTTTCTTAGGGCTTGTCTGATTACCACGTTATTCCGAGGTAACTTGGTTTACCCATCTGCATTTCTAAGTCAAATTCCATCACAAACCAATTTGATATCACATCACATTCCTCATTTCAACCCTCTTAACCATTCAAACAGCTACTATTCACAACAGGTTACTCCAACCCAACCCATCCCAGTTACCAAACAAACCCTAAGTGTAACTATATTGTCTGGTGTCGCAATTACTGATCAACCCATATATTTTTTTGTAATAGAACTATGACATCCATAATTTACTATTTTTTACACATGCCCTCGTTGAAAAGAATAAAATTACAAGAGTCGTGGTGTAATTACGAAAATTATACGGAGATTGGACACGAATTTTAGGGACCATCGTGTAAAAGATCCTTAAATATTGGATAATAACATTCTTAAGACTAATAAATGCACTCAATAAAGTTAGAGCTGGGAGCAACACGGACGGCATGGGACACATACATAAAAAGATAGATGTAGAGATAGAGACAGGTAGAGAGAGAATGAGCATCTCCCTCTCACTCCTTTGACAGATGCCCTAAAAGTCAAGGAGGCAGGAAAGTGACATGCATGATATGGGTCTCGTCAAATTACAAAAAAAACCCTTAATTTCTACTCGTATCCCCAGATACACCCCTTGTTACAGTATCGAGATTCCGAAGTTCATGGACTAAATCGAAGTTCCCACGAGAATTCGAGGGTTTTCTCGTAATTTACCCATAAAGAATGAGGAGAAATAAAAAGGTGGTGTTGGAATTTGGGATGATATGTTTGAGGTGTCCCCTTTCGTCCATTCAGAGGATCCAAAGCCGCCTCAGGGGACCCCACCACCTGAAATACCCCAACTACCCCTCACTCCCTCCCCCCTCTGACCTTAGAAAATAATACAGGCCCCCCTCCAAATACCCAAACTACCCCTTTCTTTTGCGTTCCTCTGACCTTGCATAAACCATATTAACTCCCCTGAAATCCCCAAACTACCCTTCGCCATTTTTACTTTGTTTTAGTTTTTTTGGAATAAAGAATTTACACCAAATTTTAAATTTTCGTCATCTTGAGATCATATATAGCTGGCTATATAAAGGGATGGGATAGTATATCAGAGAAATATTTTTTGCATAAATAAAAAAAACTCCAAATATTCAGAGACTTGATGTGGATCATGGCAGAGGTAATATGAAGAAACCGCTCTTACTCAACCAACACATGAATCTTTACAGCAGAAGCTTCGCAGCCGAATTAGCACGTAGTAAGTATCTCTATCGGAAGCAGAGCAAAGAGGGGAGAAAAAGCTGGAAGAGGTCGCAAGTATCAAAATACTCTTCAAGTCTCCTGAACTTAGAGAGCGGGTCATTACCATGGTAAGATCTCCGTAGCTAGACAACTATCTGATCAACACCAAGTTAGAAAGTCCAGCATAGATGAAATAACAGCAAAAACTGACTTTTATGTTTCTAGGGTACAATTTTTCATCGAACTCTGTTGACTCCAAAGTACATACGTAAAATAAATTACGACTAGCCTAAATTAAATGGAAGAGAAACCCCACTAAACCCTAATTCAACTTCATCAGATACTACTATGGAATATGCCATGATCTCCGTGAACTAAATATGATAGTAGATGGAATATAGATATCTCCATATTCGATCACATCTATCTCTTTCTTCCCATCACAGAACAATGCAAACCCTTAGGGTCCGTTCGGTTCAGGAATAAGCATGAATAAGGATTGTGAATAAGGAGAATAAGGGTCTATTCTTTGTTCGGCTGGAGAATAGGAATACGGAGAATAAGGTGAAACAAAGGTAGGTAAGATGGGATAAAGATAGGAATAAGAGTGAAATAAGATAGAATGAGGATGAACAATCGTACCACGAGAAATCGTATCGGATGGAGAATAAGCCCCTTATTCTAGGGCCTATTCTCCAAACGAACATGCCCTTAAAGCTGATGAAGTTGTTGTATCACTGCAACAAAATGAGTCTATAGTAAAATTCCCATGATACCCCTAACCCTTAGGGGCTGTTCGGTAGGGGAATAGAGGCTTGAGAATAAGGGGGAATAAGGAAAATTGGGGTCCCCGATGTGTACGGCTATTCCCCCATTTTTGCCTTTCGATCGCGCTTCTCCCCCGACCTTATTCCCCTTCCCTCCCGCGCCCCTCCGTTCGCCGCACATCCCCTGCCCCTCCCCCGCCCGACCATCGCGCGAGCCTCCGGTGTGCGACGTCGCTTGGTCCCTCGTTTCCTCTGGGCCCCGCGCTCCTCTGAGGCGCCGATGCTAGGGCTGCTTTTGGTCGGCCCCTGTGGGAACCTACTCCGTGATTCTCGATCGAGGTATGCCTTTCACTGTGCTTGCGGTGTGATGGGTCATGGCGGTGGTTGTATTGGCCATTATATCGGCCACTGTTGCCTCGAGACCTCTGTGGTTGCAATGGAGTCCATGGAGTCTAGGGTTTCCCATGGCTATAAAATGGGGCGGAGGAGGAATGCCAGTGGCTTGTCTGCCGCCGCTGGGGTTCATTTTGCTCTGGGATTGTGTTTTCACATATCATCTAGCTTGTGGTGGATCGCCAGGTATATTCGAAAGCAAACCCTCGATTTTTTCGTGCTATGCTGATCATTACCTGTTACATATCCATTGCTTTGCTGGTCGATGCTTCATTTGGGTCTGGGCTTCATGATTTGCCGTTGCTTTATGACCTTATATGCTTCTTGCCTGTGATTATAGACTGTCGTTCCAAATGGGTTGCTATGTTTTATGATGATTTGGGTTCAATAGCTACCTATGAAGTGCTCTTGGATCTTCAGTACTTGGCATGAAAATCATTTTCTCGGCCGTGAGGGGTTGGTCGCCTCACTGAGCTTATAGATGGTATGTTATCCTTGGCTGCTGACAGGAGGGGGCCGTAGGTTGCTTATTGATGGGGAGCTGATTTTTTCCACTAATCTGATGGTTACTCTTGAATGTCCACTCCTTTGATTATGCTATTCTTATTAGCCAATTGGGTGTGGGTTGAGGACCTACGTTTTGGGAGGACCTAAATTGTGATCTAATGACCTGTGTGGTCATAGTCGTGGCTGAGAGCATCCCAGCTGGAGCTCCATGATGTCCTTCATATTTTTGTGTGAACTGCACACTGATATTGATTAATGTTTCTTAGCTTGCCTCTTCAGCCCATGGTTGTTGCTTGATGCGGTTTGAGGCTTGGCTGGAAGTGGCTGCATAACATTAATCAACAACTGCAATTTTTTACATCATTGCGTGACTGAGAGCTATACCTCGATTATTGATTCCAAAAGTTGATCAACAACTGCAATTTTTTGGGGTTAACAGCAACATATATTGTACTTTGTTTACATGGATTCTTGGATGATGTTTGTTGCTGACACTTGATATCATTGCGTGACTGAGAGCTATACCTCAGTGATGCTCGATGATGTTACTTTAACTTTTTGAACTCATTCATTGTGATCTACAATGTCAATAATTTTGGGATGGGCTGAGAGCAATGTACCCCATGCTCGATGATGTTCAAATTTTGCTTGTGAAAACCACAAAGATGATATTGTGTGAGATAAATTGGGTCCTTTTCGTGACTGATGTTGACTGCTGGGCTTTGAGGCTAAGCTTATAGTTGCTGCAATGCCATGTAATCGTTGGTGATGATTAATCTTGATCGTAGGTTGCAATACTTCAGCACGCAAATGGTGATTGTTGGGCTACCATAAATACATGTTTGTCCATTCCAATAATGGCCTGAGAGCTACATTCTTTGCAGCTCAATGATGGAACCCTTGTGATAATTAGCCTGAGAGCTACATTCAATAATGACGCTATTTTCTTTAATTAGCCTGAGAGCATGCTATTTCTTGCTCGATGATGTATATTTCTGTTGAGAAAAACTCAAGGATGCTAGTTAATGCTTGCAGCTCTATGATGAATAATTCTTGACTGAGAGCTAAGTACTTGCAGCTCGATGATGCATACCTGTTGACTGAGAGCTAAGTACTTGCAGCTCGATGATGTATAATTGATGAATGAGAGCTTAGTACTTGCCGCTCGATGATGTGTAATTGTGATGGTTACTACTGAATGTCCAATCAAAATCTTATGTACATTTCTGTTGAGAAAAACTCATGGTTGCTAGTTAATGCTTGCATCTCTACGAAGAGTAATTCTTGACTGAGAGCTAAGTACTTCCAGCTCGATGATGCATACCTGTTGACTGAGAGCTAAGTAGTTGCAGCTCGATGATGTATAATTGATGACTGAGAGCTAAGTACTTGCCGCTCGATGATGCGTAATTGTGATGGTTACTACTGAATGTCCAATCAAAATCTTCTCTGATGTAGAGCTATATAGTAGGTGCTCGCTGATGTAAATATAAATATGTAGCACCTACATGGTGCTCTACGGTGTAAGTACTTGTGGGTTTAATCGCGTGGATGATGCCCGATGCGCTGTGATTGGTCTGAGAGCATCCCATTAGGTGCTCGATGATGCAATGTCTTAAGCACTGCAACACCTTACTTCATTTCAGTTGTTGGACACCACCCTACTTTGTGCTTTGCGTCAGTGATCTTCTGTGCTGCTGGGATCTTTACCTGCGGCTGTTTGCTACCTGCTGCTGTGATGTGATCTTCTGTGCTTTGCGGCTGTTTGCTACATGTCTGTCCATTAGGTGCTCGTGCGTTGGTACAAGTCGTCTTGAATTTACTGTGGTGGTCGATGCCTGATTGTTACTTTTGGTTGCTGACGTATTTTTAAAAGTGGGAAGAAACCTTTGTTTGTGCTCCACAAACCTTCTTCGCTTGGCCGCATGGCTTATGTCATGGTCTAAGCTGAATTGTACCTTATATATTGGTTGATAATGACCACATTGGTAGGTCCTCATTACAGTTGACTTATACTACAGGATGTTCACGGTTGGTGCGGGCTCGTCTGGGGTACACCTTAGGGACGACGAATCGTCAGTCCATAGGGTGAAGTGGACACCCGCGATGGATGAATGTCTTCTCCAGCTGTTCAAACATCACTTTGATGTTGGCGACTGGGTTGGAGGCTCGTTTACATCACCGGCATGGCACAGTATAGTGGACAAGTTTAACATGCACACTGGGAAAAACTGGGACAGGGCAAAGCTCAACAATCGGTGGAAAACCATAAAGAAGGACTACGCGGCTTTCGTCTACCTCATGTCCAAGAGCGGTTGGGGGTGGGATCCATTGACTTGCACCGTGGTCGCACCTGACGAGGAGGCCTGGGTGACGGTGAGTAACTGCCTGTGCACCCACTTTAACGTTCCATAGATTATAATATACTATGCTCACTATCTATTGCACTCAGATTGACAAGGCGTACAAGCCATATCGGAGGAAGTCTTTCCCCCACTTCGGTATGGTTGAAGCCATCATCGGAGACTACACCGCGAAGGGAACATTTGCCTTCTCCTCGCAGACAGCAACCCCTGGTTCATTTGCTGCGTTCTTTGAGGGCGATGCTGGTACACAACAAGCATTCGAGGAGGATCTCGAAGGGGACAACGAAGCCGCTGAGGTCCCCGAACAAGGGGAAGCTGCTGGCCCAAGTACGCAACAAAGCCGGAGGAGACGACGCCGGGATTCAGGCGCGCAGGCAACAAGCACGAAGCGTTCGCGCAGTGACGGTACCCCCTTACCGTCACAAATGTTGGGGGAAGACGTCGTCCGTTTGACGACGCAAATGTTGGAGCTGCAGCGGGAGCAGATCCAAGCGTGGACGCCGAAAGATCCGCACCAGGGGGTGGAGGAGCTTCTGGATGAGCTCGAGGCACTCGTTCCGGGCTTACCTGCGGAGGCCCAAATTTGCCTTGCTCACAGCCTTCGTGACCCATACGAACGAATTATATTCAATCGGGCCAAGTCTGTCCCGGCGAAGTTGGCTGCGTGGGTGAGCATCCAGTTGGGCAAGGATTAAATGCTCAACACGTCATCTGTGTGACTGTGCTTCTGGTCTACTTTATGTTAGATGCATTTCTTTTGTTTTGTTATCGCATTTTCTTTTCATAAGTTGTGTGCCTGGCATGTAATAATATTTTCATGTCGAACAATGACTTATGATTTAACTTTCTACGGCATGTATTAATTAACTTTTTTATCGCGCTAAACTTGTCTTGCCTCCGCACTTGTCTTGTAAATCAAGTATCTTGGTTGTTGGTGGTGATCATTGAATGTCAACCCATACGGAAATGTTTGTTTTGTACATGTCACATGGAGGGAATGGGGGCAATCACCGCAATGAGGTATAATTTGGTCATGTTGAACATGACATACCTGCGTGCCTTGATAGAGGATGATGAGGACAACCTGATCGATGGAGCAGGTTACATCCCGAAACAGCCACAGCATACGTCGATGCGTACAGGACATGTTTGGATTCGAGAGATGCTGAATGGACACGTTGCCCGATCGTACTCTATTTTCCGGATGTACCCCGATACGATTCTACGTTTATGCACTCTGCTAAAGGATCGAGCTGGCCTGAAGGATTCCAGGCACCTCAAGGCAGAGGAATCCCTCTGCATTTTCTTGTATTATCTCGGCCACAACGCAAAGAACCGTGTGCTTTCCGAACATTTTCAACACTCCGGTGATACAATTTCGAACCACCTCAACGACATTCTCATTCGCATTGTCTCCCTCAGAGATCAGTTCATTAGACTCCCAGCTGCTGACTGTCCGGTACCAGATGTTATTCTAAACAACAGGAACTTCTATCCTTATTTCAAGGTACTCCTGCACCTTGGATTTACAATGCAACTTATTTACAAAACAATGTGAAGTTAATTCGACATTTTTGCAGGATGTCATCGGCGCCATCGACGGCACGCTTATCCCCGCAAATGTCGCCACGAATGTCGCTCCGAAGTTTCGGAGCAGGCACCAAACAATAGCACAGAATGTCATGGCGTGTGTCGACTTCAGTTATAAATTTACATACGTCGCCGCCGGATGGGAGGGTTCAGCTGCAGATATGAAGGTGCTGAGATGGGCTATAGATGAGGGAGGCTTTCATGTACCTCCGGGAAGGAAGTTCCTGCTCGACTGTGGATATGCAAACACAGAGACCTTCCTCACCCCATATCGTGGCGTTATTTCACACCTACCCCAGTTCAGGGCTCGAAGGGGACACGGATATCGACGCCCGGAGGAGTTGTATAATCACAGGCATTCCCAGCTCCGTTCATACGTCGAACGTACTTTTGACATCATGAAGGCCCGCTTCAAGGCCATAACTGAGCGGCCGTTTTACAGTTTCGAAAAGCAAGTTTTGGTTGTCATGGCTTGCTGCATCATCAACAACTTCATCCGTGAAGTCCAGGGCGAGGATCAGATATCAAGTGCATTCACTCTTGAATCGGCTCAAACTGGGACGTCTGTAGACTAGGATACCAATGACGAAGAGTTCGACAACACCGCTGTAGGTAGCGACGTCAGGGTCTCAGAACAGGAGATCCGAGCTGGCGAATTCTTACGTGATGCTTTGGCAACGGCCATGTGGGAGAATGCGCAACGTTGAATTTATGTTAATTACGTGTACCCTCTGTTAAATTTGACCCGCATGCACCTACTACTTCGTACAACGTTATTGGCTTTTCTACGAGGCATCGCGCAGTGCTGTACATTAAACCCCTTCCATGGATTGTTATCGTGATTTCTTAATAAGGTAAATCCTAAAATTCGTGCAACGTCCCTATGATGATTCCACCGTCACAACTTATGATTTAATGATGCGGTGTCGATCTTGGCTGAGCAGCCACAGTAGTGGCGTGGCTTAACCGACGTCACTGTCGTCGTTATTTTCCATGTGGAAATTGAAATCTGAGGGAAATCTATATAACGTCTTTAATTTTTTCTTTATTCGTTGTTTTCATTATTTCGTTTTGGTATTTTTTCCTATATTGGTACTTTCTCCTATATATCGTCACTATCGTCGTTTTTCTGTATTGGTTAACGACAATTAATGCCAACTATAATTACATATTATAACCCATCACTCCTAATAAAAACCAACAACTTCAACTAACTTTCAAACCTTATTCCTTATCCCACAAAACCCACCCGAACAGAGAATAAGCCTTATTCCACCTTATTCTCCTTATTCTTATCCTCCAGCCGAACGGAGAATAGACCCTTATTCCCCTTATTCCCCATCCTTATTCCTGCTTATTCTCCTACCGAACGGGCCCTAAACTTCTCAAGACCACACATACACATAACCCCAACATCAAAGACAAACCATAAACAAATACGTTGCACTCTCAACCCAAAGCAAAAACCCATCCATCATCTAAAGAGAGAGAGACAGAGACATCTAGAGATAGAAAGAGAGAGAGAGAGAGGGAGGGGTATATAGAGAGAGAAACATAAAGATGGAGAGAGATTCCCACAAGAAAAAGTCAGCGCCGGCCCTTTGGCTTTCCCCCTTCTCCTTCCTCCTCCTCCAGATCTCTCTCCCACACCTCCAAGATGGATGATGACAACTGGGACCTCCACGCAGTCGTCAGGAGCTGCTGCAGAGCTTCCCCCTCCTCCTCCCATGGTGGCCGAGACCTCCACAAAGACCCAATCCACTCCTCTACCCCACTAACATCTCCCAAAACCCTCCACAACGTCTTCCACGAGCTCGAGGAGGTCTGCCGGCCCTTCTTCGTCGCACCCACAAAGCACATGCTCGACGTCCGCTCCCCCTCCTCGTCGGCGCCAGGCAGAGGCCTCTCGGCCACGTCCGGCCTCGATCCAAGCGCAGGTGAGGTTGATCTCCACGTCAAGATCCGATTTTTCGTGATAATCCGAGGTAACAAGTTTGTGATCTTCGCAGGAAGAGCCAGATAAAGAGGGTGGTCTGCGAGGTCCCCGCCGACGGCGTTTGCTCCGACGTGTGGGCATGGCGCAAGTACGGCCAGAAGCCCATAAAGGGCTCCCCCTTCCCGAGGTCCCCCCCTCGATCTCCTCTCTCTCGTTTCTTTCAACATTTAATCGTCATGAAAATAATTAATTTGAGCTGCAATGGGTTTATCGATGCATATGACTAAACTTGAGCTGCAACCGTTCGTTGATTTGACTACGACAGGGGGTACTACAAGTGCAGCAGCTTGAAGGGCTGCCCGGCGAGGAAGCTGGTGGAGAGGAGCCGGACGGATCCAGGCACCATCAGCGTGACATACATGGGGGAGCACAACCACGCGGCGCCGGCGCACCGCAACTGCCTCGCGGGGAGCACGAGGAACAACAAGCAGCCGGTCACGTCATCTCCGCCGAGCAACATATCTGACGCGATCGTCGGAGGGTTGTCCCCTACGACGCCGCTGACTGCGACCGCGGAGGAGGAGATGGAGATGTTTGTGGGATTGGGAGAGGAGTTGGACGATGAGATCATGGAGTATGTGTTGTTATGATTCCATGGAGAAATAATGGTGTCATTAAAAGTTTGCATCTTTTTTCAATACTCTTCCTCTTGTTTTCCGTATTCATCCCGGAGGTACGTTTCTGCGAAAACGTGCGTCCGGTTGTATCTCCATGTAAAGTAGCATTTGTTATCGACGGCGACTGTGATTCTAATATGAGACATGACTCGACTCCCTACGTTTACTTTCCTCGATTTGTTGCATCTTCGAGAAAATTACCACAAAATTGAAAATAATTAGTTGGTATTTTTTCTCGGTAGATATGGGAAAATATAAATGGGTTCTTCTTCTTTTTCTCTCGGATCTTTATTTCCTGACAATGGTTGGGGGCAGTGGACATGAGCATGTGGGCTCTGCTGTGGGCACGCAGTGGCAGAAGGAGAGAGAGGGAGAGTGAGGAGGGGGGATGATGCGATGGGTTCGAGAGAGGTAATGCGGGGGATCTCGAGTGGGTTTCTCTGTACGCAAATGTCAACTCATGGGGGGGTGGGGGGGATTGGAAGGAGCAGGTCAATGCGCGTTGCAGAGGAGGGGAGGGCCTCTCTCGGCAGCTTTATGTAATTTTTTAGTGGGGGGTTTTGCATCTTTTGGATTGGGGGGAGGGGTGGGTTGGGGTATCCCAAGTTTGAGATGGAGTTGGAGGTGGATAACCCTCTTGTAATAGTAGGTGTTTGGATAGAGGGTGTGATGGATTGGGGTGGATGTGGTAAAATATGATATGATGGGGAAATGTCCTCTTTGTCATTAGAATGATAGTAATAAAATAAGTTGGGTATATATCGTTAGTACCCGGTTTGAAATGGAATTTATTCTTGTCATTAATTTGTAAGACCCCATGGACGTTTGTTTTTTTTGTTCCAGCCAAATTCACCCGTTATGCCCCCTCAATTTCCCCAATCTGCCCCCGCAATATACGCCTAATTTGTGAGACACCGGTACACGGAAAATGAAATGTTGCGGCAAAGCTATAAAAAAACAATGTTCGACTTTGCGAAAGGTCATGGAAATTTGATCCGAACAAGAGAGAGGGCATCAGACGAAAGCCAACATGCATGAAAATTGCATTTAAAGAAATACGATAATACGTTACAGACTGTAGCATATGCTACTTCATTACCCACGCTAACATGATTGGTATTGTTAGAGGAGAACAGTAATGATGTAAAGACGGAGTCACAGAACATGCTTGTCAATCACTGCATCGTCGACGACCTCTAGTCCTGCACCTCGCAATTGCAGAGTCAGCGTGTCCACCATATCCCGCAGTGAAGCTCTCGTGCCTCCAGCATCTTCTAAATCGGTGTAGAGAGTAGCCAATTCGATTTCCTTGTCGTTTAAATCTTTGTGCGCGACTTCCAGCTTCCTTAGGAGTTCTCGATTTTCCCTTTCCATATCCCATAAACGATATGCAAAGAAGAAAAACTCGTCTGCCATATTCTCTTTTGTTCTTGGAGCACGTGTATGAGGCACATGAAGGTCACATCTTCCTGAAGCACAAACATAGAATAGCCGTCGAAGCGGGTTTTCTTGCCCATCTTCGTAGCTCAGAACCATAGGGGTCCCACAGTGACACCGGTCATTTGGATGCATTCTTCTTTACCTACGAAATTAACAATACATGAGAGAACATGAAAATGCAACAATAACTTCGGCACAGATACAATACAATAATGGAAAAAGATTGCAGTCCCTAGTACAAGAATCGGGAAGCTATGATTGCCTCCTTCGTCTGTTATTCTACATTGCATGCGCGATTCTGTCTCGCAGGACCTCCCCCCGACGGATATCATCACGAAGTATGGCGACGCTCCGATTTTGCTCCTCGTCAACCTCCTCGGGCAGGTTGTCCTCCTCTTCGTTGTCAGATAGCGAATCACCTCCGTTTACTCGGATGAAGTTGTGAATAATGCAAGTTGCCCGTACCACATCCCGTTGTATGTCGAACGAGTACGATGGCATATCACGCAAGCAGTGGAACCTATTCTTCCACACACCGAAAGTGCGCTCCACCACATTGCGCAAACATGCATGCCGGTGATTAAAAAGCTCCTTGTGATTTTCGTACTGACACCCACGTGCCCGCCAAGCTGGGAGATGATAAAGGGCGCCTCTGTATGGGGCGATGAACATGTCAGTGTTTGAGTACCCACAGTCAACCAAATACTTGCAGCCCTCTGGGACGACCAGTGACCCACTCTCAACAGAATGTCGAAGCACTGTCATATCCGCGCAAGAACCTTCCCAGCCAGTAACGACATAGGTGAAACATTGGTTATAGTCAACTGCTGCCATAACATTTTGGGCTGGGAAAAGCTTCCTGCAGCGATAAGCTCCTTCCTCCTCATGCTTAACATGAGCTGGGATGTATGTCCCATCGATAGCTCCTATTACTCCCTGAGGAAACAGCTGAAAATTAGAAAGTAAATGTCGAAACTGGGAGTAAAGTTTGGCTTACTTTAAAGTTGGGCTTACTTTGATGTATGGATAGTAGCGTGGGTTTGAAGTGATTACATCAGGTGTGACTGGCGGGGCAAGTCTAATATACTCTTGTTCAAGTGAGATGACTTTTGCGAGAACCCTTTTGATATGGCGGGATATGGTCTCCGCGCTATGTTGGAATGCTTCCTGGATGATTCTATTTGAATGTGCATTCGTGAACGCGTATAGAAAAATACACACTTGCTCCATGACGTCCATGTACCTCGTATGGGTTAATCCATGCTCACTTAGCACACGAACGAACCGTCTAAGCATAGGCGGTCGCATTCGGAAGTTTTGGAAAGCTCTGTCGTCATGGCCCGCAAGCATCTCCTCCACCCAGGCTCGTCCGCTGAGAGGCTGTGTATGCAGGGGTCTAGGCACTCGTCTGGCGGAGGACTCAATCTCCATCTGCTCCACTGCCACCACCGCCGCTACCCCAATGCACGTTATTGCAGCTTGCTCCATTATGTCATCGAACGGATTGTACCTACGCAAGACCATCGGTGACCGCAATCTCTGTCCACCAACGGATATGTATCATAACGAAAGAAGAATGCAACGTCGATGTAACTGTGTGTCAAAATAATTCGCGAGAAAGGTATACAAAGGTCTTCTTCCATTGGCGAAAGAAGAATGCAACGTCGATGTAACGAAAGAAGAGTGCAACGTCGATGTAACTGTGTGTCAATATTATCGTCATGCAATGAATAGTAATGCGAAAAAACACATTCCCTTTGCCGTACATTGATAATCATCACCACAGTATTACTAATGCAGTGAAACTACGTAATTCCCTGTAATGAATACTATTGCGAAAGAACACATTCCCTGCGACCTACATTGATAATGATCTTTGGGCCGGGTATCTAACATCATTCCCTGCACAGAAAGGACTCCTGCATATACTACTCCTTATAAACAACCACACGTGAGATAGAACCGGTATCATGTGCTATATTCCCTACAAAAAAATTATTCCTATAATAGTATTGCATGACCCCTGCGTATGTAAACTTAACTCATTCCCTGCCAATATAAACAACGACACGGTAATATGAACCTGTATCTTGTGCTACATTCCTTGCCAAAAATGTAATTCCTCTGTGAACAACCACACGGCAGAATGACATTGGATCTATTACCTGCATATAACAGCATTAGGCTAGGCGTAAACATCAAGGATAGGCGTAAAAAACTTCCCAAGGAGGGGACCTGTAACCTGCAAAACCATTACTAGGCAGCTGGCATATTATCTGCATAAAACAACATTAGGCATATTATCTGCGTAAACAATGTCTTCGTAGACGTAGTCCAACAAATGTCCCAGGAGTTTCCAAACCGTAATAACTAAAGTCTGCATAAGAATAAAAAGACTAGAGATCGAAAGTAAGAAAAGGCGATGCTGATGTGGGTCAACGACGAATGGTTTTCTCAATCCATTCGTTCAACTTCTCGGGGTCCCCTTTCATGTGGTAGTACACATGTCTACCAGTGGGTGTCGCTAGTGTCTCTGCCACCATTTGGAACTCTTCCATGCGAAGGTCAGGTCTGAAGTTGCTGACTTCCTTACATGCTTCCCTTGCTAGGTCATCGGGATCAGGTCTCTCCTCCGCGAATTTCTTGGGGAGGGTCGACAAGAACTTCTCAATCAACTGTTGCCCTGCCTCCGACATTGCCCCTCTGCTCTTGTACTTCTTCGAACTTCCTGTTCGATTCTCAGATGATCTCTTCCTAGAGGAGGGGGTAGGAGTCACATCTTCGCTTACCTCCTCATCTATCGGGTAATATGGCATACACTCATCCAGTTCTTCGTCGAAGTCCAGCTCCCGTTGCCTTGATGGTGGCCGAGAACTGGAGGGCCCCATTGGTTGCTTGTCTCTTGCCGGTCTTGACGAGTTCGCATGCACTCCAGTGGCGATGTCCTTCGAGAGAAACCTCTGTATGTCGCCTAAGTACAGGAAAGGCTTGTTCCGATACTTGCGATATCGATCTGCAAGCTGTTTATGTCGAATGTAAATATAAATATTCCATGTTATGATGAGAATGTAAATGTGAAGTGAAAAATATTAACTACCTCACACCATGCATCATCTGAAGGTGGAATGGGCCTGTTATAAATTGTATCCCAGCCCCAACCGGACTTGTTGCGAAGATATAGATAAGAAGCGTAGTCCTTCTTCATGTTCTTCTAGCGATGTTGGATTTGCACCTTCGTGTAGCACAATCCGCTTTGTTCGTTGAATCTCCGAACAATAGCGTGCCAACCAGGGAGGGTAAACGTGCTCCCGGCCCAAGAGGACTCGTGCTCTAACATGGCATCAACAAAAATCCTGTCTAGAGCGGAATTCCATTGGGAAATTTGAGGTGACCCAACCGGGGGTGCCTGCGATTGTCCATCCATCCCTCTCTTTCTATGCACCCTCAACGCATACAGAAATATATATTTAATTTGATGATTACATCAAGCAACATATCGGCCAACAAGTTGTCTTAAATGAGATATTGTAAAGCTGTGATGAAATAACGCACGTAGTTCTCAATTTATGTACGAGGAATAAACCAATGGAATATGTGTACAAACCAAGGTTTATTCAAACAAAGAAAAAGCAAACTTGTGTATTTTGGACTGCACAATGAACAAGTGAGTTTAGTTCCAAGGGACCCCCTTCGGTCCAATTTAGATGTGATCGACAACACATATGTGAGTATAGTTCCAAACGACCACCATCGATCATATGTGACCATGAATACAGCACGAGCACCAGTGGATGGAAGACAAGTGCGAACATGACAACTGTGGATGGTTCAATCTGATGTGGGGATATGTCATTGTGGTGTTGGTAGTTTATGGTTATTGGAAATAGAGACACGGCTTGGGGGGTAACTACATAATCGTAGGCTTCTTTCGCTACAACATGTGCCACTACAATGAAAGTGCTTCCTAGTGCTATCTTCATAGACATGTTCTTCAATCAGATATGTGTTGGTAGTTTGTGTGCTACTTTCAGTCAGATATGTCCTTACTTCCTCTTTCGCTACAACATGTGCCACTACAATGAAAGTGCTTCCTAGTTGTGTGTTACTTTCTATCAGATATGTCCTTAATTCATCTTTCGCTACAACATGTGCCACTACAATGAAAGTGCTTCCGCAAGACAGGTTGTTTACACATGCGTAGACAGGTTCTTCGGTGTTTACACATGCACTGTCAAACTGAAGAATGCCATTGAACAGAGTTACATAGGTCTCAAGAGCAGGAGTTTAAGGTGCATAAGGTAGATGATACATTTCTGTAGACGACACAGCCCATTGCAAATTTGATTCCCAGTTGATCTATTATAATATATGTAATATTATTCGAAATATGATTATCTTCCCCCTTTATCACCTATTTATGGTACGAGTTAAGCTACATTCATTCTAGTGTTGTTACTTCGGTGGATACATAAATAGGATTTTCTTCCTCCTTGTCACTTCGGTGGTTTCAAAGAAGCTTGAATTCCCGATCCCTTTATTAGGCATGAGTTCCCGTTATTAGGCATGATTCATCTGTGCCTATTTTATCCCTCGTCAGTTACCACCGATGCGATATTCAACAGTTACTTATCATGTAAGTTGTTATACCCTAGTGTAGAACAAGCAAACGAGTCATATGAAGTCGATAAACCCCAATATGTGAATCCGAAATTCATCAATGCATTATGCCAGGCATCAAACCCATATAACCCAACGTACCTCAAGCACAAGGAATCGCAAGGAAAAGAGGCATGACAAGAATAATTACCACCAAAAAGGAAGCTAACATATTGCAATCCATGACAGCATCACCCCAGAGTTGGGTTAATCCATATACCCCAGACTTTAATACATTACGCACAACATGCGGATATTGTTTCAGTACATTAGGGCCAAATGAAAACAACAACTATGGGCGAAATCAAGCACAATTGCATCGACGAGAGACTTCGATAGTACCTTGCTAGCAGCAATTGTAAGCCCCGACGAAGCTCCTCGAACTCAGCCTCTCCGACGGGAACCTTGGCCAAAGCTAGGGCATGTAAAGAGAGAACAACTATGACCACCAATTTAAATGGATAGTTGTCGTTGTCTACCGCCTGAACACGCCTGCCTCCACGCAAGGGCATGGGGGAGCGGGCTGGTGCCGTCGACTCACACGACGGTGCCTGCTTCTCCATCGCTTCGGCCACTGTTGTGGGTTGATGTGGCCGCACTAGAGATGATATGAAGGCCGTGAGGTCGCCTGTGCACCGTGTTGTCAAGCTCTGCCTCTGCGATTGATGAGGAGAGCAGCACATGGTGGCTTCCTGTAGTTGAGGGGTCGAGCGGAGGAACAGGGCCTTCTCCGTGTTGGAATCGCGATTGGGAGGAAGACGACACCCTCGTCTCATCAAAAAAGTAACATTCTTTATTCACGCCTGCCTGTGTCAGAAATGGCAGGCCCGTATTCAATGCCAGGCGCGGGCAGAGTAGACCTTCTTTTTGAAACCTCCTCCCACACGAGAATCCCCGGGTTGTCCATGATCCCAAACGCGGGTCGAACACCGGGGTATGCTGCAAACCCGGGTTCGAACCCGCGTTCCAAACGAGCCCGTAAAGTCTTGTCTGATTACACCGAAATCCATGTACTCTTATATTTTTACACGTATGCACTCTTCCGAGGGTTGGAGTCTTGTGGTGTAAGAGATAGTAAGATTATAGGAGCTGTGATGTAATTAACAGGATTACAGGGGTTATGGTGTGATTGAACATTATTTCAAGAAGGATAGCGTAAAAGAACTTCCCCCTTTGTATGTCTGTATACTTGTGTTCCTTCTTATAATTTCTGTAGATTTTGCCCCAGAACCGGTCTATACTTTCGTACTTATAGGGCTCGTTTGGTAACCGGGTTACCCCCGGGTTATCCCGGGGTAATCCGGTTTACCCCTCTCTTTTGATGGAATGGAATTCTATCACAAATCATAGTGACATCACATCACATTCTTTATTCTAACCCTCTCTAACCCTTATAACCATCCCAAACAGTTACTATTACAATCAGGTTACCCCAACCCACTCCAACCCAGCAACCAAACGAGCCGATAGTATGATCTCTCCGTAATTCCAAATTACACACATTCTTACGTAGAGTGACCAACCATTGCATAACATACTTTTGTGTTAACTTCGTTTGTTCTTGCACTTCGTGTTTGACATGGTACACTAAAAATGCAAACAAATATGGGTGTGTCCGTGTCCCGATCCTCAACATATTCACTTATATATAAATATGAGTTTAATGTCGCTGCTCCCTTGAGGGGGAGCTAACATGGCTCCCTCCGCCTCATTTTCCTTATTTTTTTATTTTTTTAATTTTTTTCGTGGATTTTCATCAATATATCTCTATATTATTCTATTAAAATTTTGTGCGAAATAGAGACTCATACGGCCTCCATCCAGACGTGGTTATTTTTAGCGATTCTGTTACCGTTAAAAAATGAATGTATGGATGGAGGTCGTAGGAGTCTCTGTTTCGTACGAATTTTAATAGCATAATATAGGGATATAATGATGAATATTCACGGAAGAAATTTTCAAAAAAAAAAATAAAAAATGAGCGAAATGACATGGGGGGAGCCAAGTTAGCTCTCCCTTAGAGGCAGCCACATTAAACCCTATATATATTTATATATATAGAGGGCATATCCAGAGAGCCCTGTACCCATTTGAGTTTTAGTGAGCACCCAATGTAGGCTCTCCACGCGTATTTCCATTTGAGAGGTTGCCTATTTCGAAGGACACGGTTTTGGAAGGATATTAATATGTTTGAGCCTTTTGTATTTCCAATTATACCTAGTTCTTAAAAAAAGGAAGACGGTTTTGGAAAGATAAATTCAAATCCTTAATTTCGTTTTGAATAAATAGTCATTGTACATTTGATCAGTAATGTATATATTGTACGTAAGTAATTATGTGTTGCGAGATCAGTAATATTGAAACAGTTGTCAGTAATTTACATATGTAATATTACATTGTACTGAGATCAGTAATTCATTCATGTTACTCAAGTAATACATATTCAGTTCTCAAGTAATTATTGTTGTAAGATCAGTAATTAAGTATGTAAATTACTAATGTCTATACAAGAAGTACTGATTACAATTATCCATTTTATAGTACTCATTTTGATTGTTACTAATGTCATAGTTACTTAATACTTTGAGTGTTACTGATGCACCTCTTATTTACTTATATAATTTTTTTAATTACTTATAATGCATCGAATGTTACTGATATCAATACATAAGTTACTGGTCACGTGGTTTTTTTATAATTATTCCAACTTACTGATTCCATTGTCTTCTTTTACCTACAATTTGTTACAGGTTACTAATGCTTCTGTATATCTTACTTATCATATTCTCTGTTTTAAATTACTATCGAATCATGCCTTCTTTACTGATGTAGTCTATTTAGTTACTTGCAATATGTCAATGTTACTGATAGGTACGTATAAATTACTGATGTAGTCTATTTAGTTACTTGCAATACGTCAAGTGTTACTGATAGCTACGTATAAATTATTGATGTAGTTTATTTAGTTACTTGCAATACGTTAAGTGTTACTGATAGCTACGTATAAATTACTTAACTTGTATTTGATAGAAAGAACTTGTATTTTCTTAAAATACATATGTAACTATGAATGGATTTCAATCAGTAAGATTGATAAAATAAAAAAGTAATGAATGCTATATTATCAGTAACATATGCAAATGTCATCAGTAACTTGGTATAATTTTTCTGAAATAATGATTTCACTATCCAAATCCAATTGTAAGACATCCATCTTCGCTCCTTTGATACGATCTTTTCACGATTCAAATCCATCCACGAAGCATCGTTCATCATTGCTTCTTTGGAATCATGATCAGTTTCCATTCACAGATGATCCATCGTATTCGAAACTGAAAATGAGAACTAAAAAACAAATGATCAAATTCTACAAAAGAACAATAAATAAATGTCTAATAAACAATGAAGAAACTTACAAATCAAGGACTTGAAGACGATCGTCTTTCGTCGCTGGAGATCTTGAGATTTCGCAGCAAGAGGAAGCCATAGATGATTTTGGAAATTTCAAAAATGCATACAATGCAACGTCGGATAGACTTAATTGCGAATCAAAAAAGGAAATCAATACGAGGAGAATGCGGAAGGAGTTTGTTATGGTAAGGATTGACGCTAAAAAAGGGAATAGATGAGATAAAATAGGATCATTAGATCGTGATCTGAAGGATGAAAGCACGTGCTCATTTGAACTCAAATGGGCATAGGGCTCTCTGGATAAAAATCCTATATATATATATATATAGAGAGAGAGAGAGAGAGGTAAAAGGGGTTGCTCCCTTGAAGTAGCCAATGGGGACGAAATTTTAATAGAATTTTAGAGGGATATAGTGATGAATATACAAATTTTTATTTTCTAAAAAATAAAAAAATTGGGGGAAAATGAGGGTGTGAGCAGCCCCGTTGGCTACTCCCATGGAGCATACTCCTTTTTCCCATATATATATAATAGATGGTTGATCCTGTGAGAGCTAAAATTTGTGAGAGCATGAGAGCAATGATTTTGATAGATTCATATCGGAAAAAGGCCAACAATAAGTTCTTTCCAAATTGACTATTTGTTCCTCTGTTAGAGGTGTTTCAGAAATGTCTGCGATCGAGTAACTAGCCCTACGAACGAATGGATCGAATCGAATTGGAAAATGGAAGAAAATCTAATGATTCCATTGTTTTTATTTATATATATTTATTTACACACACGTACACATATATATATATATATTAAATATGATGCATAATGAAATTTAACTAATTATTTGAACTAATTCTTTTTTAATATATATATATTATAGTTTTTTATTATAATTTTATTTTTATATTTTATATGTTCTATTTATATTATTATATTCATTTTATGTTTCCTATATATAATTTTATAGAATTAGATTTGTAGTTTTATTTTATTATTATTTTTATTATTTTAATAAAAATACAATTTATCCGATTTTGATATAAATAAAATAGGATAATTTTAGAAATATAAAAAAGTATTATTAATCCTTTTCTAAGATGAAAATTTAATTGAATGTGTTATTATCGAAATTATAAATTATATCAATTATAAATATTAAAATATTATAAAATATTATATACATATAATATATACATATTATATCTAAAGAAATAAATAACAAATATAAAATAAGTAAATAAAGAAATTGTTATGATATTCTTAAATTCCTAATAATTTCTCTATTATTTTTATCTCGTATCTTATATAAGTTTAAAACTTCAATTCTAATAAAAAATAATAAGAATACATTCTTATAAACTCAAAAAATAAATTAGTAGAAAAGTTGGTACATAATAAAATAAATATAAAAAAAGATAAGATGAAATTCGTCGACCTCCGATATACATAATTTTTGAAAAAGACTTTCTTCCGTAAGAAAGAAGGATTACTATCTTTGGGATTTGATGCTACACCAATAGATTTTATCATCTCTCTCCTCGTTGATTGCAAGAGTAGAGAGAAGAGCAGAATCTAGTACTCCAGATTCACTACTCTCATATAGATATCCTTTATTCATTTTAAATTGTAAACGTTTATGGATTTCACTTTGAAATTCGTAAATATCCATATCCTCTTGCGTAAATCTGACTCATATATATTAACTTATACTTAACATAACTTTAAACATTCTTTAACAAGATTTGATATAATTATCATGAAATAAATCTATTTACTATATTTATCTCACGTGTAAACCATTCAATACATGAATATTTAATCTAATTTGTTGAGTATTACCAATATTATATATATTTGATCCTATTTGTGTTATATCTGCATGTATCTTTCGAGGATATGATAACATATTTTTACATCTATCAATATTTGTAATTGTATATGTATTCGTATTTAAAAATAGAAAAAAGATATAATAAGACCTATCTGTATCATAGTCGACCGCAACCAAACCATAATCCACTAGCTTCGACTTCTCGTCTTCTTCTTCCTTTACTACGCCCATTTCCTTACTAATGTTTGTTTGATCTACATATATGCTCATATTAATTTGTAAACTTAAAACAAAGAAGTCATAATATTTGACTACGACGATCCACAAGTGTATTAAGATTGTAATGATCTTTTTCTGCAATTTTCTTCTTCTTTTTATTATACATTGATTGTGTTGCTCTATATCCACGGGAGTATAACACCCTAATATATTCTCATACCGGAAACTTACAAAGTGTGAGAGTAGGTTATAAGTGATGGATAGTACCACTTGACAACTTGACTTTAAGCATTTTAGGTGGTTTTCAATGGGCTCAATTAGACATAAACACCACAAGTTGTCGTGTCGGTTTTCCTCGGTAACAAACCAAGAACCTAAGTCAAGGATGTTACAAATGGCATCAGAGACAGGTTCACTCTGATAGTGGAAATGTCTACCCGAAAGGCAGGGTACCCCACAAAGAGATAGGAGGAAAGGGCTACGTGGAGTGTGCAACTGCCACTATTAGTGGAAATAATTGATGGGTCATGTCTCAACGAGGATATTGTGAATATAAGTGAGGGAGGTTGTAACACTTTGAATATATTCTCCAGAAACTCATGAAGTGTGAGAGTAAGTTATTAGCGGTATGATTTACAACTTGATCTTAAACTTTTTGGATGGTTGTCAACGGATCTAATTGGGCTCGAACCCAACAACTTGTCAAGTTCAGTTTTCCTCGATAACAGATCGGAGATCTAAGCCCGAGACATTACAAAAATAGCCAGTATGTATGAAATCAACCATAAGATTCGGATCTAAGCTAATTTACCCACATAATTGCACCCCTACCAACTATAGTACCCATCCAATATAGCAAGCCCAACAAGTTGTATAGATCAGTAAACTACAATGACAGATCATGGAATGGCTTGGGAAATTACAGATAGGATACATGCTATCCATTTGTTATAATGGGTATACAACTTAGCGGATACCCATTGTATTGATTGAAGCAGGTTGATGATCAATATGTTAATCATGTCTCATGGTTTGATTCGGGTCATTTTATTGATATATATAGATATGGATATATCCAAATATCTACTTACCATACTTGAAAAGTTACCGAATATGAATATCCATATTCAAAATATTTGTCGAAAATGGATAATCGTTATAAAAAATTTCCAAATATTGGTATGGATGTGGTAATAGAAAAAAGATTCGGATTCAAACAAACGAAGAAAAAATATATTATATATACACACACTATAATGTATCATGTTTAGTAAACAACTCAATTGAACATGTTGATGGCAATGATTTTGTTGTATATTTGTTTTCTACTTTGATTGATTTTCAGGTAAAAGAGATGATGAAATGTGTAGAGAAAGATATGAAACTGAATCAAATCATAAGATGTAATTCCGAATGACACAACTTGAAGCAACTATCTCTAAAAAGCTCAATGCTCAGAAGGAGAGGCTAAATAGCTTGAGACTTAAATCTAAAAGCTCAAACGCATCAATAGAGAAGATTTGAAGACTTTGAAGATATAGATTAGTAAAGAAGACTCGTGGGAACTTCTGCAAGTTTTGCCAATTCGGATGATTTACATAATTTCTATTTATGCTAAAAAAGTTATTATTATTTTTGCATATTATTGATCAATGAGCAAAAATAAGATAGAATAATCAATTTTCATAAAAATCAAATTTTAGATATATAATTGATTATCTTGACACATTGATCGATAACCATCTATCGATCAATTTGTGATCATGATCAATCAATACCTAATTACTATTTTTTATTTGATCGATCAACCTTTTTATCATGGTCAATCACTCCTAATCAACTAACTTTTAACTATAATCAATCGTGTCTCAAATTATTATTCAATTGTCATAAAATGATTGATAACTTTGTTGATTTGATCGATTATATATAATCGATCAATCCTTCTTTGAGGCCCAACCTTATCGTGGAAGCGAATAACATGCACAAAAAATTAATCACGCTTGCATGAGGAAACACAAATTTACAAGATTTACCTGCGATTGGGCTACATCCTTAAGCAACGGTAATTTCACTACGTGGAGAAAGAAGGGATTATAGCGAATATAAAGAGCCATAATTTGATAGGAGTTTATATACTACTCCAGTGCAGATGGACCCCTAATACAAATGGATCCATAAAGCTGAATAGAAATAGAGCCGTTAGTAAAATTTTTGCATTGTGGCGCTGTCACCACACCCCCGCTGGGAGGGGGGAGAGCACACCTGCTCCCCCTAGACATCTCCTCCTAGGTTTGCTGATCGGACAGTGAACCCCCATCTTGTTGTAGTATGGTATGGTAAGAGGGGATGCATATGACGGTCCTTCAACATAGGTTAGATGGTTAGGATTTCAAGGTATATCAACGTTGATGATTTACCCTTCCAAGGTTGATCGATGGGCTCCTTTGCTCCCTTGTCATGACTCCTTCATATGACTCCTATAGTTGGCCTCACCATGCTCCTTGGTCTCCTCTCGTCCCTTTGATGCATGGATGAAATCAAGATCCATCTGCTCACCATTCTATCACTACGGTTGTTTCTCCTCTCCTCTCATGGAATATGTCCACCACCTCTACTTAGTCTGTCACGCTATCTCCTGTTGCAAAGAGGATGCTATGTTGTTACAGCACCTACAGTAACGTAGGGGATCCGTTCCCCTTTAGTTCTTGCTTCATTGCAACCAACCTCTAGTTCTCGCTTCATTGCAACCACACAGAGTTCGAGTTTGAAACAAACACCACCATCATTAAACTTTTTCTTGTCGTAGAGGTCATCTTTGTGATGATCTTTGATCATTGGAAGATACTTCATAATTTTCCGGAAATCGTTTGTAACTCTAAGGGCATGTTTGGTTACTGGGTTGGACTGGGTTGGGTTGGAGTACACGGGTGTACCCCTCCTTCCAACCCTCTCAATCCTCCTTACTGTTTACTATTCACAGGGGTACAGTTTACTATTCATAGGGGTACCCCAACCCAACCCAACCCAGTCCAACCCAGCAACCAAATAGGTCCTAAAGACGATGACTTTGATGTACTCTAGTCTTTATTTAAGGCATTTATTTCTTCCTTATAATCTTATAATGCTATCGTAATCGAAAAGAAAAGAAGAGAAGAGGAGAGGAGAGGATGAGAGCCGTTGTCGAATAAGACCAAGAAGAACAGTCAACACACACCTTCACTAGGGGTGTTCAAAAATATCCGGGTCAATGGGTACCCGGCTTGACCCGTCCATTTTGACCCTAAACTTTCGGGTACCCGTTTGAAAATGATGGTCGGGTACCCGCCCATGCCCCATAAAAAAGCCCGACGGGTACCTGCGGGTACCCAGTTGGAAGCTTCCACTATCAATTGATTCATAGAAATGCAAATGGTTAGTTGCAAACACCAATATAAATGTTACATTATTCTTATCTATTTTAAAAATATAGAAATGGATGCGGATATAAATATCGGTGAATATGGAAAACATATTGTCAAATCATTAAACTTGAATACCGGTATTAAATGTATGCAAATTAGAAAGGAAAAATAATAAAATCAAAATTGTATAGATAAGATGAAATTTATATGTTTGAGGTCGCTCATATATGTATCCATTTTGAAATAGAAATATATGTGGATGTCAAAATTTGAATTAACATATATGATAACGAATCAGATACGATCCAAATCGATATACATACATTCAGGCATCCAAACATGATAATAATGAATACAATTGAATACGAATTATATAGCATACACATGCGTGCGCACACGCACCCTCCACCCACACGCATGCCCGTGCCCGCGTCCATACAAACGCCCATGCCCACGTGCGCGCACATGCGCCCACGCGCACACACGCACACACATAGCGCGGACGCACACATTACCATAACTAATTGTGATGAATAATTAATACACCCATTTACGAGTACGAATATATACTTATATATTATTTGTCATGTTGTCCTCCGATTATATATATTTGCATCTCTTTATCCGTATTTGATTCATTATGAGGATGAGCCTACGTGAATGTGTCACTATTAGATCCGTATTCGATAGTATTCTTTCCAATTGCATGTATTCATATGGTTCACATTATTCACATAGTTTTATACATCCTCATTAATTTATTTATCTAAGTTTATTTATCCATATCTAAATGCATTCCGTACCATTTAGATTTTCATATCCGGCATTATCATTATGAATATGATATAGATACGGATACAAATTGTTGGATATATCGTTTGCATTTTTATATATGCCACCTTTCATTAGAGTATCTCTCTTTATCCCCACGGGTACCCGCGGGTACCCGCGAGTAGCCAACATCTATTGCCATTAACCGGGTACCCGTTACAACTGGGTACCCGTTGGAATGGGGCGGGTCGACCCGTGACCCAATACGAACAGAGCAGTGCGGGTCACATTCAAATGGGGCGGGTACCCGCCCCATGAACACCCCTGACTCGTCCTTCACCACCACAACCACCACCTTTCTCCTCCACCACTGCTCCTCCTCCGCCACCACAACCTCCTTTCCGCCGCCTCCCACCACAAACCACCTGCAACCCCCATGCATACTCTGCCACCGCCACCACCATCTCATTTACACCTCCCTCCTCTCTCTCCTTCCACATTTAATGCCCCACCCACTTCTTCCCCTTCTCTCTCCACCCACAGCACCAAAAGCTCCCACCTTTCCCCCTCCCCTCCCCTCCAAATGCCCAACCCACAAATACCCACCTCCCCTTTCCCCTCCTCCCCATGTCCAACTCCCACACCCTCGCCGCGCTCGGCCTCGGCAACCTCATAGCCATCGCCCTCGGTCTTCTCGTCCTCCTCTCCACCCTTCTCCTCGCCTTCTACGTCTGCCGCCGCCGCCACCACTACCCCCCTTCCCCCTCCCCCTCCCACCACCATCACCACAACGTCGTCCTCCCCCGCATCATCTTCGTCGAGGAGGACGCTCCCCAGAGCCCCCTTCATGGCCTCGATCCTGCCGCCATCAACTCCTACCCCAAGTTCCCCTACTCGAGATCCAAGCTTTCCGGAGATGGGTTGTGCTCCATCTGCCTCTGTGAGTACAGGGAAGGCGAGGTGCTCCGCATGATGCCCGAGTGCCGGCACTACTTCCACGCATCGTGCGTCGACGCCTGGCTTCGGCTTAATGCGTCATGCCCCGTGTGCCGCACCTCCCCCATGCCCACCCCGCTGTCCACGCCGTTGTCGGAGCTCGTGCCGCTCTCGCAGTTCCCCGCCGACGGGAGGCGGAGGTGATGTTCTTGAGGTCCCTGGGTGTGGAATTCGGAGGAAAGGTCCGATCTTGGCGAGGGGATTCAGATGGCTCGATTTGGATGGAGTGCTTGTTGGTAATGGTGGTAGATTTGAATCTTAACTATAGTTTGATCTTTTCTCTTTTGATCTTTCAAGGCCTTTGATAAAGTTGTGTGCTTTGTGACGTGTGTCTGTGGTATTGTTGAGGTGAATGGGTTCATAGATAGATGTGGTGTGCATGTAGATAGAATGTCTGAGTTGGGGCATTGGTATCTAGAATTAACTAAGATTGATTTACTGTGGCGTGTGACTGTGTAGGAAGTTCTTAGATAAATGATATCAAACTCTGGTTCCCCCTCCAAATATATTGTGGAGATATAGGCCTGATGCATGATCTCCTGCTGCTCTTGCCATTCCCTGCGGATAGGCAGAGGAGGTGATGTTTAGGGTCGCAATTTAGTGAACGTTCTGGAGTTTTGCCGTGTTCTTCATGCTATCAGTTTTGAAGGCGTTTGATAAAGACCTGAATTTGTGATGTGGAGTAATTGGAATGGAGCAGCTTGAGTTTATAGATAAGTGTGGTGTGTGCTTTAGATAGGATGTTAATTTTGGGTAATTGGTTTATAAAATTAATCTAAGATGATGCAGTGTGGTGTGTGATTGTGGAGAATGGTCTTAGATACATGATATTCAACTCTATTCCTAAATGGCCAATATCAGTTTTTTTCTATAATATCTTGTTATGATACGGGTCCGATATCTTGTGGATGTGTGTCTGGTTTTATTTCTTTCTTTTATCCTATTATCTTGTAGAGATATAGCAGGTGTGATGCTGAAAAACAAACTGTTGAGTTCGTCGAGACAATGTCAAAATGGATGATCGATATCTGTATTTTACTGACATAAGATGTTGCATTGTGGTATATGATTGTGTAGGAAGTCCTTGGATAAATAACTGGTATGTAACTCTGATTTTTTTTCTAATATCTTTGTTGGGATATAGGTGTGAGGCGTCTTCCTCCTTTTGAGCTCACAGATAGATATGGTGTGTGTGTGTGGCAAGAATGTAAAATTGGACAGTTGATATCTAGTTTCATAGAGCTGTAAATTCCATATTCTTGGAAATCGAATCAAGGTTGCGAGGTTCTTAGTGTGGAAACTCTATCTGATTTCCAATGTTCATATCGATTATCGACTATATGCTTATTAGGGTGTGTGTGATTGAAACAGAGAAATGAGGCTCTTTTGTGATAAACCTTTGGATTTAATTTGCATTGTGCTTCGACTGCGCAGACTAGTTTAGATCTAAGTTATTTTGCTGGCTACTCTCATCACGGGAAGGCCTTCAAAAGCCACCTTGATATTGTCAGCATCATAAAAGCTACTCTTGAGAATCGATATTGGGCAACAAATTTCATGATGGTGGGCGTGCTTCAAGTCTCTCAGGTGTAGCAATGATGCCGGTTTTAAAGAGACAACACGCTGGATATGGAGTGATTATTATAGTGGAAGGGCCAAAGTGGGGGCTCAATCTTTGAAAACCCAATACTCTATAGTGTATTTGCCAGTCTGCATTTTTCTAATGTGAGTTCTTTATATCTAATAGCATCAGCAATGCCTGCAGTTCATTTTTTTAATTTTATAATCGGAAATGTGAAGTGGCGCTTACTCGGTTTGTTGTCTCCTTGATGGCTTACATCTCGAGTCAGCAAGATCAGATTTTTTGTAGTGGTTGACTGTAACTGGTTATGCCTTTGCTTACAGCCTGTATCAGTTTCAGGTTAATAACCCCACTGGAACTTATATCCATTCTGCACTGCTCTTGGTGTTTCTCATTAGAGAATGGCTCTCTTTTAAACTGTAATAATTAAGAAACAGTTGACTTGTTATTCAGTGATGTATTGTAATCCATCTAATGTTTAACCAGGTGTCTTCTGATGTCAGAAGTACTGGCTTATGAATTACTCCTTGTATATTTATTATATCATGGACTTAAATTACTTGTATAGGTGTTCCTGGATCCCTGATTCGGGTTCATCATATGTTTACTGTACGCTCAGATGTTGATACAGGTGACTTCTTTACTGCAAACATCCTCATGTTTGGTTGTGGGATAAGGCTCCTTTCCTTGGGATAAAGGAACTTTATCTTGGAATAAGCTATTTCACGAGAAAGTGATCACATCATGATTATATCATCCATTATGTTGTTGTCTACAGTATTTCTCCATTATTTACCTCTAATTTAACCAAATAAAAATGAGTGATAAACATTGTTTATCCCTTATTTGGGGCATCTGATTAGCGAGCAAAGCATCGATGAGAACATCTTCTCTCCCAAGATCTTTGTGGAAGATTTTTTTGAAAATCTAGGGTTTGGTGACATCTAAGCTCAGCATGTTTTGCGTTATGTTACTCCCATTTTGCCTAAGGGATACGAATGTATAAGATCTTGTGAATAATCTCTCACTAAGGTAATCTGACAATTAATGAGATAATCTCCGATCATTAGTGATCGAAATTCTTGACCACCTTTCATATTGAATCTCAATTAAGTCGAAGAAGTCTTTAGTGGTTTGATGTTTCCATGATCTCTAAGAGGTAAATGATAGTACTCCGAGAACAATCATCGATGGACGTGATAAAGTTTAGACATTTAGGGCCCGTTCGGTAGGAGAATAAGCAGGAATAAGGATGGGGAATAAGGGTCTATTCTCCGTTCGGCTGGAGGATAAGAATAAGGAGAATAAGGTGAAATAAATGTAGGTAAGGTGGGATAAAGATAGGAATAAGAGTGAAATAAGATGAAATAATGGGGAATAGTTGTACCACAGGGAAGCGTGTTGGGGGCTTATTCCCCTTATTCCATTCCTCCTTATGACCCAAACGAACAGAGCCTTAGTGATAAAAACTGGATGAGTTCCAAACATCAAAATGAACAAGTTCATATAGTCCATTGGCATTGCTTACTAAATTAGATTTGAATTACTTATGTGTTTAGCCTTTAATTTAACATGATGCACTAAACAGTATAATCCAAACTTTTAAATTATAATGGGAATAATTCTAAAAAAATTGAAGGGAAGATGACATTGCGTTCGTGCTATTACATAACAAGTTGAGTATTATTTTAATCACATCATCTTCCTCTCATTTCATTCATTAAAGCAACCACACTTCTAGTAGGAAGTTGATATATGCCATCGGAAATCTATCCAAACCCAATCCTCCTCTATATCACAATGTCGTGCAACATACAATCAACAAAAAACTCACAATTTAACACCATAATAATCATGTTAAGAACAATAAGGTTGGGAGACATATCAAGCATGTAGAGTACATTATGAGCCAGTAGTTTATTTGGGAGAGATATATATTCCTTTTATCAACAACATTAACGTGAGATCCATCAGCAATAACGACAATGATCTTTATAAGATGTTGATATGTAGACATGGGAGAATTTTGAGATCATAATGTAATTGTGATGCCACCTTCAATAATCCATTCTTCTATTTCGTTATTGTCTTTATCATAGCAACAACAAGGGCGATAACTTAAGATTTGTCATAGTCTTTTCCTAAAGATTCATCTTGTTAAGATATTTACATCATAAATTTGTTCCATGATATTGGCTTAATCAACTCTCTCAACTTTTACATAGGAAAACATATCATACGATAAAAGAGAATTAATGGTCGAATGAAAGAGGTGTCGGTCGGTCACACTCTAAACTGAGCATGATACTACTTGATCATGGAAGGATAGGCGATTGATCAAGCTACATGATACTAGTTGGTCAAGGAAGGATAGGTGATTGATTAAGCTACAAACAAAAAAGCTAATCAAATAGTTGGAATTAATTGTCCAGCATTCGTAATAGATAACCAATTAGTGGTTAAGTATTCATCGATTATGACTGGCTCATATGTAGAAGACTCCGTGAGTGATTGATCATACATGAAAGATAAGATTGATAACACCTCAAGATTGGATGAAGCATGGTAGGTGATCATGATCAATCAACTGGTGATTGATTGATTGATTACAACATAAAAAAGAAGACTTGAAGCATGAGGAATCCACTAGTCTCTATGAAGATGTGAAGACAACCTTCGCATCGAACCACAGAGTGCACGGGATAGCTTCGATACACTTATAGTGTACACAAAAATCCTCCACAAGGATGTCTAATCCTTGATCATATAGGCTCTAATACCTTGTAAAAATCCCATCACCCATTCTTCCAGTCAATACCCGAAGAGCTTATTCAAGTTGAATTGAGCAAGCTATTATATTTCAACCACATGGCGACTAGAAAAGTGCACTAGAGAAGACCAAGGATCAGACACGATGACGTAAATGCATTGATTTCTAGAGCTCTCTGAGTAAAAGGGATCCCTCTCCTTTGTCGCTCGTCAGAGACATTCACGAAACGTTGCAGTAAATAGGTGACCACAAAGAACACAACGATTTAGGTAAAAGGAAAATATCATCGAATGGGATGCCCTAACAATCACTTATACTAAGGTTGGTTGTCTTCACGCTCTCACCTTGTAAAATAGAGAGGGATGGACTACATATATATTCCCACAGGGTAAATAACTCCTCATAAACTAGTTTTTTACCCACATAACACAAAACAACTCAATAGATTCATTTCTTTTTCTTGATATGCCTTGAATCCTAACCATTCCCATGTTGAAGAATCATCATATGCTCCCCCTCGTGTCGTACCACAACCCAACAAGATGAGGGTATTGCTTGTATGGATCTGTTTGTATTAGGGATTAGTCTGTACGTGACTACTATATAAACACCCCTATAGCTAGGGCTCTATGTATCCTATGTACTCTTTTCTTTCTCCACATGGTGAAAATTAATCGGCGCCGCTCAAGGACGTACCCTAGTTATGTGTAAACCTGTTAAATCCGTGCACCTTCGTGCTTGCTTGATTAATTATTTGTGTGTTCTTCGCTTCCGCTATTCGAAATAAATCAATATCCGAGCATCGGGTTCTGTCAAGATCATCAAGCAAGATGACTTCGCACAATCTGAAGATCGAGAAGTTCACACAGAGGTACTGAATCAGTCTATGGAATATCAAGATGCACGTCCTTCTAAAGCAACATGGCATCTAGGAGGGCGAAGGCACTTGAACCGTCTGAGTAGACAGTGCATGAAGGAAAGGCGTACTCGGCAATCATGTTGTGTTTGACGGATGAGATCATTGCAAAAGTCATTGATGAGAAAAACGTGGCCAGTATGCGGTTGAGACTCGAAAGTATGTACATGACGAAACCTCTGAACACCAAGTTGTTGTTAAAGCAATGTCGGTTCTCTCTCTGCAAGCTGGAAGATACATTTCTTAAAGAACATCTAGCTCACTTAAATACATTGTTGATGGATTTAAGAAATGTAGAGGTTAAGATTGATGAGGATGGTGCATTGATTTTGTTGATTTCTCTTCCAATTTCATATGAAAATTATGTTCAATCATTTATTGTGAGAAGAGAATTGATAACCCTAGAGGAAGTTCGCACAAGTCAGCATACACGTGAACTTTGACATATGGTTAATGAGAAGTAGGACTCTAATGCTATAGATTTGGTTATGGCTGATAAAAGAGTCATGCCGATTATGGCTACCCGAAGAAGGGAAAATAGAAGTCCAAGCCGAAGAACCACAATTCTAAGGACATCTACAATTACTACAAGAAACCTAGACATTGTAAGAAGGACTGCCTGAAGAAGAAAGTTAAAGCCATGGTTGTTGTTGTTGCTCAGGAAGTCCATACTCTAAAAAGGATCTGATTCTCACTGTTACAGATCAAATGACAATAGATAACACATGGATTCTTGATTCAGGTTGTTCTTACCATATGTCTCCCAATGAAGATTGGTTCTACACCTATGAGAAGATATATGGCAGAAACATCTCCATGGGGAATGATGCAACGTGCACGATTATAGGGATCAACTTTGTGAAGATCAAGATGCGTGATGGAGTCGTGAGGACGGTGACAGAAGTACACCATTTTTCTGATATGAGAAAGAACCTAATATCCCTTGGTGTCTTGGATTCTAAAGGATATAGGTACAATGTTATAGGTGGAGTCACACAAGTTACTAAAGACGTGGTGGTTATCATCAAGGGCAAAAAACAGAAGACCATATACATCATGCATGGGTCTACAATTACGGAATCTGTTGCAGTGGCATCACAATATATGAAATCAGATTCGGAATTTTGACATATGTGGCTAGGGAACGTGAGTCAGACGGTGATGAATATCCTCAGTCAGAAGGGTCTGATCAGGGATATCAAGGTATCCAAGTTGGAATTTTGTGAGCAGTGTGTGCTCGGGAAATAAAACATGAAGTAATTCAGCGAAGCTACTCACATAACGAAAGGAGATGCTCAACTACATCCATGCAGATTGTTGGGACCCTTCACGGGTCACATCTTTGAGAGGTGCTAGGTATTTTTGTCTATTATTGACAATTACTTCAGGATGGTTTGGGTGTACATGATGAATCACAAGAGTGGGGCATTTCAAACCTTTAGTCAGTGGGATATCTTGGTGGTGAACTTGACTTCTAAGAAAGTAAAGCATCTTTGCATAGATAATGGGTTGGAATTCTGTTCACTAGAGTTCATTGAGTTTTGCAAGGAGGAGGGTGTTGCGAGATACCTCACAGTTATAGATATGTTACAACAGAATGTAGTTGTAGAACGAATGAACACGATGCTTCTGGAGAGAGAAAGGTGCATGATCTCTAATGCTGGATTTGGTAGAGCATTCTAGCATGAAGACGAGAATACAACTTGTTACTTGATGAATCAGAGTTCTGTGTTCGCTCTTGATTACAAGACTCCCATGGAGGTATGGTCTGCTAATCATGTTGATTATTCTGTTTTACGAGTCTTTGGTTGTTCTGCCTATTATCACGTTAGTGAAGGAAAACTAGAACCAAGAGCAAATAAAAAGGGTGTTTACAGGATATGATGCAGATGTAAAGGGGTACAGAATTTGATCCCCTTTTGAGCATAGAATTATTGTTAGCATGAATGTTACATTTGATGAGAATTCTATGCTTCACTCGAGTAGTGAGTCTGTTGATGCATGGATAGGTGATGATGTGCACGAACATGTGGAGTTCGAACTGCCACCAAGTAGTGATCACAAAATTGATCACACCACTCCTGATCAGGCTGATGCTGAACAGGCTGAAGTTGAGCAACCGGAGGAGAGGAAACCAAATGTTGCTAATGATCGTCCCCCCGTAGAGAGATACATCCACTGCAGAGATATGGATTTGAAGACATGGTTGCATTTGCACTATAGGTTGCGGAGGTAGAGTCTCCAGAGCCCTCCATTTATAAGGGGACTATAACATGTATAGAATCTGGATAGTGGATTATTGCTATGGGTGAGGAGATGGAGTCTCTTCACAAGAATCAAACATGAGAGCTTGTCAAGTTGCCAAAGGGGAGAAAGGTCGTTGGATACAAATGGGTCTTCAAGAATAAGATAGGAATCTCATGAATTGAATGCATCAGATACAAGGCACACCTAGTTGCAAAGAGTTACAGCTAGAACAAAGGTGTGGATTACAACGAGATATTCTCTCATGTTGTAATACATCCATCCATCAATGTGATATTAACTCTTGTAGCACTTGGACCTGGATCAGTTAGAAGTGATGACATTATTCTTGCATGGTGAACTTGAAGAAGACATTCTTCTAAGCCAACCAAAGGATTCCCATTTCAAGGAAAGCAAGACCATGTGTGTAGACTGAAGAAGTTCTTGCATGTGCTTAAGCAGTCTCCCAGGCAGTGGTACAAGAAGTTTGACATCTTGTGTCTATCTGTTATTATACATCGATGACATGTTGATTATTGCCAAGAAGAAGAGTACCATAGATGATCTGAAGAATCTCCTTAGTTCAGAGTTTCGCATGAAGGACCTTGGTGCAACGAAGAAGATTTTAGGGATGGAGATCATTAGAGATCGTGCAGATGGGAGCTTTTCTTATCTCGGAAGAACTACATTGAGGAAGTTCTAACGAGATTTGGGATGCCTATATTCAAGCCTCTAGGTACTCCATCCGCTCTTAGTTTCTTTGCACCTCAATCAGACATAGAGAAGGAACACATGTCACGTGTTCCCTATACCAGCGTAGTTGGGAGTCTTATGCATCCCATGGTATACACAAGACCTGATCGCTCATGATGTCATCAATGTTAGCATATTCATGGGAAATCTAGAGAAGAGGCATTGACTCTGCTATATGACAGAAACATCAGACATTGGCCTCATCTACAGAAGTGATTCAGAGTGTTTGGTTGCTGGATATTCATATTTGGATTATGTTGCAGATGTTGATGGAAGGAGATCAATAATAGGTTATGTTCTCACTTTAGGGAGTTTTGTCATCAGTTGGAAGACTACCTTAAAACCATTAGTTACTTTGCCTACCACAGAGGCAGATTACTTGGCTTTGACAGAAGCTACAAAGGAAGGCATCTAGCTGAAGGGCTCAGTTGAAGAGCTCAGTCTACAACAGGATCATAGTATGGTATATTGTGATAATCTCAGTGCAATATGCGTAGCCAAGGATCGAGTGAATCATGAGAGGACCAAGCACATAGATGGCAGATATCACTTCATTCATTCTGAGAAGAGGATCAATGTGAAGAAGGCCGACACAACAAATAATCTAGCTGATATGTTCACAAAGGTAGTTCCTGGGAGTAAGTAAAATATTGTTTGAACTTGCTCAGTATCGACAGTTAGCAGTATCCCTAAGGTGGGGCTGGCGGTGTCACAACGAAGCTTGACAAAGCTTCTCAGAGGATTCAACTAAAGCCCCGAGCAAAATTTTTTATGAGCAGTTCTATTTGTATTCAGATATATGGATCCATTTGTATTAGGGATCTGTTTGTATGGGAGTAGTATATAAACTCCCCTTAGGGTTATGGCTCTCTATACCCTCTGTACTCTCTTCTTTCTCCGCATAGTGAAAATCGATCGCTGCCGCCTACGGACTAGCCCAATTACGGGTGAACCTATTTAATTCCCGCATTTTCGGACTTTCTTGATTAATCATTCGTGTTTGTTCCGTTTCCGCGATTCGCAACATATTTAACTGTAAATCCTCATTTGGGCAAATTTCATGAGCATTACATATATAAAGTGAAGGGCAGAACATTAAGCATACAAGAAAGATCGAGTTTTGATGCATTTGTCCACATCCCCTACTGTAGAAAGCTACTATATATCATATCAGTGCCGGGTGAGAGATCCATTTCCATGTGTGGAAAGTTCCAGCTCCTGCTGCTGAATCTGGAAATTCTTTCGATTGCACATAATTACGCACCTGTGACGAGAGAGCAGATGAAGTGCAGTATATTTTTCAGCAAGGTTCAGAGGCTCATTAGTCATGTTGGCATTCGTACAGTTTGGATTAAAGAATTTAATTGGTTCTAAAACTTTTGGTTTCTGTAAGCAATGGTGATTAAAAAGAGAGCTTCTAAGTTAAGAGAGAGAAACATACACACATGAGGACATCAGCGGAGGACAGATGATGCATCTTTTATCCTTGAAAGGTTTATAGTTGCTCTTGTTCATATGCAAGTGAGGTCCTTTATTTCCTTTTTCTTTTTTTTTGTTTGAGGTAGACAAGATTTTCAAGTCTGTGGGATTGTTTATTCGGTAGAGGGATAAGAAATAAACCGGGATAACATATAAATGAGGTTTAGCACTCATCTTTATTTGGTTGGTTTAAGGGCATAAGGGAGATATAAATATTATAGATAAAGATATAATGGATGATGCAATCACGATGTGATCTTTTATTGTGAAGTGGGGTTGCATATTTTACATGTGTTTGTTCAGGGGCCGACTTAAGCTCATAAGATGGTTCTACTTGAGCTCTTCAGTGAGTTGAGTGAATAGCATAACTATTCAGTGGACTGGTCGACTAGTTGATGATTAATAAAGATACAATAAATTTGATTTTTTTTATTTCTAAGAATTCTCTTTTACTTAAAGTAAAATTAAATAAGATGTATAAATCGAGATCTAATTGTTATTTTTATCTTGTTAAACTGTGATCACTTATGTATAAACATGTAAGAGCTTAAATATTAAACATAAAAATATCTGATATTTTTTATCGTCATTCAATACTAATTTTTTGACAACAATAGAAACCACAAGCACAACCAAAGCAAGCAAATCAAGCCACAAAACCACAACCACAAATATGCACACAAAGATTTAACATGGAAAATTCCAAAAGTGATGGGGGTAAAGAACCAAGAAGATCAACATGACCCGAATTACTCCACTATAATTGATGATAAAATCATTCTCCACAAGAAGCTACACAAGCTAAATCATTCTAGTTGGTATATCAACCGAACAAACACTATTAAGCTAAACAAGATAGGAAATGGAGAGATGTCACCGAAAAATGAAAAGCGAAATCCTTTCAATTGTGTCACACGAGACTTCGTCATTGCGCCTTGTAGCTCTTTATGCATTCAAACACGAGCTCATGTTTGTTGAGGACCAAGGAATTGGAGGAGATGGCCAAGGATTTTCCTTGCAACCCATGCATGAATCCACAAAGATGGAACTAGAGTTAGGGCACAAGAAAGGTTGTCGGTCACTTTTTCCTTTTTGCACTCCCCTTTTGTCCCAAAAAGAGCAAAAAAAAGGGGGGAATATATCCCCAAAGCCAAAGTAAGATTTTTCCACTTGCCACCAAGGACTGAAAATTAGAGGAAGTGGCACCTGCCATCAAAACAACCATTCTTCTTGGACTGGAACTAGAGATAAGCATCTGGTGGGGTCCAAGGTGACTTGGCCCAAGGTCGAACAAAATTAGTGGGCCATAGATTGGGATAAGGCTTAAATTTTTCATCCTGCTCGACCCACGACCCCACCTGACCCAATCAAAATTGGGTCGGTTAGGGTTGGGCTGACTCATTCACAAAAATTTAGGTGGGAGCGTGGAGCGGGAAAATAGATAATCTAATGTTATTGATGGAACAATAATGAGGAATGAGTATATGAGAATTATTGGTATAGGAAGCATCGATTTGGATTCATAACTAAAATAGAGTGTATTATACCAACCACGCATAGGAGAAAAAAAAGGAGAGAAATAATACTTCTCATGTAGTGATAAAAGTGATGTTATAACGAAGAAGACGAGAAAAGCTTAACCACGAGTTTCTTCTAATTGAAGTGGACAGATATATGTATGCAGGCAGTACAGAATGACAGAAATCACAAAATTACATTATTATAATTTGGGATAAATATTGTCATATGAGACATCTTATTGAGCCCTTATTGGGTCGGGCCACGTGGGTTTGGGATGAGGTTAGCCCAAACCTAACCCGCTTATTTAATGACCAAATTTTGGCTCGAGCCAGTCCCCAAATAAATTGGACCGAATTTTTGGGCTGACTCATCCCTACCTGGAACTATGAAGGACAACATATGTTGCCTACCACCAGCCATCGACCTGGAAACGACAACATGTGCATCTGCTACAAGGCTAACACACATGGTCAGGTCACCGTAGCGGAGCCAGGAATTTCTAATAGGTGGGGCCAATGTTCGATCAATCAAATATATATATATATATACACATAATTAAAAAACTATTGCTATTGAGTTACATTATTTAGTAAAAGATGGATAGAGTCTAAGAGAAGCATATATAATGTTAAGTTGAAAATACTAACAAAATTATCAATACGAGCATATATATGCTTCAAGTCAATATGAACAATATTACTATTATATGACTTGTTTTATTATTAGTATCAATATACACATTTTTTAATAAAATTATTGCATATCACATAAAATATTATTTCATATATAATCTCATATATCCTAGTACAACTGCAACTAATATCCTAAATTGTAATAAAGGTATGTATAGATAAAACACAATAGGAATTTATAAAATTCGATATTAGACTTATTATGATAATTTAACATAAATCAAATTAAATACCATCATTAATCATAATACCACAACATTCAAAAGTCTAATTTTGCATCGAATAAATTTAAGAAACTTCAGCGTATTTTTTAAAATTACCATCTAGTGTTGTGCGGATGAAGGAACCCCACAATTAGGACAACTCGATTCGGAAGTTTGTTGGGGGATTTCTTGCAACAGTGAAAATAATTGATTCACGAAAATAATTGGTTTATGTGCATGTCGTTGACGCAAGTTTGCAAGAAAATAATGATTTTCAACTTTTAATAATAGTATTATGTGAACAACAGTTGCATGTTGCAATGTTAAAGAAGAATGAAACCCGAAAAATAACTAGCATCCGATAATGGGAGAATTGGAGGGACCATTACTTAATTTGCATTCTGTATTTTTTGAATTTGAAGGAGAATTTACAAAGAAGGAGCATTTGGGACCACAATATATGCCATTACTAATTTGGGAGGGATGGCCACGGCCCCTACCCGCCCCCCTTTCCCTACGCCCATGACTGTAACCGTTACACCTTGTGTATGCCATCCGCTACCAACACTATGTTCTACAACTGATGCATAGTTAACATCATGGCGATATACATGTGTGTATGCTGAAGGTGTATAGTATTCATATACGCGTGTATGTGTGTAATTACAAAGCTTACAAGAGTATAAACATAATTATATAAGCTTTGGGAGAGTATATGCAAAGTAAACCCGTATTTTTACAATGCTATTTCTTTTTTTAAGGATAATTTTATTAAAAATATATCTATTGTAAAATGGTCAATCCTTTTATGAGGTAAAAATAAAATCAGACTTGGAGTGGATACTATTTGGGCAGTAAACATCATTAATTAACTTTAAATATCTGTTAATAATACTAAAGCTGGGTTTTCTCCCCAGCTTTAGACACGTGGTTTTTCCTATTCTCCGACGCGTGACACTTTGTTGCGAGACTTCTCCCATGTCTCCCCCCATTCATTTGAGTACATGTTGATTTATTTTAGAATTCCCCCCTCCATTCGGCACGGTCCTTTCCGCTGCCCTTCCCATTTGTATAACATGTGCCAATTCCTGCAAGAGCATTATCATCGCTTTCCATTCGATAAGCAGATGCCTCATGTTCTCCATTCGAGCACCTCTTGAGATTTCAACTATCGTATGTGTCACCGTTCCTGCCTCTCTAGTCTCTAATGCCCATTTTCCCTTCCACGTGTTGACCGACTCACGACAAGTCAGCTCCAACAGAGAGTATTGCATGTGCTAGATCTTCCATCTCCTTTATGCTCGATAATCGTTCCATTTCTAGCATCTTGGTGGTTGTCCTCTCCCAAACGATTATCGAGCATAAAGGAGATGGAAGATCTAGCACATTTCTAGCATGTGCTAGATAGTCCTCTCCGCTCTTCACTACTCTCAGTCGATTCCTCTCGTTCCATTTCTTCACTCTCTCGCATCTTGGTGGTTGTCACATGTTGATATCCACTCTCGAAGTTCTCTCATACCACAAGAATAAAATTTTTATTTGGATCTATCTTTAGGATGTTTTTCTGTAGTAGGTCATTTTCCATCGCACTAGAGATCTTATGTATGTCCTAACATGCCTCTTATTTTTACATGTTGTTTTGTAATCGATGTGCAACGGATTTTTTTCGTTCAGATGAAAGTGGATGTGTTGATTTGCTTCGCTTTGGTTGCCACGAAGAGTGCATGTCATCTGCACTTCGGTGAAGGATTTGAGTAGCTTTATCACTTTATTATGTGATCATTATGAGAATACTATTTTGGATTTCACTGCACTGATGTTGCATTTTTTGTTTCTATGCTATGTGTGAATTTTGATACTTAGTAACGGTGTAAAAAAGGTCTTAGTGGTATTCTGTTACAACTAAAATATAAATTGCAGTCCGCGACATGTGTTCTTATAGTTTCAATGTCATGCATGTTTTGCATTTTCATTGGTATTCCCATGTTACATGTTATATTCTTATTTGCAATGTCTGGGTTTTGGAGCCGAGATTGGATGTTAGAAAAAAATTTGTGGTTTTTGTTACAACTGAATAAAAAAATACAGTTGGCAACATTTTGTGTCCTTAAAGGAGATTCAGGAGTATGAAAAAATTCACTGTATAGATTTTTTTATCCTTTTTTTACTTTGATTTCCTATTATATATATATATATATAAGAAATAGCTTGTGTTCCATCCATGATAGTCTATAAATTTAACATAAGGTTGTGGCCTTTTTTTTACTTCCCTACTGTATGTTTACGTCACGGAGACGAGCAGTTGCATGTGGTAAAGTTGCATTGGTTGTAAATTTAGTATTTTCTCCAATGTTGCTTTCTTTTCTTTATTATTATTATTTTCATTTTTTGTTATGGATAGAGTAGTTTCTTGTGATTTGAATTTCATTTTTTTAGGTGAAAAATTACTTTGTAATGAGAAATTATTTAATAGAGTCAATGATAATAACTTCCTTTTGGATATAATACTTAAAAAGTTAAGACTCACTGTGGAAGATTAACTATCTATTTGCAGGCAAGCGACAATGATGATGATAAATATGTTGTTTAGAAGTTATGCATAAACTACTTGTTCGCATGCAAGTAGTGATGATGATGATAAATGTTGTTTACAAGTCATGCATAATTGTTCTCCATCTACTAAAATGGTGAGGTAGTTTTCATTTCTTTCTAGAAATCTTTTTGCAGTTATTTGATATCAGAGAAATATTATGCATGATCCTTATTAAATCTATGCATCTGCAATAACTTCCAAGAATGATGGTTATGCCCTTAAATTCAAAATCTGAGCCTATGTAATATTTATATAATTATTTTTATCTTTTCAACTTTAAATTGCAGATGATGTTGTAAGATGGGGTTATTTGAATTACTTTTGACAGACTATTAGTCTATGATTTGAGAATATGTAATGTTAAAATAACTATTTTCCTCTCTTTTTAAAAAATCAATTACAACGATTGGTGTAGGACTTTACAGATATTTTTAAAAAATAAATATTATTATCTTAAAAGAAATAGTTCCATTAGTATTCCTCCAATTGTTTACCTATTCGAATTTCAAATTTTAAGGTGAGAGGTTACTTTCTAATGATAAATTATATAAATGAGGCAATGATGATAACTACCCTTGGATATATAGTTTTAATTAAAAGTTAAGACTCATTATGGAAGAGTCCCTTTGCAGGTCGGAGGCAAAGATGATAATAAATGTTAGTTAGAAGTCATGCATAATTGTTTTTCGATTACTATAACTAGTGCCAAACCTGTGCTTTGCTATGAGAAATATATAATAGATAAAAAGTCGGAAGCTATTTATACATTCTTAAAATATTATTATTAAAATCACAATGTTTATCAGGATGCCCTTGAGACGCGTCTTGAAATGACTTAAATTCTACCATAAAATCACATAGTAATTATTTCTCTATTAAACTCAATTATTAATGGAAAATTTATGTTATATTTTTTTAAATTATTCTATTCACTGCCTATGATGCTTCAAAATATTTGTATTGGAATACAAGTGAACTTGTTTATATTTATAAAATTTTAGCTAATGTTACAACTTTTATAATTATATAATATCAACTAATGTTACAATTTTATTGTGGACATGTACTTACCCACATCCGTAGCTACCGATATTAGATCTTACTATAATGCCGGGATTCGAGACAAACCCCGTATACATTTTCTACGGTACGTATTATATCACATCTTCGTATAAAAAGATCCAGAAGAGTTTGGATGAAACTAACTGCCTGAAGTATAATTAAAAATGAAGCATGTGAACCAAAAAAGATCAATGTTAAATGGAAGTCCACGGGCATAAAAATCTTTGCATTCTAAAACCTAATAAACCACGTTAAATAATAGACCGATTGCCATAATCTCCTAATAAGGTAGAGTTCGATCTTTGGATAAACAAAGACTAATATTATCACCCTTAAAATTGATGAAGTGTTTATTTTTGGATAGTGAGAATGGAGCTTCTTTTGCACTGAGAGATAATAAAAACATATGTGCTGAATGTCCTTCGCTTGGGAAAAGAGACGACAAAACTACGATGTGTGATTTTACCTTTCTACATGCCTTTAAACTCACATAGTTTTTTTGTTCAACATGGATACACGTCCATGAATCAAAGTTTAAGCAACCCGCAGCACATCGCATGTTAAGTTAATGAAGCAGATGGCAGAGGTGTAACAGATGTCGCCGCACTTGCATTGAGACGCCCAAACAGATGTTGTCGCACCTAAATAGATGCTGGTGCAATTTTGTATGCAATGCATCGAAGCATTCTGAATGCATTAGAAGCTACGTCGAAGCAGTTGGGGACCTTGTGCTTACCTACGAAAATGTAATTCCAACAAAAACTGTATTCATATATAAAAATCCGTCTGGACGCTACTTCGAATCAAATCCAATGCTTGTTGATGACATAAAGGAAGATAAAAATATAGACAATCTCATCTCTGCATCAGACTTGTTTGTGTTGATATTTTATTTAACATATGATAATGGTTGGCCATGAAAAATATGCATGCAAATACCTTATCCGATATGATATCAAGCCATCGCATTCTCATTTCGTGACATACGACATTGTTGCCTCTACTCACACCGCAAATGGTACAATAACATCCCATTACCGCCATGACCTGAATGAGAAGGTCCTTCTCGCGTAATCTAGACTTTCGACCACATCGACGACATCATACAACCATGCCATGTTTCCGCGGTGAGGGCACATATCCCTTCCTCCGCTCTTCTTTATGATGGACTTGCATTTAGCATCACCAATAGTCGGCAACATAAGAGGGACATAAAGAACGTGAGATGAAAAGTTAGGAGAGATTTAAAGTGAGAGGGAGAGAAGTCAGAAGAGATGGGATAAGTCGGTGAAGGATAAAAGGCTGACAGGTGGAAGATAAGAAGGAACACACGTTCTCCCATGCGTTATCATACAATATTGATATTACCAAGGCTGGCAATATGAGGGGATGGCATGTTGCAGTACATAAAAAAATAACTTAACAGTGTAATGAACAGTGTCTAGTCGACGACTCTTAATATATTGTATGATGTTGAGGTAATTTGCATATCTTTGTAGAAATTATTTTGCTGCTATTTAATATTTGAGAAACATAATGCATGCTTTTGGTTAAATCCTAGCCTATGTAATATTTTCGAGAAGTGTGGTAATGTCTTTAAATTTCAAATATGAGCCTTAGTAATGTTTATATAATTATTTTCCTCTTTCCAACTTTATATTATAAATAATGTTGTGAAGTGACATTATTTGAGTTACTTTTAGGATACCGTTTTGTATCATAAATAATGTCAATGCGCTCTGTTTCATTGTGTACATGGCTTTATATTAAACATGTTTCAATTATAAAAGGTGCTTTTTCCAAACATAATTAATAGAGATGTCGACAGAAGTTTTTGTTAGATGGTAGTGTAACCATGGAAGGCCGTATCGATATGGATATCGTTTCGGTCCGTCCGGAAATGGATATATCGGGATATATCGACGATATATCGACGATATCAGTGGAAATGTTGAAAATGGCTCAAAAAGCTAATTTTTTGGTATTTTTCAGAAATTAAGGTCATCCAAGATATTAAAACAACAAATAGCGTACGAATACACACTTATATCACACATATCGATCCATTTATAGACCATATATCGCACAAATCGATATCGCTGCTATCGCACATATCACTCATGTCGATGTTAATAACTTAATGTTGATTCTTGAATTATAAATATTGAAAATGGATTCCATTCAAGTTCTTATAAGTTTATAACATGAAATACTACAAATATACACTTCATAACACACATAGATAATTTATGAGGACTATGGTTCTTAAACTGCACATATCGGTCATATCGATTGGAATATATAATGAGACAATCATTGTTTGGCATAAAGATTTATCTATATACAAGCTACAATAATAAATGAGAAACATCCTAATCAATTTAACATTGTAAAATGAGATGACCTAAAATCAAGAATTCCGCGACGGATCTAAATCGGCCTCCCTGCCCTGTTGTCTCTCATAGCGGATTGTGGACTCAATCAACTTGCAATAGTTTTCCCATGTCATGTACGAGTGCATGACCTTATAATCCATAATATACATCTTGTATTGATGGTCATCAATCCCTATGAGTATACTGAGTCGAGGATAAGCATTGCTAGATCCGGTGTCACGAGGTACACGTCGAGGCTGCGAAGTACTAGCTTGAGATCCCCGGGATGACGACGATTGAATAGGAGAAGATCTCTGCGAAGGAGGAGGACCTGGAGGAGGAGCGTAGTACTCAGGAAAGAAATCGAAACTGTCACCACCAAAGAAGCTGCCCTGGCTCTGTTCGGGTTGGCAACCTTGGTAGTTCTCACCGTTGTAGCTGTTATATCCTCCATACCCATTGTTTCTACCATATCCATAAGATGGAGGAGTATACGCCTGAGGAGGAGGAGGAGGATCAGGTGGGGGAGCAGGAAAATATTCAGGGAAGACACCAAATGATCTTTCATCTTGTGAGGTTCCATATCCGCCCATGGGAGTGGGTGTTCCTCCACGGAATGGGTTGTCAATGTCCATGCAACTCAACAGACCTACAGATGATATCAAATTGTCCATGTAACTATCTGTATGATGATGGCCACGTCGTCCATATGCATCATAATCCATAGGTCCTGGACTCGGACTTGGGACAGACTGCCCATGTATGTTTCCACGTCGTTCCATGTATTCTCGTCCTGACTCAAATCTTGTATCATCACCTGGTCCACGACCACCCCCTGCAAACCCTGACCTCCCTGAATATGTCTTCCCATCACCTGATCCACCACGGCCACCACCACCACCATCATCATCATCGCTCCCACTGTCATCTTTTGATTTCGATTTGGATTTCGATCCAGTAGAAAAAATGTCGTCTACAATCGCATTAAGCTCCACCCCTCCAAGAGGGTCCGTGATTTGCCCAGATCTGGTCATGTAGTCACCAACATCTGCTCCTATTTGTTGGCTTATATTCTAATTCGGCCTACCTCCCGGTTGATCGAGCAATGGAGTACCGTTGGAATCCAACCACCTCTGCAGATCATCTTCATCTGCATCGTCGTTGTGCATCTTGAAAATATATGAAAGATCGATGGGGTTTGTGTAGTTCTCTTTGTCATGCCCCTCTCTTGCATGTTTCATCTTCAACCTCAAGTTGTAGTGCACAAAAACAAGATTGTGGAGTCGTTGTTCTCCCAACTTGTTCTGTCTCCTCGAATGGATTAAGTTGAATGTGCTCCGATTTCTCTCACAACCACCGGCAAATGCTGTTTGGGACAATACTTTCACTGTCACTTTCCGTAGGTTGGGAGCTTCCATCCCATACAGTAACCACCATTTGGCTGCAGAAAATCCAAAAGAGATAAATCAATAATAGTCAAATTGTTAAACATCACAATCAGTAGACTTAGTCCTTACCAAGAAGAGTATCGCCGCATCCATTAACCGCGGTTACTCTATCGAAAGAACCTAAGACATCCCTAAAGTATTTAATCTGCACATTAATCAAAACTTTAAGTCATAACATGGTTTGTGCCTCAAAATAATTTTAAAGTCATTGTATGTGATTATAGATTATACATTATACAATCGTTCTTAGTATTCTTACGGTCTTACCTCATTCATGCACGAGGTTTGTGCCTTCTCATCCTTGACGAGCTTCTCCACCACAACTTGTACAGCTGCTAGAAGATCAGCATTTGTACCAAGACTGTTCTTGTATTGGTACTTCTGATTCAAGTAATATGCTGGAGACGAATAATTCTCAAATTTTAATCATTCTAAAGTACCTACCAAAATGGATTAAAAATATTTAATAGATAATAACACATATCAGCCTTGTGAAGAGGAGGTGAGAGCATCTTGGACCATCGTTCGTCTACGATGTCCAACCATGCTTTAAATCTTCTCCCAACTGCTTCTCTAACCTTCTCTCTCATGCAACGCATTGCCTTGTAGATGACTCCCATAGTTGGCTTCTTATCCCCATCTACAATACGCAATGCAGAAATAACAGGTTCCATTATCTTTGTATCCCTTGTCACGTCATCCCAGAAATGGAGATCATTGATGATTGTCTTCACTCTCCGTCCTCCTTCAGTTCGAGCTTCTGGTTCTTGAACCATTCACCTTGGCAGCACATGTTCTTCAACCTGCCTTGTGTTGTTTGAGGCTTTGCAACGCTATAAAATTGGTTGCAAAGCATGTGATGCCTGGCCTCACCAACTCACTATTGCACGTCCGCCTCATCAAAGCCAACACTTTGGAATGGTTGTAAATGAAAGTCGTGATTTCCGTGCTTGTTCCATCACCTTCACGACGAGCTTCCTCTTACCGAAGTCCTTCAAAATCAGATCTATGCAATGTGCAGCACAAGGTGTCCAAAAAGTGTCGTAGCTGCTGGACTTCATTATTGTTTCACATGTTTTCTTAAAGTTGTTGTCATTGTCCGTCACAATCTGTACAATGTTCTCTTTCTCAATGTCCTTAATGACGTCCTTCATCAACTTCAGCATGTACTTGTAGTCCTTGACCTATTCAGATGCATCGACGGATTTAAGGAAAATGGTCTTTTATCATCGCAGTAAACGAGGAAGTTGATGATTGATGAATCCACATTTCATCATCTTTATTCTATCATTTTGGCACCAAAAACCCTAGCAAATACCTGTAAATAGCCTTAAATCAAGCATCTTAGCATTCATGCATGTGCATCCAAACAGTGTATAAATTACTGTAATTAAGGCCAAAATTATAGAATAAATAAAGAAAAGAAAAAGAATAAAATATTGTAAATATTTTATGACCCAAAACCCCCGAGACCTAGGCATCTTGATGAATAGGTCGACAAGGAATAAAGTAGGGGGAGATAAGGTCAGAAATACAGTCAAAATACCTATTCATTCTATTCATTCTTTATTCATTTTGGGACCCATTTTTGGTTCCACTTTTTATTCATCAAATAAAGAAACTTTGTACATGAAAGTTGTAGATAAATTTATAAAGAAAAAAAATACAAAATTTATTTCACATAAAAATCATGCACAAACAAAAAGATATGGTCTGAATAAGAACCCAAAATCCCAACTTTCCAGACCCGTATCTCACAACTGACAACTCCAAATGTAGCAAACTCACCTTTAATTGTATATAGAATAAAATAATCTATCCAATGGCGGTGGTTTCGCATTTGGCGGAGCTACGGTTTGAAAGTTGACTTTTGGACCCTCATTGTATACTTGTACATATTAAAATATTCAATTTATTATTTATTTATTATTTTTATAATTTTATATTTTTATAATTTTGTAAATATTACTTATAATAATTATGTGTATTTAAATTAGAAGAAAAACATAAATAAAATACAAATAAAAATATTTGTATATAGTCAACACATTGGTACATTACCTATATACATACCTATATAAACTACCTTTATATTTTATTTAATATACAAAATACATCAGAAAAATAAAATAAAAATATATTTACGCATATAAAAGTATTTTACAATTTTATAAAATAAGAATTAAAAATAAATAAATTAAAGATACATAAATAAAAATAAAATACTAAAATACATAGATATTATACCTATATAGGGTTAAAAAGGTAACTTGTAAAAATATAACTCCTTAAAATAATTAAAAATCAAAATAAAATACTACATAAATCTCTAAACATTTTTTATTTTATAATTTTTATTTAATTCGGCCATTTAGTATTTTAAATAGAATTAATAAAACTTTTTCGCAGGGTTTTTCCTGGTTGGTCCACGTGGACCAACCAGGAGGCAGTCAGCATTGACCCTAGGTCAACTGCCTGCCTTCCCCCGCCTGTGGCCTGTCAGACCTGGGTTTTCACCCATTTTTGTCGAGATTTTCCAGCCGTGCCTTGCATTTTTTCGTGGTGATTTCTTCACATCTTTTCTTCCTCGTTATGCGGTGAATCGCGTCCAAGTGAAACCTTGGACTTTGGATCACTGTGGCGATCAGGGCACCTTGATCTTTGGGGCTCCTCAGCCACTTAGTCAAACTGCATAAAATGGAGCCCCAACTTTGAAGTCGATTTTGAACACCTTCGGTCCACCACCTCGCGCCTCTCCCGTGCTCCAGAGCCACCTGGAGGTGACAGCTCCGACGTGAGCTCTTCAGCCAAGGCCGTCGAGGTCGGAGGCGTCTCCACCACCTCCCGCGAAGTCGCCGGTCGAGGTACTCTTTTTCCTCTGGCTCCGGCCATCGAGGTCATCCCCCCGCTTATTTCCTTCTTCCATTTCGTTCCTGTTAGCTTAAGGATCAAAAACCCCAAAAAAATCTCGAAGTTCCATCATCCATATCGCCCAATCGAGCACCTTGGCCGGAGCGCAACTCCGGCCGTGCATCCACCTGTCGATTCGCACCCCCTCGCGGCCATCTAAGGGTCCAGGTAGTTTGCCCTGGACCCTTTGACTATTTTTGCAGGTCAAAGTCCACTTGAAGGCGCCTGGAGGCGAGTTTTGACGCTCGCCGGAGCGTAGCCGGACTCCCCAGCTCCGCCACCTTCGCCTGAGCACCTCGGCCGCCGCCGAGGCTTTTTGCCGCCACCAGCCGATAGAGAAGGACCAGGGGACGCTTCACGGCCATTTTGAAGCCTAGACGCCACCGGAGCCGGACAGAGGAGCTCGAGGAGCTTCGCCCAGTCGGAGCTCCTCCGTGTTCTTCCACCGGCCTCCCAGCCGTTGGATCCCGGAGCGCCCCCCAGATCGCACAGCCTCCGTTGGATCGTCCTTCACCTCGACCGTCCGATCAACCAAGGAGGATCTAATCCAGACCGTGCATCGTCGAAGCGTCATCGACCGTTCATCGTGCGCCACGTGTATAAGTGGATCGCTTCCAGCCGCTGGATCGCACCCTGTCGCCCCGCCGTTGGATTCGCGCCACGCGTCGTCATCAGAACGCCCGAGCGAGGGTATTTTGCATTTACACCCTCGCCATTTTTGTATTTAATATTTAGTATTTGAACTTTTGTCTGTAGTGTAAAAGTTTTGTAATATTTGCAAAGAGACCCCCAGGCTTTATTTATTTGCATTTGGGTCCTTCGCCACGTCACCTCACGTGACCTGTACACGTGAGGGGGTGGGCATTTTGCAAGGATACCCTCGTTCGTTTGTTTATTTCATTGTAGTCCTGAAACTTTCGCAGCACATGTAATATTTTTGGATATTTTGCAAGGAGGCCCCCAGGTTTTTGTTATATTACATTTTGGTCCTTCCCAGGCGCGTGCAAGTCACGCGCCCTGGTGGGTAAATTTCTAGGAAGCCCAGGCTTTTTGTAATTGCTTTTTAGTGCTAGAAATTAAATATTCAGTGCAATATTTTGTGGAAAATTGCGTGAATGCCCCTGGATGTTTTATAAATTGCTTTTATACCCTTGGCAGGACTCTTTAATGTTGGGAGTCTTGTTCTAATTGTTTAAAATATCATTGTAAGACCAAAAATTCCACAAAATTAGATTTAAGTTCCTGTGTCTTTGTATTTTAACGCCACAAATTTAGTTTTTGATTTTACTTTATTTTTATATTTATTAAAAATCAAAAACTTCCTTTTTGTGTACTGTCTACCTTAGAAAATACCAAAAAAATATTAAAACACCTCTAAAAATTCCAAAAAACTCACCTAGTGTCTATTTTATCATATTTTAGTGTCAGTCCAAAAATCACTAAAAATCTCAAAAGAAAAACACTAAAAATTTAAAATTACTCAAAAACTTCAAAAAAATATAGAAAATCAAAGAAAACTCCAAAAATTATAAACTCAGGTTCTGTTTATCCCTTATTTTGTCCTTTTCATTAGAAAAATAGTGTGAAAATTTTGAGCTACTGGTTGCTATTTTTAAATCTCATTTTATTCTCAGCTAGCTTTATTTGCATTGTTCTGCCTTATTTCAGTATTTAAAAATATCAAAAATACCTTAAAAAACTCCCAAAAATCACAAAAACAGTAAAAAATCTTAAAAAGACCAAAAACATTTTATTTCTGAATTTTTGAGTATTTTTGCACCTTTTTATAAATATTTTAGCTTGCCTTCTATTATATTGTCTTTACTTTCCAATATTGAAAAAGAAATAAAAAAATATAAAATATAAAATATAAAAATCAGAAAATCAAAAATCAAAATACAAAATTAAAAATTAAAAAAAAATATTAAAAATTAAAAACCCACAAAAATTCATTTGCTTGTTTGCTTAGTGTAGACACTCCACACATCACACACACACTTTAGCATTTTTGCTTGAACTACCCTGCTTGTTCCCTGTGTTCGAACTCTCTACATACTTGCACCTATACATCTTTTATGTAGAGTTAAAAATAAATTTTAACTCCGCATTAGTTCTAATTCATTGATCTTAGTGTGGGTTAATTGTTGATTAAATGCGGATTTTGATTGGTCGACACTTCGACTGAGTTCACGCTTTGTGTTGAACTTATGACCGTCGTAATCCGCGTTCATCAATGATCTACTTCCTCGTATAGCTTGTACAACCATCACACATCAGCGTCACGCCGTACTCTGGCCATCTCTTACTCAGATCCGAGATGGACTCGTTCATCTCCTCCTTCTTCTGCGCAAGATACTTGTTCATCAACTCTTTGGCAGTGGGAGCTTTCATTCTCGTTCCTGCTGCGGCGATCTCATCAATGACATGCTGTAAGAAAGGTCCACTAACGACATAGGATGGGATGCTCTCCCCAAAGAAGAGCTTGTCGATGGCCTTGCCCACTCTCTCTCGTGCATTGGTGAACATCCCCTTCACCGTCTTTTGCTTCGGGTCCTTGCTTGGCTTGTACTGCATGGACCCACTCCTCGTCAAGAATGGTTCTAGTCCCTTCCCCTTGTGTTTCTTAATGGGTGGTGGACTGGTGCACCTCCAGAACCACTCCCACTGCCACCAGCACCAGGGAAGTCGTCGCGTGCACCAACGAGTTCTCTCCTCTCAAACTCACTCCTCATGTTCTCTTTTGTCGCCCTCATGTACGCCCTCCTCTCCGTTTCAGTCTGAACGTCATCGGAGTAGACAAAATTCTCGTCGTCTGAATCTGAGAGGACATTGAACTCCTTCTCAAACATGAACTCCTTGAACTGTTCATCCCATCTGGACCTCTCCACATACTTCTCCTTTTTCCCCTCCATGCTGGCCTTCACCAAGTCCCTCACGTCTTTTGGACATCGAGTGCACTTGACAACATTTTTATTACTGCCAACAAGGTGATGCTTCAGTCTAGTAATACCCCTCCTCCAAACCTCTTCCCACAGAAGTTGCATTGTGATTTCGCTTTGTTGCCATCTGGAGCGGTGGCATACTTCCAACCAATGTCTCCACCATTGAAATCCATCTGTCCACGAGAACTATCAGAGTCTGAACCGAAATGTGCCATGGTCTTGAATCCTTGATCTGAAAAAATAAAAAAAAATCAAAAGCCTCAAAATTCAACAACAAAATTGTCAATAATTTCAAGATTTATTTCTTCTATTTTCGGATCTAATAAATTAGACCCCTTTAATTAACAAAAATCACCATGAAATAATTTTTCCTAAGGCTAAAAATGAGATCAAACTCCATCCATCCATAAGTTCATAACATCACTTAATAAATAAAAAAAATCAAAAGCCCCAAAATTAAAAAAACAAAATTGTCAATAATTTGAAGATTTATTTCTTCTATTTTCGGATTTAATAAACTACACCCCTTTAATTAACAAAAATCACCATAAAATAATTTTTCCTAAGGCTAAAACATGAGATCCAACTCCATCAACCCATAACATCACTTAATAAACCAAAAAAATTAAAAGCCCCAACATTCAACAACAAAATTATCAATAACTTGAAGATTTATTTCTTCTATTTTCAGATTTAATAAATTACACACTTTTAATTAATAAAAAACACCATGAAATAAATTTTCCTAAGGCTAAAACATGAGATCCAACTCCATCCATCCATAACATCATTTAATAAACTAAAAAAATCAAAAGCCCCAAAATTCAACAATAAAATTATCAATAATTTGAAGATTTGGTTCTTTTATTTTAGATTTAAAAAATTACACACCTTTAATTAACATAAATAACCATGAAATAATTTTCCCTAAGGCTAAAACATGAGATCCAACTCCATCCATCTATAACATCACTTAATAAATCAAAAAAATCAAAAGCCCCAAAATTCAACAACAAAATTGTCAATAATTTGAAGATTTGTTTCTTCTATTTTCAGATTTAATAAATCACACACCTTAAATTAACATAAATAACCATGAAATAATTTTCCCTAAGGCTAAAACATGAGATCCAACTCCATCCATCCATTACATCACTTAATAAAAAAAATCAAATGCCCCAAATTCAACAACAAAATTGTCAATGATTTGAAGATTTATTCCTTCTATTTTCAGATTTAATAAATTGCACACCTTTAATTAACAAAAATCACCATGAAATAAAATTTCCTAAGGCTAAAACATGAGATCTAACTCCATCCATCCATAACAACACTTAATAAACAAAAAAAATCAAAAGCTCCAAAATTCAACAACAAAATTGTCAATAATTGGAAGATTTATTTCTTCTATTTTCGAATTTAATGAAGGGATTTTTACCCGGCAGATCCTATAATCTTTGTCAATGACCTATACGACCTTTGAAACATCGTAATTCCTCCCTCTCCCCCGTAAACTTGCTATGTCTTACCCCACGAACCCTACCGTTAAATTAACACATGTAGAGTTAACTTCCTTGAGTTAAAAACGAGTTAATCTAACCAATCCATGATCGGACGACTAGAATTAATCAAGAAAGAAAAAAAATAATCCCCCTCCTCCCTCCTCTAACAGGTTCCTCTCCCACTGCAGCACCGAGGGGAGTCTCGACTAAAGGAGGTTGGCGGTGGACGGGGTCGGGTTCCACCCGAGGTTGGCAGGGGTCGATGGAGGCAGTCTGCGCTGGAGAAGGGCTAGGGCCTTCGAGCAGGGGGAGGCCATGGCTCGGGGGGGGGGGGGGGCTTCGCAGGTGGAGGCGGCGGGTCGCGGGGGGCTTCGAGCAGGGGGAGGGTCGGGAGGCGGTGGGCAGGGCTTCGAGTGGCACGGAGGGGGGGGGGGGTGGCGCTTCGCAGGTGGAGGCGCCGGGGGGGGGGGGGGGGGCTCGAGTGGGGGTGGGCACAGGGGAGGGGTTTCGACCGGCAGGGGACCGGGGGGGGGCTCGCAGGTGGGAAGGCGAGGGGGGGGGCTTCAAGTGGCGGCAGGGGGTCGAGCATGGGAGGTCGGCCGGGGGGGGGGGGGGGCTTCGGGTGGCGGTGGGCCAGACGTGTTCAGCTGAAAGATGGGAGGGAGTGGCACTTATAGTAAATTTGATAAATAAGATGGGTATCATGTAAAGAAGATGACAGAATTTGGTTAGTTTTAACGATTAAATGGATGGGGGTTAACCACATCGTCTTTACGGTAAAGGTTAACAAGTTTACGGAGGTGAGGGAGGAATTACGATGTTTCAAAGGTCGTAGAGGTCATTGACAAAGATTAAAGGGTCTGTCGGGTAAAAATCCCTTTAATAAATTACACACCATGACTTAATAAAAATCATCGTGAAATAATGTTTCCTAAGGCTAAAACATGTCATCCAGCTCCATTCATTCCAAATTTATAAAAAAAGATGATTATGCATCAAATAACCATTAAAAACAAAATCTCTAACTAATTTTGTAATTTTATTCACCAATTAAGAGAAGATCATACCTCAAAATGCAATGGAATTTGGAAGAAGCGAGCCCCCAAGCTTGAGAGGTCGAGATGCTCGAAATGGAGTCGATATGCGGTTTTTATAACTGAAATTTGCCATGAAACCTTGCAAACGAAGGAAGGAATATGCCCTCTTTCGGCGATATATCGCCGATAACCGATATATCGGCGATATATCGCCGACACCTGGTAAATAGATATATAGGACAATATCGATATCCTCTACCCAGCGAAATCGAAATATCGGCTATATATCACCGATATATCGCCGATACAGCCTTCCATGAGTGTAATTGCATGCATATGCTTTTTTATATCATTAGAGTGGTGACATATATATAAAATGGTAAGAGGTTCATGATCTCTTTAATACATAAATGTTATATTTTTTTTCTTTAAATTTATAGATATGTTTATTTCTATTGTTTTTATTATTTGATTATGGCTTCCAGTGTTTTTAATACATGCCTAAGCTTTATGTTGGCAACTACTATGATATATTTTATATTGACTATGTTTGTAATTCATGTATTTGTTACAAAACTAGGTGTATGAGGAAAACAAATCGTGCCCCGATGTAAGAAAAAGGTCAGACTAATTATTAGTTCACATTCTATTCTTCTTCCTCTTAGGTTCTCATCATCGGGATCATCCCACCTTTCATCTTTGAAGCCTTCGCTTCTTCACTCCTAGCTCCAATCCTTTGACACTAACGTATTCATCTCCTTCTCAAATTCTGAGTTTATATTAGAGCTTGGAAAGTGTGTTAATGGTTAATAATTTGTATTTTGAAATGCACGTAGTTATTGTGATATGAGATGGATAAATATATGAAAATTTCAATGTCATCAGGCAAAAACAAACTAAAGTATTAGATAAAAGTTCATATTATTCTCAGTGTTTCATAGAAGGGGATAAGTAGAAGAGTTGAAATACCCACACAAGTAATATATAAAATTAATAAATGTTCTGGGAAGGAACTTTTGCTTGCTAAGAAGATGTACAGTAGGCAACATGCAAGTGCCATGTATCATTTTGTCAATCTTTTCAAGGTATATAGGAGAGAAGAAAAACATTTATATATGATAATACTACAAAGCAAGATGTCGCGAGGTATAGGAAAAATAGACATCATCGCATGTAAGTAATACATGAGAAACAAATATAAAGCATGTTCTATGTGGTGAAAGAAAAAAAGCAGTGTGTGATATTAATGGAAGATGTGAACATAGACGTATGGATTTAGATGAAGATAGAAATTGAGGTCGAGTAGAATACCATGAAGGTACAAAAGACACATCAAAAGGGGTGCTTGATGGTTGTACATCTAATGTTACATCCCATGATGTTCTTGCCTCTTGGAGCAAGCAAGTCGGCGTATCTTTACCAACCCGCTGCAAAGCGCGAGCAAAAACACACTAGTAGTTAACTACAAACTTTACTTTACCCATTCTTAGTTGGCAAATTCCATCAATTTGACAAGCGACACCTCTAATTATTAATTAGACTATCCAGTTGGAATGTACTGATGTCCTCTCCATTTCCATTAAATTTAATTAGATTCCGTGTTCTATGAACAAAGCCAGCCAATTCCATTGATGGGAACAAATCTATCAAATCAACTTCACCAACAATTATTCATTTATTTTATCATCAATGGACAATGATACATCAATCATCTAAATCAGTTTAAATCAAATTACATGTTACATAAATATGTAATTTTAGCAGTTGACCCCCCTGATTTAGGGTCATTTCCCCTTTGTTGGGACATAAAAATATGAATACACAAATAAATAAATATATACAATATGTGTTTCTTTGGGATGGGCCATGACAACGACCCAACGCATCTGGACAATCTTAGCCGTCCGATCCTCCATCGACGGCCGTCCGTGGGGCTAAAGCACGTGTGGTCCAAAGCTGCGCTTGGAACCCCTCAACCCCACAGGAGCACGTGCCGCCTGCAGCCGCCACGTGTGATCATGTGGTACGGTGACCACCCCCGCAAAGCAAACAGAGGGGTGCGGTCACCGGCCCCACACGAACTATACGGCTATACATTTCAAAACATTGCATTAAATGTTACCAAACTGACCGTAATTATCGTGTAAATTGCAGAAAATTCCCTGAACTACACACCCAATTTCAATATCATACTCGAATATTAACAAATATCAATATACCATTCCATATTTTAAACTTATTCGATGTGATCTGATATTAAAGGAATGGAGTTGAATGGTTTATCTTCCTAGCTTTAAACACATTATTGAAACTCATGTTGAAATAAATCGAGCATGATATGTATTATCTTTTTATCAGATTAATTCAAATCCACGTCGAAATAAATGTTAAAGATCAGGTACTGCATGTTATCTATTTAAACACGGATACATTTAACTAGCCCATGTTATATAGATGAGTAAATTACAGTAAATGACTAGGAACACATGCAAACTATTTTTTTTTATAATTTTCCTATATTATAGCATTCATTTTGAGAATATAGTGCTTTATTTTTCATATTTGTTAATATCAGTAATGTTCCTCTTTCATGGAGTCCATCTCAATGCCCAATCATTACTACCCAACACAATTAGAAACTACTTGCACGATATACTGTTCATACAAGTTATTTATATTAAAAAATATAAAATCTACATTCAAGAGAAAATTTCCACAATTAGATATGATAAGAGAGACACAAAGATAATAATACTCTCTTTTATGATAATATTGAGAGCTTAAAGACAAACTCAATGCCAAAGATATAATATGATTGCACCCCAATCTCAATGTTGCTCTTCAGCTGCAACACTAAATATTTTGGCCTCAGTCTCTTGCTTAACGGTATCTGTCGGATTTTCGAAAAATATAACTTGTGAGTCACGAACATTTAGAGTACAAATCAAAATCCATATGCAAGTGTGAATCATCAGCTAGTATGGTAGTACTTCTACTCTCGGTATATGACAAAAAAACACGAAACGTTGCATGAACATTGCGGTTTGTGGAGGCTCTTTCTTTGTTAACCTTCAATGACGGGTGACGTCACTATCCATCAGACTCGGTGGCTTTGTTCTGCAGTCAGCTCTTGATGCTTCTTCATATGCTTTTGTATCCTCTAGAGCTCAATCTTGGTTGCTCTAAGACCATATTTTACAGGTCATTGGGATAAATGGTATGGATTCTGATTTTCTATTCGCTTTGGAGGGCATACGTGCCACACTTCCATCTCTCAATCTTACCTGTTTTGCTAACAATGATACCGTCTCCCCTAAAGTCTAGAATGCTTTGGCGAGTTCCCTTTTCATCAAATTTGTTAAAGAAATGGAAGTTAAGCTTGACATGACTGCTAAAGAAAAAGTAATTTTTCATTATTTATAAGCTGACCATGTTTAAGACTTCCTCCTTGCTATTCATATTGAGGGCCTTGGAATGCATATGTTACTAATTGAATATCGTATTATCCTCAAGTATCGCCTCATGATTCTTCTATTCCTGGCTGATGAGGCTTGTCCAGTATGCCACAAATCGTGCTTAGACGCTTTTGGAGAGCATGTAGTTCATTATCGTGAACTCTCAGGCTTTAAATATAGACATGTTTTCGTAAGAGATGCCCATTATGATGTTCTCAGACATGTTGGGGTTGCTTCAAAGAAAGAAACACATGTGAATCTTTTGACGGATCCACAAGAGGGGAGATCGACACTCAGACCAACAGATACTTTAATAATTGGATGGGGTGGGGGAAGCATGTGTGTGATGATTTGATTAGAGTTTCTCCATTGGTGGGTCCGATAAAGAGTAATTTTAGTGCGGGATACGCTACACAGAAAGCTGCTTCAGCTAAAATTGCTAAGCATGAGAAGGATTGTATAGATAATCAACATGTATTCATCCCTTTTGATTTTGATACCTTTGGGTTCTTGGTAACCGATGCAGTAGAGCTCCTAAAAAAGGATCCAAATAATTATGCATGGTAATGTTATGATTCCAAATCTATAGATTTGTGTTTCGAAAATTTGAATTTGCTATCCAAAAAGAGATTGACGGCACAACTTATTTCCCGTCTCCCATCAATCTCTCTGTAATTGAAACATGTTACATTTCCGTCCTTTTATAAAAAGACTCAGGTGATTCATACCTAACTGATAACATGGGAAAAATTCGATAAATACCGAAAAATGACCCAAACCCTATAACACATGGATCTATTGTTCGTCACTTGCTTAAAAACTTATAGACGATTTATTACTTCTTGACTTGTTCACATGATTGAGTTGAAGTTTTAGCTCAAACACTTCCACCAAGATCCTATGACAAGGGCATGGGTCATAAAGATTACAGGGGTCTTGGTATAATTAGAAATATTATAAGGGGTATGGAGAAAATGCACAAGATTGTTTAGGGGTTATGCTGTAAAAACCCCCTTTTGAAAACAAAGAAAGGTGGACCTCTTTACCCTCTTTCCCCCCTCCCTTAATCAAACCCCCGCTTCTCTTCCGACCATCTATCCCTCTCTCCCTCCCTCTCTCTCTCTAGGAATCGATGATCCACAACCCTCCATCCTCCTCCACAGCCACCGCCAGCCGTCGGATCCACCGGTCCTCCCAGCACCACCGTCAGTTCTCCGACACCTTCCTATTCGACTCCGCCTCCGCCGCCGGCAGCGGCAAATGGCTCCTCCAGAACCAGCAGCAGCAGCAAGTCCGCTGCTCGAGCATGAGGAAGGAGGAGGAGGACTTTGCCCTAGAGCTCAGCCCCGGCATCCTCGACCTCCACTCCGTCGACTCCGACCTCCTCTCCCACGTCAGTCCGCTCTCCTTTTTTTTTTTAAAAAAATCTATCCAAATGTCTGGTTCATCAATTTAAGCGTGTTAGGAGGAGAACAGTATTATTCTTCAACTTCTCAAGACACTTTGAATGTGATAAGTAAATGGCGTTGTTCAGTGATTGAACAGCTGACCTTTTTCGAGGTAAAAATGATTTTTTTAAATCTCTTGACATTTTTTGTGCTTGGAAAATTTATGCTCCGTGGGGATTTCTTTGAGACGGCTTTGTATGCGTTTGGGTCAGTTGAGCTTCTCGAGCTGTTGCTTGGATGCTACAAAACACGGCAGCTAACCGGAGTGCGTGGAGTTGTTTTATGCATCAATATGACTTTGAAGTATGCGAAACTTGAGATTGTTGGTTGATTAGCTAGATTAGTCGGTTCCATTAGTCTGTCGGTAGTTGGAAATTTGATTAGTTGTGCATTTTGGCTGATTAGTCAGCGGAGTAGTATGGCTCACTTGCATATGAACTTATGGTTGAGTTACATTTTACTCTAATTGGTCTATTTCGTTGTCTAATTCCTTTGCTTCCGCCAATTATTCTTGCTATAATGAATCTTATGATTGGTGTATCTTATGGAGGTGTTGAATGTGAAATCCTTGATAGGTTTCTTAGGAGATTTCGTGACTGTGTTAGTGTTGTCTATGCCCTCATCTTATATTTATGAAGATATTTTCAATGGATTTTTAATAAAGCGACTACAAATTTGAATCTGATTAATTATTTCTATTAACCCTCCAACCAATAAGCTAGATTAAATGGCTGGACTATAAGGCTTAGCGGGATCACCATCTGAATGTTGGCTAGTTGTCCATTGGTTGGTTAATCTGATTAATTGTGGATTTTGGCTAATTAGTCAGCTGAGTAGTATGTCAACCTTGCCTATGAACTTATTATTTGACTTACATTTTAATCTAATTGGTCTATTTCTTTTTTTAACATCTTCCTTCCCTTCGGATATTCTTGCTAGTTATGAAGGTTATTATTAGGTTATTTTATGAAGGCGTCGAATGTGAAAACTTGGATACCTTTCTTAAGAGATCCGTTGATTGTGTTAGTCTTTTCGATGTCTTCATCTTATATCAGCAAGATCATTTTAACAAACATTTTCATTAAGTTATATGAAAAATATGAATCTCAATTAAATTATATCTTGTAATCCTCTACTTGATTTCTCCAATTGTGTTCACGCTACACCCAGTGACCCATCTGACTGAACACTGGATATCGACTTCTGCAATTTTCATGATAAGAAAAAGAAGAAATAATGAGTACATTCCTCCTATCTAAAACTCATGGCTTCAAACTTCTTCCACTTATCTAAGTCCAGCACTGCGTAAACTTATTCCATGGACACGGTGAGTTACTTGTCAAACGGGCCATCTTCTTTAGCATTCAGGAATGGATTTTTTCTTTTATCTGTCAGATTAACTGAATAGAAAAATGTGCCCTCGTTTGGCTCCTTTTCCTGCATATACACCATCAGTATTCCTGTTTTAACACCAAAATGGTTTGAGGTTGAATGAGCTTGGTGTCCTTGGCCCGAGCTCATGCCTAATTATGCTCGAACCAGTTCACTAGTCTACGAACGATCGTGCTCATTTGAAAGTGTCCAAGTTAAATAATATGACAACTGAACGTGAAACAAATCACATGAACACATACATAATTCATATCTAAAAGTTACATGACAAGTCAAGATCAGCTAGGACCACCATGCTTGAAAGCTAAGTCGGATCGAAACAAGGCTTGATTAGATTGGCGGTTCTCAATTGTCTGTATGCAAGATCTTGACAGCTAGAACACTTGATGTCGACGACCCTAAAAGGAGTTTTATCTATGTTAACTTATCAGCTGCCACAGTCCTGTGTAATTAAATTTTGGGAAAGGAAAAGATGATTTACATATAAATTAGCTGAAGTCATAACTGGGTTTATGTAAAATAAGTGAACCATACTTGTTGAGAATCACTCTACCCACAAACCCTAGGGATAGATTAGTTATGTTGAGAAGCACTCTACCCATAAACCCTAGGGGTAGATTAGTCATCTCATATACCAATTGTATTGTAACCCTATACCTCTCTACCTATATAAAGAGCCATAAGGATTCTCTTTCTCAATAAGAAAAAGAAGTTCTCCTTCTAACTTGGTATCGAACGCCTCCCCTCCGCCCGCCGCCATCCTCCACCCCCGTCCCGACATCCCCCCCGCCCTCCCCCCCTGCGCCCGACCCCCCGACGAATCTGTCATCGGCAAAGCCTACCCGCACCTCCGCCCGTCCCGACCTCTCCCCATCCCCCCTCCCTCACGCGGAAGCCCCGGCAACCACTCTAGTCCCAACCTCGTGCCCCCCTCCCTCCCCCCCCCCACCACCCTCGCCGACCGACAAGCCCCCCCCGGTAGCTCGCCTTGCCTGCGGAGCCCCTTCCCCCCTGCGGCTCCTCCCCCTCCACCATCTCTCGACCTGCGGAGCTCCCTCCCCCACGCGGTTCCCCCCACCCCCCACGACCCCCTCCTCCACGCGGCTCCCCCTCCCTCCACGCAGCAGACCTGTGAAGCCCTATCCTCCCCTGTAGCTCCCTCCTCCACATGCTAGACACCCCTCTCGGCCTCCAGGTAGCAGAGCACCCCCCCCCCCCCCCCCCCCCCCCCCCGCTCTCGCGGGTCTCGTCTCCACCAGCCCCTCGGCACCGACTCCAGCAGAGCCTTCTTGTGGGCTCCCGTCTCCTCCATCCCTTTCCCTAGCGTTCACGCATGCCGTCATTAAACCTCCATGTGACATGATTTAGGGATGCCTTGTTTTCCCTATCTTATTTTATTACAACAGGTCTGATTTCTTCTGACAAAATGTCACAATCAGATGTGACATCGCCTGGATATGATGGAGGGAGCACCCGACTACCATCATTTGGGTCGATCCCTAAATTGGATGACACCAACTACCCAAAGTGGTCCCGCATGTTCCTCATGTACATGGATACGATAAGGAACACATTCTCTTGGAGTCAGAACCTGTTGACAAGACATGCAAAAATGCAACTTAGGACAAAGACGGTGGAATGGTTAGTTCTTGGATTATGGTTAGTGTCATTGACCGAATTGCTGATGAACTCGTTTATTACAAAATTGCCCATGATATGTGGACCTCTCTTCAAGCCACATATGGTCAGGATAAGAATTCAACCAGGATGTATCAGATGTACTTTGACATGCTCAACATGAAGCAAGCAGGACGCTCATTACCTGAGTATTTTTCTCTTGAAATCTCTTTTGAGCGATATAATGCTTGTATTTCAGGCTGCACGTGTCCGACTCAGAAACAACATAGCCAGCAGATGTCAATCCTTGTATTTCTTGCCGGACTCGATTCTGACTATTCTGCTGCTCGCGATCAAATGACCACAACGACAACTCTCCCCACCATTGAAGAAGCTTACAGTACCCTGAGTCGCCTTGCTATTCCTCATACAAGTGCTAAAGGCACTGATCAGGGGCAAATTTCTGCTCTCGCTGCCCCATCTGGACGAGGAAGTCATGCCGCTTTCAGGAGCCGTGGTCGAGGACGCTTCACTCCTGGACGAGGTCGTAGCACAATCCAGTGCTCTTACTATCATAAATTTGGTCACACAGAAGCTGTATGCTACAGCAAGCAAGGGTACCCTACTCTTAGTGCTCAAATGGCCAATGAAGGAGATAGTCCTCCAGTGGAGGTCCCTAGACGGGACTTTGATGATCTGATGCAGCGTTTCAACAGGTTACAATCGAACGAGTCCTCTACATCATATCAGGACAATACTACGGACACTGCAGCAATGGCACGATCAGGTATCTTTATCGCGCTTGCCAATAGAATTACAAAATCAGAATGGTTGATTGATAAATGTGCTTCCACTCATCTGTGTGGCGAACGAACTCTCATACAGCAGATGCGTAATGTCACCTGGACACTTGTTGATCCACCCAGAGATAATAGAATTGTTAGATCCGAATGGATCTTCACGGTGAAGTACAATCCAGATGGGTATGTTTCTCGCTATAAAGCCCGACATGTGGCAAAAGGATTTACGCAGACTTATGATGTTGATTTCTTTGATACCTTCTCGCCAGTTGCTTGTCTATCCACCATAAGGACTCATGGCAGTATCAGTACAGCTTGATTGGCCATTGCATTAACTAGATGTGAAAAACACGTTCCTTTATGGTGACCTCCACGAAATTGTGTATATGCAGCAACCACCCGGGTTAGAGACTCAAGGGGAGTGTCAGAAGGTTTGTCTACTACGCAAGGCCATATATCGTTTCAAACAGAGACCACGTGCATGGTTTCAAAAATTATCAGATGTATTAGAAAATCCGGGCCTCATCCGATCTTCAACAGATCATTCTTTATTCATACAGAAGAATGGAAAAGGAACTGTGGCTATATAGGTATATGTGGATGGCATTATCCTCACAGGAGATGACCATGATGGTATTGTAGAAGTGAAGAAACAACTGGCAGAACAATTTGTGATCAAGGACTTGGCACCTCTAAGATATTTCCTAGGGATCGAAATAGCAAGATCCAAGCGAGGAATTGTCATGTCTCAATGAAAGTACGCTACTGACCTCCTCCAAGAAACCATGATGCTAGGATCCAATCCAGCTCAGATACCCATGGATCCTAAGGGATGCATCTACCAGGCAGGTGATGTTGAAGATAGTGGTCTGTTAGAGTATTTGGAGCATGCGTCACTTATGTAATAGGTAGGTAAATGGATCCCTCCAAGATCCATTTACCCCACCACTGAGTTTTGTCCCACATCGTCCAGTGGTGGGACTTGGAGGCCCTGTGGAGGCTATATAAGGAGCCCCAAGCCTCCTGTATCAGATGAGAAATTCAATAGAATATCCGCCCCTTTGAGGGCTTCTCCCGTGGTTTCATCCCGCTCCTTACGGAGTAGGGTTCCACGTAAAATCCCGTTGTTCTTCGTGTTGTTTATCTTTTTCCATGTTTTGCTTCCGCAAGTTTATTTTCTAACATGGTATCAAAGCGGGTCGATTCTCGGAATTTTTCATTATATTTACTTTTATTCGAGATTCGATTTTATTCTTGGAGATTTTTTTTGTTTATGGTTCAAGAGTCTAGGGTTTCTTGTTTGAAACCCTAAAATTCGTGATGGTTGTTCTCCAAGTTCTCCAAGATACGGCAACGCCGCCCCAAGGATCCTGGCAGCAATCCCTTCCTGCAAGGCAGCATGCAAAAGAAGATCCAGGCGCTCCTGGCGGCGAGCCTAAGGCTCCTGCAGCGAGATCCAGCACGAGCCCCAAGAGTTTGAGCCCTAGCGCGCTTCACCTCCTCCCTGTGCTACATGCGAAGCCGCACCTCTCTCGTCTCCTCGAGCCGCACTCCACCAGGCAGAGGTTCTCCTCAGGGCGGCGCAGGCGGCGCCTCCACGTCAAGCACCGGTTCCCGTGCAGGCCAACAGATCCACCGCGCAGGCCGTGCGCGCTTCCCACGCAGGCCAGCGCACGAGTATGATACTCCCCCTATGCCATCGATGGCGCCGCCTGTAACCCTAAGGGTCCCACTTATAAAAAAATTATATTTTGTTATGGAAGGTCCAAGTGGGCTACAGCCGTGTAAAAAATGAGGGGGAGGATTATTATGGGCCCTTTTGGGCCGTGAGTTTGTTTAAAAAAAAGGAAAAAAAAGGTGAGAGAGAGGAGGAATGTTGCATCTTTTGGGCCCGAAGGTGGGCCGAGAGTTGATTAAAAAAATTCGAAAAAGGCGCGTACAATAAAAAGCCGTACGCAAATGTTTTTTTTTAAAAAAGAGAAAAGCCGAAAAAAATGTCAACGGCTTAAAAAATGTTAAAAAAAAAGAGATGACGGCTTATTACAAAAAAATGAAGAAGAGCCGCGAGAGATTTTTTTTGAGAATATTCATGTTTTTCCCCATATCTATGTATTATCTTATCTTCTCCCAACGTGGTCAACAATGTCATTCCGACCAGTATGGGAGAAAGGGGGAGTATATATAGAGAGAGTCACACAAGTCTTGTTCCAAGATTCAGATGTCAGTTTTTTCCAGACCGATCAGATGTTCAGACTCTACAAATCTCAGATTCAGACTCGACGACGACGCATGCCAATCATTTGTCATTCTTGTTGGTCGGCCAGAGTTTTCATGTGAGCCATAGGGACTCCAAAGCAGAGGACCATTCCCTATGCCATTGAGGGTAAGGGTTTTCATGTGGTATCATAGGGACTCCAGAGTAGAGTACCATTCTCTGAGCCAGATAGATCCAGTTTCATACTCCAGCCCGTTCGTCCTCCTCACATGCACGCCATGAGAAGCAACGTCCTCGACTGCAGCAGTTGTGCGCGTTAGGTTGATATTGTCTGTAGTGTCATGTATTGTGAGTTGAGTTTCTTTCTGTTTGTCCAAGCTGAGCATTGCATGCTCCAGCTTAAGGGGGAGTGTTAGAGTATTTGGAGCATGCGTCACTTATGTAATAGGTGGGTAAATGGATCCCTCCAAGATCCATTTACCCCACCACTGAGTTTTGTCCCACATCGTCCAGTGGTGGGACTTGGAGGCCCTGTGGAGGCTATATAAGGAGCCCCAGGCCTCCTGTATCAGATGAGAAATTCAATAGAATATTCGCCCCTTTGAAGGCTTCTCCCGTGGTTTCATCCCGCTCCTTACGGACTAGGGTTCCACGTAAAATCCCGCTGTTCTTCGTGTTGTTTATCTTTTTCCATGTTTCGCTTCCGCAAGTTTATTTTCTAACATGGTCGACACAGACGTCTAGTGGGTAAGCTATTATATCTTACCATTACCCGATCAGATATCTCTCTTGCTGTCGGAAAACTTAGCCAGTTCATAGACTCTCCTACTTCAGCTCACTATGATGCATGCATGATGGTTCTAAGGTACATCAAATCATCTCTAGGAAAAGGACTACTATTCACCAAAGGTAATATCTTTGACCTCATGGCATATTCAGACGCAGACTATGGAGGAAGCTTGATAGAAAGAAAGTCTACTACAGGGTTCTGCACTTATCTTGCAGGAAATTTGGTCACGTGGAGAAGCAAGAAACAAGCTGTGGTTTCTTGCTCGTGTGCTGAAAGTGAATACCGAGCCATGGCTCAGGCTGCAACAGAACTTGTATGGATCCGATCTATACTTACAGATCTTCATATCACTCCCAGAAATATCATGGAACTTAGGTGCGACAACCAAGCAACAATGCACATAGCCAACAATCCTATGTTCCATGAATGCACCAAACAAGTGGAAATTGACTGCCACTATACTAGAGATCTGATACAGAAAGGGCTACTTCATACTCAGAGCGTACCTTCCACAGATCAAACGGAAGATATATTCATCAAGCCACTTGCACGCATACAATTCGAGAAATGTTGTAACAAGCTGAGTATGATTGATATATATGCTCCAGCTTGAAGGGGAGTGTTGAGAAGTACCCTATTCATAAACCCTAGGGTTATATTAGTCATTTAATGTACAAATTATATTGTAACCCTAACCCTAACCCTAGGTCTCTCTACCTATATAAAGAGCCATAGGGATTCCTTTATCAATAAGAAAAAGGGGTTTATCCTTCAGCTATACTATATATGATTGACATAAAAAGAAAGATGTTTTTTCCATGTACGAGAAAATGTGCCTAGTATCCGTGCTGATCTTTGTCGATTATATAAGTTCCCCACTTGGTATCACTCATGGGTAACAAATACCAGAAGAACCATCATTAGAGTACCTTGCCCCTGTAAATAACTAAACACGGTGATATTCGAATATTACCCTCTCTCTCATATCTATATTTCTCCTTGTTTAAGTTATATTTCGTTATTTACTTAATAAAACATGTTTTCCTAATTACTTCTGGACTTTTGTTTGTAAATGTTATCATTATTTCGAATGACGGACTAGCAAATATCTGCTTTCTTTTGCCACAGACCGATGTCCTGGTAATGGTTCATTTTGTTAAACACACATTGTACATGTTACTAGATTCAAGATCATTGATGATTGAAGGTATTTCAGTGGTTTATCTTAATCTGACTCTGCATAGTTAGGGTTTTACTATGTAAGACAATATGGAATATGAATGACTGTTTTATTGTGTGGTTATACACTGATATGCATCTACCCACAAAATTTGGCGTTCCTGGCTATAATAACAATTATTTATAGAGGTGGATTTCAGTATTCAACAGTGCATCAATATTGAATTTCACTTTTCTAATGTTAACCTGGCCTAAAAATTTGCAAACTGTTCTCTTTTCTATGTTGAAAACATGCCAGCAGGTACTATGTGTTTATGATTGTATTGTTTGTTACATTTTAAATTCAGCTTCCTGGGGAATATGACAGTCCTATTACCTTTGATCATAGTCGTGGCCGAAGTTGTGATGATTCTGATCCAAGCAAGTTGGCGAATCGGGCTTACCCCCTTTTGGAGAATAATTTTGTCAACTTCCCAACAGAGCAAGAAAAAACTGCACCTCTCGCAAAGATTAAAGTAGTGGTATGTTTCAGCAACTTCAATACATTAACAATCAATATATCCTGGTTGGAGTAATGTGGCATAATATTTTCTTGGCCTGACTTATTAGGATCTCTGATTTCTCCCAAAAACTCCTATGGTTAGCAAAAGCCTTCATAATATTTGATATAATAGGCTTCTCTTTTAACCTGAGTGGCTTTATTTTGCCATTTTTTGGCTTTTTTGAAAACACATATATCTGGAATTTCCTTTTCCATCATTTATAAAAAGCATGCTGATGATTGATTGAGATCAGTGACCATCCATTTTCATGGTCAAAATATTGGGAATTTTCTTCTCTCTTAGAAGGCATTATCGAATGTGTGTTGTATGATATATATATATATATATATATATATATATATATATAGGGAAATTATCCAATGGGCCCTGTGCCCATTTGAGATGAGATGAGCCCACTCATTTCTTACCATTATTTTCTATCTTTTTGAGCTTAATAAGTATTTGTTTACAAGTGTTATATCATATTCTTACTACTAGTAACTATTTTCAGGAAACAAAACCTTAAATTCATACAAAATGATTGTATTATTATTTGTATTACTAGTCTCATTTATATTCTTACTAATGACCATTTCATGTGAATCTAAGATCTTCTTTATATGAAAATAGTTACTAATAGTAAGAATATGATATAACAACGGTAAATAAATAAGCATTGAACTCAAAATGATGGAAAATATTGGTAAAATATGAGTGGGCTCATCTCATCTCAAATGGGCACAGGGCCCATTGGATAAGCCCTCTATATATATATATATATATATATATGCTAGGGCGCTTGTCCACTTGAATGTTTTATCTTATTGATTTCTTTTTGAACTTGTGGAACCACTGGTAGGTGCGTAAAAGACCCCTCAACAAGAAGGAAGTATCAAAGAAAGAGGAAGATATTGTGACGATCTTATCACAGACAAGTTCCCTCACCGTCCATGAGAGCAAACTTAAGGTAATTGTTAAATCCATCCGCTTCAGACCTCTATGTCCTGTGTGTGAGGCCCACTGCAAGTTGTTGATTTTACAAGCATTGGCCCCGATAAATGGTCTCTGTAACAACTATGACAAGTATGGATGAATGGGCAAAGTATGCATTGTTCAACTACTCAATAACTTATATTACAATCATTTCCAATGTCACAATCAATGTTTGAAAAAAAAGAAAGGTGGAACGAGGTATTTTCCTCGGAATCGAGGTGAGGCTAGCCTCGAGGCGGTCGAGGCGTATGCCTCAGTTTATATAGAAAAATATGTATAACACTATAATTGTATATATGCCATGTAATTATATGTTATCTGCCCAACATATAATACTTAACACTATAAGATATGATGAAATAATAGAGATAAGAACCCAAAATAGAAGATAGAACATCATATATCCCTTTCTACACATTTTCATCCAATCAAAGAATAATTCATTGTCTATAAATATTGTGAAAGAATTAAACAATACATATCTATCTTTGAAATATTGTTGTAATAAAAAATACGATTAAATATACATCGAATAAATTTATGTTGTGTCTAACATATAATATATGCCCGTGCGAGAAACTGTGAATCCTATCCATTTCGAGCAAATCTTTGAAATATTGTTGTAATTAAAAGTATGATTAAATATATGTCGAAGAAATTTATGTTATGCATCTAACATATAATATATGACATCATGAGAAACTGTGAACCCTATCCATTTCGCTTTGCTTGATATATTGCAAATCTTGTTAAGTTTACAAGTATTGTTTGATTTGATATTTTATGAAATAATAAGAATTTGCCAAAATATTTGGACACATTAATTGCAAATATGAAGTTATGGGCACGAAAAAACATCATATTTATGCATTCATCTTGTATAATCATCTCTAAACAAATGGATGTTTATAAGCTTCTCAAACTACTAAGTAAACCATGAAAATCATAAAAAATGATTCAAAAAAGCAAAAATACCTCACAAAACGCCTCGATCACCTCGAGGCTACGCCTCAACCACCTGAGGTGCATGCTTACATGACTGGACTGAGGCGTATGCCTCAAGGCTAAATAGGACCGCCTCAAGGCTAGTTTTTTCAAACCGTGACAATTTCATAAACTCTTAGCCAAATTCAAGGCCCTTGCATTGTTTTTAGGGGCTCTTATAGTTGTGTAGAATGATTTTAACGAATAATCACCAAAGTAAGTCCTGAATATGCAGTAGAATACTCTACCTTGAATTTAATGATCCTCATGTTTGTATTGGCCAGTGTATTTGTTAGGCATGTGCAGAAAATTCTACTGTTGTATATCTTTTATCTTTTTGCACCATGGTAATTGCGATAATTTGAATAAAATCTGTGCAGGTTGACCTCACTGAGTATGTTGAGAGACATGAATTTGTTTTTGATGCGGTGTTGGATGAGAACGTCTCGAATGATGAGGTAATGATGAAAAAACTGAAATGGTCATATTCTCTTACCGCATGTTTCTATAATTTTTCATTGGACATAACCTAGCAGGTATATAGAGAAACAGTGGAACCTATTGTACCTACTATATTTCAGCGGACAAAAGCGACATGCTTTGCATATGGACAAACAGGTTGGAAGCTTTGCCATAACACACTTAATTACTTCATAAAAGCTAGGAAGCCGGATTATTTGCACACAAAAATCTTCATAGTGTTCTGATGAACATATGCTTGGGTGTGTTTTGTGATGCCTCTTATTCTAAAATGCATTGTCATCCATGTACACCCATCATGTTTTTATTTTATTTGATTGAATAGTCACATCCATCTCATACCTCGCATGCGAAGTAAATGTTCTGTCCCCCCCCCCCCCCCCCACACACACACACAAACAAATTTTTTTTGATGTTCCATACACTCAACTCAACCTTTATTTCTTAATTTCATTTAAATCAATACTCGTCTGCTAGGCTCTGCTTTTACCTTCAATGTTGGTATTTCAGTGCTGTTTATTTTGTTTTATAAATTTATATACTAGATAACTTAACCTCACGTAAAACCATTTACTGCGTTGCTTTCTTCAGGTAGTGGGAAAACATATACAATGCAGCCCCTGCCCTTAAAAGCATCTCAAGATATTCTAAGGCTGATGCACCATACCTACCGAAACCAGGGATTCCAGTTATTTGTTAGTTTCTTTGAGATTTATGGTGGGAAGCTCTATGATTTGTTGAATGATCGAAGGTTAGCGCATCATCCTTTGTTTTGGCTTGTTGAAGTTTCAAATTTCCAATATGTGCATCAACTTGGATTTGAATTTCGCAGGAAGCTTTGCATGAGGGAGGACGGCAAACAACAGGTCTGCATTGTTGGCTTGCAGGAATTCAAGGTGTCACATGTTGAAACCATCAGAGACTACATTGAGAAAGGTAGTGCCACACGAAGTACCGGCACAACAGGAGCAAATGAAGAATCTTCTCGTTCTCATGCTATACTTCAGCTTGCTATCAAAAGGCATGCCGATGGCAACGAATCAAAGCCTGCTAGAGTGGTGGGTAAGCTATCTTTCATTGATCTTGCTGGCAGTGAGCGCGGTGCTGATACTACAGACAATGATAAACAAACGAGGTGCCTTTTAACTATCACAATTGAGGTATATGCCTATTTTACTGATCATTACTGGCGGTCTAACTTCATAGATTCATTGCAATGCAGAATAGAGGGTGCTGAAATCAACAAAAGTTTGCTTGCACTGAAGGAATGCATTAGAGCTCTCGACAACGACCAGATTCATATTCCTTTTCGAGGGAGTAAATTAACTGAGGTACTGAGGGACTCATTCATAGGGAATTCTCGAACCGTGATGATATCATGCATTTCTCCGAATTCAGGCTCTTGTGAACACACTTTGAATACATTGAGATATGCCGACAGGTAAAGGAATTGATATGTTTCCATCTTTTACAATAATGTTCCATACATTCTCTTTATACACACAAAACAATGGATTTTATGTTCAGGGTTAAGAGCCTGTCTAAAGGGAACAATCCTAAGAAAGATTTGTCAACAATTGCAAATATCAGAGAGTCGTCAATGTTGCCCATCTCTTCAACTTTGACTGTTGGGAGCAATGATACAGATGCTGCCAATGCAATCAACCAATTTGGATGGATGAAAAAGATCACAGGTGAACCATCACTTCCCGTTAATTTAGAGCACGAGCTTAATGGAAGAGAGCCTCGTCGGGTAGCTGCCAATACCGGGGAACCATTTAAGGAGCATAAATGCAGAAGTTCCTTAAACGAAGACGAGTTTAATTCGTCCAGGTCTTATGATCATGACATGCCAAACAGGAAAGAGAAGTCTCACTTGGCCAACATAGAGGACACATTGAGGATTGATTCGGATACAAAGTGGAAGGATGCGTCTGACATGTACTCGAACTACATGCAGCTAGATGATGATCTTGACACCTTGCTAAAGGTACATAATTAGAATAACATGCTATCTTTAATCACTTGGAGTATCATCTTGATTGCTTTGATTTTAGGAAGAAGAAGACCTTGTTGTTGCTCATAGGAAACAAGTTGAAGAGACCATCGACATTGTCAAGGAGGTAATTTCTATTCTAGCCACTATTAGGGTTGAGCCAATAATCACATATCATTTATTTTCAATTTTTTATGTAGATGCCCTTCGAAGCATTTGATTTACGAAATACCCTTATATTCTTCATATATACATAAATAATAACGCATAGTCTAACTTTTTATTGTTACAAAATGGCCCTTAAATGGTCACACATGGGAGTTTCCTATTTTTGATAATGGCATTGCTTTGTAAGTATTGATATATGTTGTTTGAGGCAAGGCCTTAAATGTCGGATTTCAATTTTATTTCGGTAAGCCCGGAATTGAGCCTTTGAGGGTCCATGCTTATTAATGGCAAAAGTATTTATTCTCTTCGCACATGTCTGTGTTGTCAAAAACGGTCGAGACACTTTGTCTAGGTGCTGCAGTGAAACTAACGCAATTCCTCTCCCTATGCAAGGCGAGACCTCAACTCATTGTGTCGCCCTAGGCAAGGGATTTATTTTAGCATAGGCACCAACCAAATGAGAGTGCATGACCCGGGGTGCTACTCACACGCCTGGAGTGGAGGCAAAAAATGCAAGCTTTTGCCAACTTTTTGCCTGTTTTTTTACTAATTTGTGTAATTTTAAGCTGAATATATGTAACCTCTAGGTACTATAACATACATATCTATATGCTATATTGCAGGTATCGAGTACAAAAAACAATCAAACAAACACACGTATTTATAATTCGCAGATCGACATATATGTTATTAGAATTCAAGATATTCACCGTTATAAGGGAAACATTCCTCCAAGCTTCCTTTACACATAAACATGGACACATACATACATAAATACATTATGCATGCCTACATTTCAAATAGCCACAATAATGATGTTGTGAATGTTGACATGGGTTGTATACTAGGTTTGGATTTCATGAGATTGGGATGGGACTGGAGATGGATGGTTGTTGAGATTTGGATTGTGTGAGATACGAAATGGGTTATGGTGTCCCTAAATAAATTAGGATTGATCTTAGATCGTAGTTTACGACATAAACACTCACACATGGGGGGAGGGGGGCACGGTAAAGACTTTCATTGATTGTGCTTTCCTTATTCTTTTCCTATGGACTGAGTGGGTGGGCTTATTTTGATCATGGGAAGTAAAATGGACATAGGATGGATGTGACCTTGGGGCCTCAATATAGATCTCTCTGACTCTTCTACACTTCGTATATATAGTTTAGCTTCGAGTCCTATCATCAAACTTTAAAATCTCCTCTTTGGTCGTACCTTCGTTTTGCCATTGTTTGGCTTCTGACTTTCACTACTTAGGAAAGTCAACCCACTTCCTTCTTTAGTTTCAGTTGTGGGGAAGCCTCTTTAACCTGCTCTATCCCATTCTCCTCTCGGATGGGTGGATGTTGATTCCACTTTTGACTCTAGAATCAACCATGTCCCTTGTTGCTTTTTCAGGCCAAGGCAAAGACCGAGTATGATTAAAACCTGTATAGTAAGCATAGTAGTTCCCACACTCGGAAGTCCCAAAAACTCATATTTACTCATGCATGCCTTTTCATATTCAACCACAACTAATACCACGTTCCCACGCCTATTCTTTTTACCTCCTCACAACTGCTAACTCTAAAATTGAGTGGCCTCATTTCTTTCCAAGCCTTGGATTCACCATAGGGAGATGGAAAGAAAAATATTTGTATAGAAAGGCCAAAATTCTTCCACTCGAAAAAGCAGTCAAACTAGATCGACGAGTAGGGCAAGAAGGGGGAGATGATAGGAGGGTGCGTGAATGATACAGACCTATTTTTTTTGCTATGGTCCGCGAGGGTGCATCGAAATTCCCGCTCTTTTTTTTCTCAATTTCATATGTATCCTTCAATAATGGAAATCCAGGATGAGAAAAGAAAAGCATTATGCTGACCTGAAGGGTTTAGTCTCATTTTCTACTCTTTCTCACCATTCCAAGCGAGATGTCTCGCCTCCACCACCTCTGAGAGATAGAGATTAACGAGAAAAGGAGCCCCCCCCCCCCCCCCCTCCACACACACACACACAGACACCCACACCTCACTGCATACACAAAAACAAATACACACATCCACCATGTTGCTTTTCTCAGGCAGACATCTAGGTAAGCGCCGTAAGCATTTTGGACCCCTTAACATCTCACCTTAAATAATATTAAATAGGGGAAATAGATACATGATCTAATCAATGCTAGCATATACATTTATTATTGAACAACAAACATAATGAAATCCTTTGATGGACTTCGTGACTTGTGATAACCCTAAAAAACTCAAGGTTAACCGATGCATGCCACACATCAAGCAGATTGAGGGTATATATGTATATAAATTAATTGCTGTGGGTAAGCAATCAGATACCAAATCAAGCACCACCACTAAATCACAGATAATAAAACAAGATATAACGGTGGTGACAATGCCTCCAACCCTCTATATATAGTTCAAGTACAAGAGCCAGAGTCCTATCCTTATGATGACTTTATACGGAATACAATTCTATGTGGATTAAGAATAGAAGCCTAACACCTTTAATGATTCCTATCATCCTAATCGTAACAATAAAACATGTAGAATACGTGTAATTTATGTGTAGAATGAGTGGGTGTTTCCGTAATATTTAATCATCATAGCAACCTCTATTATAGTTGCACATTTTTTTGTTAAAAAATTAAATGGATCCTTCATGTTTATTTACTGCAGGAGATGAAAATGCTGATAGAAGCAGATCAACCAGGTAATCAACTTGATGAGTATCTCTCTAAGCTAAGTGTCATTCTATCACAAAAGGCTGCTGGAATCATGAAACTGCAAGCTCGCCTATCGAACTTCCAAAGGCTCCTGAATGAGCATCATGTTCTACTATCACCTTCAGGTTCATAACCTTCATTGTATCATGCCATTGAGTTGAAGAGCGATTTTTCTAGCGTGTCGCACAAGTGATAAGGTCTACTTATCAAGCAAGAGGACGACAGCATACCCAAATTTCAATGCTTTGGATCATGTGTTCTATCTGCAGTATAATAGGATTTAATTGAAGGCACGAGCCATCCCTAACATATATAGAAAAGTTTGCTGCCAATTGTTTGAGCTGATCCCTTAAATACCATGCTATATTTCTGATGTGATGCTGAGATATGTTCTTATGTTCAGATTCTTTTTTTCTCTCCTCTTTTGCCCTGCTGGGCTTTGCCGCCTTATAGGCCAATTGAGGATCATCCGGATTTCTTCTCCTCAGGATGATGTATTCTTATGTCCAGATTTCTTTTGTCCTTGTATCTAAGGTTCTTATTGTAGAAGTATAGTGTTGCCTGTACACAAATTAGGGAGATAAAAAACCTTTCTGGATGGCCAAATATTATTCATGATGAGGTTTTCTACCATTTTATACTATCACTTGAGCATTTGTAAGCCATGGTTATATATGTAGTTTGTATTTTTTAAAGTTTTCTCAAGGTGATAATTACAGAAATCGATGATAAATGCAAGTGATGTTTATGGATTCTTGTTATCAGGTTATATTGTTGATGAACATGTAATCACTAATTTTGGGGTAATTACATGTGCCGTGGATGCGCCTTTTTCTCTTCGGGAGGTAACCTGTTGTTAGGTTTTTTCCTATGAAAATGGATTGGTAACATATATATATCGAATCAACTGCGCCAATAGATACATTGTTCTTGTTAAACAAAAGAACAGAGCATATTGTAAACTGCGAATATAAGTACATTGTCACACTACTGTATATCTTTGTGTTGCGCATTTGAACATGTATTCTTTCTTGATTGTCTTCTAGCTTGTTTATTGTTGATCGATTATGGGATAGAAGTGATAGATTAAGAGGATGGGAGGAATAATCTAGAGTAGGTGTAGCATATTTTCTTCGAGTTCAAGGCCTCTATCGAAGTTGATATAGAGACTTTCTAGGGACATGTTTGACAGACTAGCTCCTTTGGGATTGATAAAAAACTTCTTGCTTGGGGTTGTAGCAGTTAGATATAAATATATTAGCATTTTGTCTGCTATCTTTTTTTATATTGATTTGAACAAATGTATTCATATATGTTCTAAAATGATCACTTATTTGACATAACTTCATATTTTTATTATCACATTTTATACATGTATATTTGTGTCTATAAAAAATAAGATAGCAGATAAAATGCTACTACGTTTTTCAGTTTTTGTATAGAGGTAGACGAGGAAATGGGAAATCTAACCCTAATAAACTTTCAACCTGCCTGCTCACAATATCCTCGCAACGTCCTTGTTTAAGGTAGTGGTCGTATACTTATAGTTTTATCACTTGTGCCCTTCTTAGATGTTGCAATATTAAGTTATGTCCTCCCCCTCTCTTTTTGAAAATGTTGTTGTGCCTCTGACTTCTTCCACATTTATCATTTGAGCCCTTCCGTTAGTTTGGTTGTCAATTAGTTGATCTAGACCATGAAGAGATTAAGGCTATTCATCTCTAACCTATCCACGCTCCTCTTCTACCCCACAAACACGGTCCCTCTCGGCCATCAATCAGGTTGGAGACCAAGCTCTATCTACTATGCGACACAGCTTCCAACCATCGTTCCTCCTACCTATTTCGCCCCCTGCCGTACCGCCACAGACCCTCATCAGATTCGACATTCGAGTTGGCAAGAGTATCATCAGTGAAGCCCCCTCATTTTAACAGAGCACATAAACCTCCCCCATCATCGATGGAGGGCACCACATCCACCTTTCCTGAGTCTCCCTTTTGGGTTTTTACAAATTTCAAATTATTTTTATAGAAATCTCATATTATTTTTTTTACAAATATCGTATTGTTTTTTTACAAATATCAGGATGGTGACACGTGACGAGGAGCGCAACTCCCTCCTTCCCTCACCTAACGACGACACGCGACGAGGAGGAGCTGTGGAGCAATCTGAGGTTGATGTTGGAGGTGAGCTTCTCCGGGAGAAGGAGCTAAACATGGTAAAATTTACATTTTTAATAGATATTTTGTTAATCCAATTATTGTTTTACAAAGAACTCGACATAATTTACAACGACAATTGATAAATCATCAACTGCCTTTCTTTTTTTTTGCAGGTAACCATACAAGTTTTACAAAGAAGGAATGGATTTTACAAATAGAACATGAATATCACATTTATACCATTTTACACGAATTTTACAAAGAACCAAACCAACTTTACAAAAGAGTATACCCATTTTACTAAAAGTCGTTAGCGAGAATGAAAATTTTTCATTAGCGAGATTTAAAAAGCTGAAAATTATTTCTACAGAAACTCGTTGGAGTTTACAAATATACGGTTAAATATATTCTGTTTAAACAAAATTGAAAATTAATTAATATAGGTATTAAAAAAATTAGACAAGTTTAAAATGTAAATCAAAGTTATTAAATGAAATTTGAATTTAATGAATTGAGATGCCAGAAAATACCCTTTTGGATATTTTTTGGAAGCACTCGTTGGATCGAAATCTTATGGACATTAAAATTAAATTTAGCTATATTGACACTTTTTCAAAATCCACCACTAAATCAATCATTGAATCGGCTGCTATTAAATATATAATGATGATACTATCTGTTGTAAAATTATTTTTTATACTTGAAATTATCACGGGTAAAATATGTCGCTATATCATTGATGATGATCCATATAGCGATGATTACCGTTGCCACACCCCCCCATGGCACACGTGCACATGTGCACCTACACATGGATCCATGCACACACACAAGACACACACGGTCACACACCAACACATACATCTAGTATAATTACAAAGACTATTGGGGTCAGGGTACAACTAGAAATATTATAACTCAAATTCGTTGATTTTAAATTAAAGTATTAAAAAATTAAGTTTACATTAACATTTCAGATAATTTGAAGTTCTCTAACCCACTATCAGATAATAGATGATTTGTATTATATGAGGCGTTAATGTGTTCATTTTAACCCGAGTGCGAATCTAGGTGGGACTTTTCCTACATGTTGATATCATCTCAATTTATGCACCGCAAATTAGTTTAGATGATAGGACTAAATAATATTTTGGGGAGGATTTAGATAAGATTATGCAAGGAATCCCACAAAGAGAGATGATTTGTCTAGGTGGAGATCTTAATGGGCATGTGGGAAAGGATGCTTCAGGATATGCTAGTGTTCATGGAGGACATGGCTTCGGTGATAGAATGAAGTGGGAAAAGTCATTCTGGATTTTATAACGGCTTATGATCTTTTCATTGCAAATACTCTCTTCAAGAAGAGGGAGGAGCATTTAATTACTTATAAGAGTGACTCAACTAGAACACATATAAATTACTTTGCGTTGAGAAGAAGATATCGGTTGTGTTGCAAAGACTGTAAAGTAATCCAAGGAGAGAGTCTGACCATCGAACATCGCTTATTAGTCATGGATGTGCAAATAAAAGGGATAGTAAAGAAAAGGAGGGTTTTCAAGATCACAAGAACTAGATGGTAGAATCTTAAATTGAAGCAATCAAGCTTCAGGGAGAAGGTTTTAGAAGACTTATATTGCGATTGTAACGAAGTGCAACTGAGATATGGTAGGTGGTAGCATCTTATATCCGAAGGGTAGCTAAAGAGATGCTAGGCGAGTCAAAGGGAGGAGCTCCAGGCCAAAAGAAGGCTTGGTGATGGAGTGAAGGGGTGCAAGAGAAGCTCAAAATTAAAAGAGATTGCTTTAAAACTATGTATAAGGGTAGAACATATAAAATTGTCACAAACTACAAAATAGCGAAGAAGGAAGCAAAGAAAGCGGTAAGCAGATTTAAGTCAAAAGCTTATGAAGTTTTGTACAAAAAATCTCAACTCTAAGGAGGACCAGAAGAATATATTCAGACTGGCTAAAGCAAGAGAAAGAAAGATCAAAGATCTTTCTCAAGTGAGATGCATTAAAGACGAGGAAGGTCGTGTGCTTGTTGCTTAGAAGGATATAGAGACTAGATGGAAGGAATACTTCCATAAGCTTTTCATTGTGGAAGGAAATAGAGATATCACTTTGGGAAATCTAGATAGTAGTGAAAGTTACTTGAATCATGCAAGCTATAGACGAATACAATGGAAGGAAGTAGAGGAGGCTTTGAAGGTTATGAGACATGGGAAAGGTGTAGGACCTGATGACATTCCCATAGAAGTTTATAAAGTTTTAGGTGAGCACGGTTTGACTTGGCTTATAAATTTATTCAATATTATTTGGCGAAGCAAGAAAATACCTGAAGAATGGAGGAGAAGCATCGTGGTGCCTCTTTATAGGAAGAAAGGGGACATTCAAAATCGATCAAATTACAAGGGTATCAAGTTGATGAGTCACAATATGAAAATTTGGGAACATGTGATCGAAAGAAGGTTGAGGCAAGTTTCCAAAGTAAAAGAAAACCGATTCAGATTCATGCCAGGTCGCTCAACTATGGAAGCTATCCACTTGCTGAGGAGAACAATGGAGATTTACAAAGATAAAAGGAAGAACCTGGATATGATTTTATTGATTTAGAGAAGGCTTATGATTCTGTCCCACAGGAGATATTATGGAGAGTTTTGGAGAAGAGACAAATACCTGTCATATACATTAACCTCATAAAAGATATGTATGATAGGGCTTCATCTTGTGTAAGGATACAGTCTGGGAAGACTGACTACTTTGACATCAACATTGGTCTGCATCAAGGTTCAACTTTGAATCCATTCCTTTTTACTTTGATTATGGATGAGTTGACAAATCACATTCAGGATGAGATACCTTGGTGTATGTTATACGTTGATGATATTGTATTGATTGATGGGACTAGAGATGGAGTAAATGAGAAGCTTGAGGTCTGGAGACATGCATTGGAGACTAAAGGATTTCATTAAGTAGGGCTAAGATTGAATATATGGAGTGTACTTTTAATGGAAGCAATGGTGAAGGAATCTTGGATAAGATTGTTGATGATAACATTCAGAAAAGAGATTCTTTTAGATACGTGGGATCTATTCTGCAACATGATGGGGAAATTGATGGAGATGTTATAAATAGAATAAATGCATGTTGGTTAAAATGGAGTGGCGATGCTACTGTTTTCTGTGATAAGAAAATTCCTTTGAAAATCAAATGAAAGTTCTACAAAGCAGCTGTGAGGCCTGTTATGCTTTATGGATCTGAATGTTGGCCTCTGAACCATAGGCATGCGCAGAGAATGATAGTAGCAGAAATGAAAATGCTAAGGTGGATGTGTGCACACACATGCAAAGATCAGATTTGGAATGATGCCATCAGAAGGAAAGTTGGTGTAACTCCGATTGAGGATAAGATGAGAACAATTGCTTAAGGTGGTTTTCCATTTGCAAAGGAAGCCAGCTGATGCGCCGGTGAGAAGATGTGAGTTTTGAAATGTTGAGCCAGCTAAAAGAGGGCGAGGAAGGTCCAAGAAATGTTGGGATGAGACTATACGAAGGGATCTTAGTTTTTTTGATCTAAGCCCAATAATGATCCAAGATAGATATGAATGGAGGCAAAGAATCCATGTAGCCGACCCTACTTAATATGAGAAAAGGCTTTGTTGTTGTTGTTAATTGTTAAGTTATGATTTTGAAGTTTATAACATACTAGAGTTATGCGAACTTGTGTGTCATAGGGCGTAGTCGAGTTTGCCAAGTTATGTAAAATGGAAAAAATGTTCATAATATATAACTCTTCGTGCAAAACACGGGTTTCACACTAGTTTATTAGAAAAGGACTCGAAACTCCTAATCTAATCTATATTGGGTCCAATCTAGACGAATAAGATCGCCCATAATGCGTGATTTATTGCAACTAGAATAGGTCGACGAACTTCTACGACTCGGAAGTTGCTCGAGCGGTCACGCGTCAGCTCCCACGTTGTTCATCCCTTGCAGCGTGGCTAGGTTATGAGTCAAAGCATATCCACAAAAACTAAAAAGGAAACGTTGAAAAACTAAAGAGATATGAAGATTGATTTTTATGATTAAAATAATATAGGGAGATTTTAAATTCATTTCTTCATATCTACGCCAAGTTGGCTTGAGGAAAAAAGAAAGGAGAAAATCCAATCAACAGAGATGATTGATCTTGATGGGAAATAGATGCTTCAAAGTTTTTCTATTATACATGACGTGGTTTTTGTTACCTTGTTGTAGAAAAAAACTCAACAATGACAAGCAATTAATATGTTATAAGGTGGTTAAATAAAAATATATATTATCTTTTTTTGTGTTAAGGAGAACAAATCGATTATAATGTGAAAAAAGAATCGTATAATGTAAAACTTTAGCTTCCCATCACCATTATTTAGGTTTGGATGCATGGGTAAATGTGCAATATAAGGAAACTAGAAGAATACAGTGGAATCTTTGAATGGGAAGAGAATTAGTGGAATCTTTAAATGGAAGAGAATTATTGTTGATATGCTTTGAATCTTAACAATTTGTTCTGTTGAATTCAGTTGAAGAACTGTCTGATGTCCCTCCTGTGCAATTAAACTTGAAAATTTGTCAATATGTGTACTCGGATCTATATGCAATCCGGGATCCATTTGTATTGGGAGTCACTTGAAAATTTGTCAATATGTGTACTCGGATCTATATGCAATCCGGGATCCATTTGTATTGGGAGTCATATATAAACTCTGTAGGATTAGGATTCTCTTTACCCTCTATATTTTTTTCATCTTTCTCCACAAATAGTCAAAATCGATTGTTGCCACATAAAGACGTAGTCCAATTACAAGTGAACCATGTAAATCCGCGTGATTGCTTGCTTGATTGTTTGTGTGTGTTTGCTTCTCATATTGAAACATTTAGAAACATGAACAAGTTAGACCAATTTTATTGGCAAGTTGTGTTCGAAAAGTTGTTAAAGACGTTCTAGATGCGTGTCTATAATAGGTTCGACGGCACTGAAAAAGGCTTCACGATAGAGTGAAGAAGTACAAGAGAAACTTCGAGTGAAAGAGAGGAGCTTTTAATCTTTCTACTCATGTAAAACAGATGAAAATTTGACAGCATATAAGATGGCAAAAAAGGCTAAGGGTGATTAGTAAAGAAAAGCTTGGGAGCATCTATATATGAAATTAAATTCAAAGAATACATGAGGGATATTTGCAAGTTATCTAAGGTTAAGAAGTGGAAAATCAAGGATCTTATACAAGTTAAATGCATCAAGAATGATGGTACAGATGAACACCATAAAAAAACAATGCAAAGTACATCTATATTAATTTGATAGATATAGGGTTTAGGGTGTGAGTGATAGAAATGAGTCTCAGACAGGTCTCAATAGTTTCAAAGAATTGAATTGATTTAGTTTGGATAATCAGAAAAGTACATTCATATTCATGTGATCTTCATAAACTTGCAGGAAGCTTATGATATTGCAACAAAAGGAATCAGGAAGCATACACAATGAAAGGAGCCCTGATGCATATTATCCTGAGATAACATTGATTTAATAGATGAAAGAAGAAAAGGAGTGACCAACAGGACAATGAAACTCAAAGCTGAAGGAGATTGAATGTCAGTAAAAAGTTATATAGGCTCGACAAATCTAACAGAAAAAATAATGAAGCGAGGTTGGCACTAGATTGAATGAGTTGGAAGAAGCTAATATGAATTCAAATAGCTCAGACCAGAAGTATACTCCTACCCCTCAGATTCTTGGAACGTACCTGCTAATAAATTAATAATGCAAGACAATAGATACCGTCTGAAAACCCATTTTTTCACGAGTTACTTGATTTCCTATAAGCATAAGTTTCTACTCCATTATGAAAGCTGCTGACTTATTTCTGGAGTTTAAGTTGCAGATGTTTAGAATTTACATTTAAAGCCCGGCTGGTTTGAAGAAGGGAATGGGGAAGAACTTCTCCACATCGACAGGCAATTTAATGGCTTGCTTAACAAGCTCCGGTGAAGATGTCGTGCCCTTCCAAGTAGAAAACCAGGGGCCTCCGCCAACTTCGACAGCAGCCATATTGCTCGTGACATCTAAAATTATCTGTGGAGCATAAAAGGATGAGAGGCTATAGAGGCGTAGAAAATGGAAGAATAGAGCATCAAATTTACAAGTGATCAGATTGATAGATAAATCACAGCTGACACAAATACAGATACACACCTTTCCCTTGCTCCCATTATATCGTTTCTCCCAGATTTGTAACCTTAGGTCAGCTAGACATGTATCTTTACATGCAACTACAAAACCATCTTCGGATGTTGGGGCGCGCAGTGGTGTACCTGGTTCCTTTGTTGAGGCTACCAACTCAACCTGTGCATGAAATTTTCATGAATGTGAAAGACAATCACAGTAAAAGTAAATACGGTACCCTTTCTTAGGTCATAAAGAGAATTTGATTGCACTTGAAATGAAAATATGTGTTTCTAGCAGAGATGCTCGAAGACATACAGGAGCTGGTGTTAAAACTTAAAAGACCCACAAATCAATATTTGCTAAAACCTTACAGCACATTCTGAATTTTTTACCATAGTTTGTGATCCCACTGACTTTGTGGATCCCCTTATCCTGAACTATTCTGCCATGCACACATTTTACCCCATCCACATACCAAATAGACATCATAATCATGAAATTCAACAAACTAGAGTACATTGGGACAACTACAACTAAAAAATTACAAAGCTGCCAGGTGTGCCATGTTTTATAACTCCGAGTTGTCAGTTGTAAAGACATTCATAAAATGATTATGGTAGAAACGAATGCTAAGTTCAATCTGCAGCCACAAAAAATGGACTGGATCATAATGAGATTATCAGTAAATGTAAAAGCCAGCGCAAAAGATAAAAATCTCATTAACGGTGACTTTGTCTTCATAGGAAGCCAACTGATATCCCAATCCAATGTGTGATAAGTAGGCTTGTAAGTCCTACAAGGTGGGTCGAGCAAAACCAAAGAAGTGGCAGAAAGAGCATGTCAATAATGATTTCTTCTGCTAGGATCTAAGGCCAGGATATGACCCACGATAAATACGCTTGAACTTCAAGATGAAGAACCCATAGTCAGCCCAAATAATTGTTCGGAAAAAAGGTATTAGTTTGGATGGTTTGGTTTAGGGTACTTCGAGGATGGAAAGCCCAAACAACTATTGCCTATTTCTTTATCTCAAGCTTTTCACCTTCTTTCATGGAGATGACACACTTAGATAACATGTCAACATCTATATAACACGGTTTAGATTTTAGTTGTCCGTATATAAGCCAAAATGTGCATATATAACACAAGGTGCAAGCATGCCACAAGAAACTGTGTGGTGTGCAACTAATTTGGATGCATCCAATTCATTCATTTCAGTTTGTATTCAGGTTTGGATTGCCAATAAGATTACCCACCATCCAATCAAAACAGGTTGGGTGGTCAGTATACAATCGTGGTTATGAAGACCACATAAAACAACATATTTAAGAATCTCTATCATTGCGTGACTGGGACATGTTGAAGCCATGCTTAACATCCTATTTTTCGGGGGGTTAGAGTTGTGTTAAGTAAAATGTATAAAATCCAATTATTATTCTTCTGTTCAGTCTCATATTGCCTAGGTATGGGAGTTATGAGATGTCCCATAATTTACAGACAAACATACTACTTATAATTGTTGAGAAATATATTATGAAGATCTGACCCATTGAACGTCTCAAAACACAATATTATGTTCTTGTTCATGATGATCACTGCACTGATTGAATTCTCAACAAAGGATTAACACATAAACCAAGGAGCACAACAATGGCTACCCATCATGCATAGTTGTTTTACTTAATATCCAAGTTCTACAACTCGAACACCATCACTACAAAACCATAGCCATTTCCATCTCAAAGCTAAAGCAATCATTGTGAAATGAAAGACAAGACTAAAGCAATTGAGTTCAGGAATGGGAAGCCATTCAGAATTTACAGATATTTCTGGACTCAAGATTTGGGCATGGTGGGTTAAATAAATTTACGGATATTTACACCCATAACCCTTTGTATTTACATAAATAACCCTCAAAGCATGTTTGGTAATTGGATTGGGTTGAGTTGGAGTAACCTGCTGTGAATAGTAGCTGTTTGGATGGTTAGGAGGGTTGGAATGAGGAATGGGATGTGATGTCACATTGGTTTTTGATGAAATTCCAATACAGAAATGCAGAGGGCTAAACCAGGTTCCCATGGGCAACCTGGTAACCAAACGAGCCCTCATGGTTATGGGTGTGAGATGGATTGACTATTCAGGGTTTCTCGTGTAATTCGTGAGGGTTATGGGTGTGAGACGGAGTGACTATTCGAGGTTTGTCGTGTAATTTGTAATTATCGATAGTTATGCACGTAACTATGAAACTACTCAAGGTTACAGGTGTAAATAGCTCTTAAATTTAAGCTAACCCATTTTGTTATTCCAAGTTATTGGTAGGATCAGGTCAGGTGTCATCCATCAACCAACTCTGTGATCTAGTTCATCCAACCTTAGTCCCAAAACAACTCATCCACTATCTTCTTTTCAATTATTTGGATGAGTTTAGAGTCCAACCCCATGCGAACCTAGTTCTATGAACATTGGAATAAAACTTTTAGAACCTGCAGCCGGAGCTAAATTATACTATCAAATTTGAAGACCAGGAAATATGATTGCTTACCATTACTTCAACTGTATTCCCCAGCCAAATATATTCTCGAAATCAGATAACCTAGCTAAGTAAAACAAGACAATATTGCATTCGACATTTTCTGATGCTTGTCTTGTTGAAGGGACACGAAGGAGATATTTCTTATTCTTGTGAGAGCACTCTGAATCGACAAAAACTCTTGAAAGTGCCTATACGAAAACCGCAATCTTATATCATAGACGATGATTATTTTTCTCACCGGAATCTGGATGAAAGGTACAAAGGACTTAGGAAGCTAAATGTGGGAAGACTAAATAAAGACACCTTTTTTGTTAATGCTGATCCTGGACTGAGTAAATGTCAAGAGAATTGTCAAGATAAATTGCATTGTATGGTTGCAACCTGTAGACTCAAAGTTCAGAAAATGAAAAAAACCAGAGTAAGGAATAATTACCACATGCTTCTCATTGTACGCAGAAATGTGCCAGTGGCCCCACTTAGCAACCTCCCAACTAACTGCACCATTCCAAGGCACAAATTCATAAAAGGTTCCTTGAAAATGTACTCCAATCTGTAACAAAAATGATACACATCAATGTTGCTTTCTTGCAAACCAAGTGCAAAAAAATTTAAGAGAAAAATTAACATAAACAATCGTATAGAAAAACTGAAAGAGAACTTAAGGGTGCAAACATGTGCATGCTTACCAGGGCAGCATTTTCAAAGTTGTCCGATAATCCAGATAATTTCCTCAATCCACCTCCTGCTGTTAATGCTATCTCTCCCGATGCACCTTCAAACACATTACATTGGACCTGCAAAGGGCAGATAATGTTTATTTGTCCCTAGAATATGTCTAAGATTATTGATAATACGCAAAGGTTGAGAAGTAACTAGTACATAGATTGCACGCATCAGTTATACACAACGATAAAGATATATCCATTCTTATGAATCCGAGGCAGTTCACAAAAGATCCAATTAGATTAGGATGTGCAAATAATTTCATTGTTAAACCCTGCTCCCTGGACCATGAATCCTACTTGTGGAACACATCTTCATACAACAACAATAATAATTTTTCTACACAGAAAATTGTACATAAATAACAACATGATCTTAAGATATTTAACATAACATCTATCCCTTTCAAACATACATGCTACCTTTCTATGAGGCTACAAGTCGACCAAAAAATTCACTAACGTTTCCTTTTTTAAAGCCAAAGGATGACGACTAGAAATTAGTGATCATCCACAAATTCATTTGTGAAAAAAAGGAGTAATTTGTAGTTATTAGTCAAACTACTATTCTTCGCAAAATCCCCAGTGATGGTTGTAAGAGTCAAGGACATTGTCCACATAAGGTGTTTTATTTCAGATAAGTCCCATCTAACAGCTAAGATACAATCTAAAATTCATGTAGGAAAAAGGGCACATGAGGAGAAGTGGACCTCTCTGAGACAAGCTTATATCCATCTTCATGATCCTCATCACTGTGGACCTTGCCTACGTCTTTAACAATGTTGCACCCAAAGCCATATCCCTTAAGCACCACCTCTCCCTCCCTCCCATCCTCAACATTTCATTCCACTATCCTCTACTTCTGATCCTCTACCTTACAACATCTCTCCATACGACAATTCTCTATCCAAGATCCTCATCACAGTGAACCTTGCCAACACCCATTGACACCACCACACTCGAATCTATCTCCCTTAACCTTTATCATTAAACCCATCACTCCCTTCTATCCTTCCATATGGGGGTGTGCATGGCTTTCGGGTTGGATGGGTACCCGACTCAAATCCACAAGAGTTGATCTCTAAAACCGTTCGATCATATATACCATTATGGGTTGGGTAACCCGGTCTGATGTAACCCATAAAATTCGAGGCACCGACCCAATCGAGATCGGATACCCACGGGGTGACCAGTCCAGTCGAAACCCAATGCCCGTAGCCGCTGCCTCCCTGCCCTCGGCCCCTCTAGCACCATCGAACCCTCGCCATCACCTCCAGCACCACCGATTCCTCGAGCACCACCGAACCCTTGTCGTCGACTCCCTTGATCCTCGATCCCCTCGTCGCCTCCACCACCTAACCCTCGCCGCCGCCTCCCTGATCCTCGATCCCCTCACCGCCTCCACCACCACCACCACCTAACCCTCGCCGCCGCCGCCCATGATCCCCCATCCCCTCGCTGCCTCCACCACCACCGAACCCTCACTGCCGCCTCCTGCGCTCCTCCATCCCCTCGCAACGTCCACCACCATATCCTTGACAGCACCCGAAGCCATCAGATCGAGGAATCAATCGCTCCTTTGCAGTATATTACAAGTATACATAGTTCTTGGTTATAATGTCTCTTTATTCATTGCAGATTGAAGTTGAAAATTTCTAGTAGTAGATGAGCATATTCTGTGTAAGTTATGTTGTGTTGAAATTCATATATCTTTGTTACAGAGCAATGGTCAAGAAACAATATTAAGGCTATAAAGTGATAGGTATCGAACATTCTGGCTACAAATTGTAGGTGTTCAAAAGCAAATAAGGTTAATTCAAATGCCACAACAAATATCTTTGTTACAGAGAAATGGTCAAGAAACAATATTAAGGCTATAAAGTGATAGGTATCGAACATTCTGGCTACAAATTGTAGGTGTCCAAAAGCAAATAAGGTTAATTCAAATGCCACAACAAACAGAATATGTTACGAGCCTTTTTATTATAGATATCCAATCGATATGGGCACTTCCTACTTTGATGAAATTTAAAATTAGGATGTCCCTTCCTATTGAGATTAATTGATTATTATATATTATATTCATGGCTTGATTCAACGTGCGTAGCTTAATATAATTCCAATTTAGAAACACAAAAAAGATATCTGCACGATCATAATGTATGCCATACGATAAATATAATTCATTTACCATTGATATCTTTGTTAAGAAAATATAATTCATATACATTTGTTATAGAGCAAGGTTTTTCAATCCAATGATATTGTCATTTGAGCATTGCTAACTTACAGTGCTTATTATTTATACTTCATCAGTTTGTTCAAAAGGAATAACAACATCTTGGGCCAAAGCAGTGGCCTCTTCCGTCACTTCTCGATATCTGCAGTTTTGTGACTCGGCCGATGTTAGCAAGAGTTCCAGATCTGGGAAGTAAAGATTGCTTCTTTTTGTTTCATTAGTTTTGGATATCATTAGTTCAAGAGAGAGTTATGTAAAGTAGAGATTGTTTTCTATGATACATCGAATATGTTTTTCTTAGTTTACGATGGATGATAACATGATTGCTTTATTTGTATCAGTCATATTTTTGATGGATAACATGGCAGTTTTACTTATATACATAGATGGCTTTTAGAAGGTTGATTTGGACGTGGATTGGGTTTCTTAATACAGTGGGAACGGATTTGGATTTGCTGCACCTTGTTGTTAGTTGTTGCAGGTCAGCATTCTACAGAGCTGCAAAATTAGACTAAAGTTACGAAGTCTCATTCTACTACAACGATCTCCTGCTACAATTTGAAGCTGTTGCATTTGAGATTGAAGTAGTTTCCCATTAAATAGATGGGGGGATGAAGATAGGTTGTGATCGAAATATGCAGATGATTTGCTTTCGTAAAAAAATCTATTCGTGTATACATTTCAATCGTCCCCGGTTAATTTTATTAGCCGGTGGAATTCCAGTTAATTTAAATTTCAAGAATATATAAAGCTTGCACATAATGCATTTTTATCTTGATGTTGATTCTATGAGTACAATTTTTTGTGGCAGTGATCCGCGGGTACCCGTAACCCATTCAAATAATTCGGGTAACCGTTATTATGGGTACCCATTGGAATGGGTCAGGCCGACCTGTTAGCCCAGTAACGACGGGTCAAAGCGGGTCATGGTTGAACGGATTGGGTACCCGCCCCATGCACACCCATACTTTCATACATCCTTGACCTGCGCTTCCACTGTATCTTCTACTTCATGTCCTCTATATTGCAACCTCTCTCTATCCAATACTCCTCACCAAGATCCTAATCACTATCAACCTAGCCTACACTTTTTGTCACTACCACTCCCAATTCCATCTTCCACAAACTCTATCACCGCCACCACCCCCACACTCCTGACCATCCAAACACTCAACCTTTTGCTTCCAATTCCAATACGTGTACTTCCCAGCCTCTACCTTACAACCACTCTCCATCTGACCCCTCCCTACATGCATCTCATCGTGGTTTCCTGACCCCCCTTTGAACTTCTCCCACTTTCAGCCTGTAATACCTCTGTCTGGAACACTATCTACAAGTGACACTTCCCTACAATAGAATCCCCGTCAAGATGAGTGCTGATGCATGTCTCTGTAAATGAGACCTTTATGTCGCATCTAACCGTGGTAAGGTCATTTGACGGTTGTATTCAGGATTATGCAATTCATGAGAATAAACAGAAAGAAAGCAGCCCTGAATTGTATAGGTGCACAAGAACTATGAGAAAAAGAAAGTTGATACCCTGTAAATTATGTTGACTCTTTGAATGTACGAATAAGAAACCATCAGCTAACTTCATGTCATTCCATGAACCAAGTACCTTGATGACACCACGATTTAAAGCACTCATGCAAATGTCCTTTTGACACTTCGCAAAAGAGTGTTTGGTTGAGATATACTGCAGTCGCATCGAGGAGATCCAGGAAACATGTTGAAATGGTTTGAGATGAATGAAACTTGTAAACCTTGAGGTTTTCAGCAGCAGCTAAATCCGTAAAAAATATATAAACCCACATTACTACCAAGAGAGGGATTGCATGCTTATTGTTGGATTACATATACCGAATTCATGTTAATTCCAACCATCAAAAGCCCATCTCATGATAATATTTTTTTAAGCCAAACAAGGGAGAAACACTCAGAGGTGTCTGCCCCACAAATGCATTAAATGAAACAGAAAACTAATACAAGACAGTCAAAAGGAAAGCCTAGAGTCTAACAAACCCGACACCTGGATACAAATATTCTCCTTATAAAACCGTTGTCCAAAGAACAATAGGGCATTCCTGGTCAACCAGATGGCCCAGACAATGGCCACCGAACGAAGCAGGATCCTTCTCGGATGATTCCTGACCGCCACCAAGGTCTCACAAAAAGAAGAAAGGTTCCTTGTATCGACCCAATCCAGATCCGGGTCCACCAAATTGGTGTCGTTACCTGACAAAGGAAGAATAGGTATTCAACAGTCGCAATGCTGGTCCCACACAAAGTGCATCTGTCTGAAACCGTCCCAAGAAGCCTAGCACATCGGTCACAAGTCATCAATCTCTTCATTCTAAGCAACCACAAGAAAAATCATATTCTCTCGGGGAGGCCAAGTCCCAAAAAAACCTGCAGTCTCTCGCAATCTCAGCCGACTGCGACGAAGGAGGACGGCAAATAGTCATATAAGCCTTTTTTTGGCCGAGAAACCATTCCCACGCCACACCCAGTGATCCCGATCTCCAGAGGGGCCGTAGAAGATCCCCAAGGAGTCAAGCAGAAGTAAAAAATCCTCCAAACGGTGATCCAAAAAATTAGAACAAAACAACGGCATCCAGTTGCCATCCGTCCAACAAGAAGTAACCCGCACCTCCTGATCCGCAGTCAAGGCAAATAAACGGGGGAAACGATCACAAAGCGCACCACCATCCATCCAATCATCCTTCCAGAAGGCAAAAGACTCCTCATTTCCCAGAACCGGTCTGAACAGAGTCCGAAAATGGGGGATGACCGACAAAATCCCCTTCCAAAAAGGCGAAGGACGCGACCCACGACCGCTGCTCTCTAGTGCAGAGGCAGAGACATTGTAGATCTGAAGAATAAGCGCGGTGCAAAGTGTAACATCCGGTTTCCAATCAAATCCAAACTCGATCCGATTTGGGTCCGATGAACCCAATAAAGTTATTGATCAATGCCAAACAACCTAAATCGATCAATTGGTCGAGAATCAAAAGTCGTTCGAGCGAAATCGACCAAAAATCGGTCGCATCGTAATGTGTCGTGAAAAAGCCGCGATGCAAATTCGGAAACCATGAAACGAATCGAGACCATCTAAAAATCCGATTCGATGAAATAAGATCAACGGAATCGACCGTTCGTCAATCGGAGGTCGTTTGATATTTTTAAATCACAAAATTTAATCTTAAACAAAAAAAAACGTATCTTGGAAAATTTCGGGTATCCAAACCCAATCGGAAGTATGGCAATATTATACTCATATTGACCGTCATTTTGAGACGATCAATTTGAGATATTTCGCATTAAAATCCGAGATCTAAGGTTCGCATACGGTTCATTATAAATATGTTAAAAAAAGAAACTATTATAATAATTTTTTTAAAAATCAGATAAACAGATAAACAGTAGCCACCGGCTACTGTCCGTTGAATAAAAAAATAATAATATTTTCCATTTACTATACAGTGTATTACAATCCAGGTTTTCCCTACGTAGAGCTCTTGGTTTGCCTCCAAATGGCAACCAGAGATTTCCAGGTGTCACCTTTTAAATCATCTCTTCTTTCCTATATATAGAGAGCCACAACCCTCTCCCTTTTGTATCCCAAATTCCCTCTTCAAAATCCCAACCGAAGAGAGAGCTTCGACCCCTTTTTCATCAGCTGCAGTTTTGCCATTTATTTGCAAATAGAAATTGATGAACCGCAGCCCTGTTCTGAAGTTGCTAACCACCAGTCAAAAGGTTGTCGTTGCTGCTCTTCGGAAATGCAAGCTACTGCTACCCCTCTCCCTTGATTGTCCTCTTCAGCCAAAGAAATACTGCTGGAGGTACTGCTCTCTTCCAAATCTCCTTCCAATTTCAGCTCTTCCTCCATGTAAATCTACTGCCCTACAAGCTTCTTATTTCTAAAACAAATGCAAGATCTGATGCATCCCTCTTTGCTGGAAATTCTCTTGGAAGTCTTCCCTGCATGCAAGCCATTTCTTCTTCTTTAGAAGACTAAGGTACAATCCTTAACCACTATTTTGCTGCCATGCATGTATATTAAACTTGATATTTTGTACATTCAGCCCCCATCTTTGCTGCCATATGTGATGTATATACCATAAAATCCCAAGATAAAAGGTTGAAATTGATGAGAGTTGCATGTATGTTCCATCCTTACATTTGGGGATTTGATCTTGCTTAAAGTTGGGTTGTTAATATTAAATCTAAGATCTGATCCTTGTATATATATACATATATATATATATTTATTTATATACAAGTAATAATTCTGTTCTCTGCTATGATCCGATATTAATCTGTAATTGAATTGCTATAAACAAAATTTAAGCAGTATGCTCTGCTCAAATTTAAATCTCTAAGTTTCCTAGATATGTAAGTTTCTGATTAGATTTATGAGTTATTGATGTAAAATTTTCTGATGTAAAATTTAAAAGTTCCTGATGTTAAATTCTAAGATCCTGATGTTAAGTTATAAGCTTATGATCTTATTATGAAAATGTTAAATTTTGGGTGTTTGCATGTGAGTTGCTACTATAAAAAAACATAATAATAATAATAATAAAATTTAAATAATGATCATTATTTACCTCCTGATAAATTTTTAGAAGTTAAAATTTTGGATTGTTGTTTGGTGATTCCTTCATGATATATTATCAGATTATATCATTGTCAGAACTTATGCTCCTCAATAACTTAGTCATCAGAGACCCTCAGCACTCCGTTTATGGCTAAAAAAAATCATTCTTATTGTATGTTGGATTAATTTTGTAATATCATCTCGGTTAAAACTCTCGATCCTCCTTGAGTAATAGTTTCTTTTCCAACAAACTTAAGTGCAATATTACTTTAGTAGAGTTAAATCCAAGATCATGAATTAAAAAAAAGCAAATATTGATTATAGAAAAAAGGGTTCAGATAGACTTCTTAAACGCAACACTTGAAAGTTTCCCTATGTCATGCTTATAGCATCTGCAATATATTTTAAAAAAGCCACCAATATCCTGTGTCTACAACATGGTACATATCCAATGAATCATCCAATGAATCATTTTTGACCGTATGAATTTCAAGAAGAGCATGGGAAGGAGGGTGCATAAACTTGACTCTAAATCTAAGATCAATATCATAAGAATCTAGGAAGCTTTTATGCTTGGTCAGATCGAGAAATTTAAGTGACATACATTACCGTGAAATCTATGAGATTGTTGGTTGATAATGAATCAGTAATGATAATGATTAAGCCGGTCACTGTGATCCTTACACTTGATCGTGCGAGAGCGCGGTGACTCTCAACTGGGCGGGAGAATAAGAAGCCCAGTTAGGGCAGCGGCCGCTTAATGCGCGGGTCTAGGATCCCAGTCCTTCTTCGGTTTTTACGCAAGCTCGCAGTGTTTTTACGCCTCGTTGGGATCCTGACTTTAGACCAGTTCTGTTGACCCTCCGTTTTATGATACCCAGGCGGGGGATCCTCGGTTTTTCAGTTTTACGTACGAGCTCGGTTGCCCGTACTAGTCGGGCCGTTTTCTAGAGCGACTTTTCCGGGAAGTCTCTCTCACCCGTCTCAGTGACGTAGTTTGGGAGTAGACCTATCCCTTTATTGGACCACACTTCTAATTAGAGGGCGAGATGGAAGAGCCATTTGTAGGCTTCTTCACCGCTTGAGTTTACTTCGCCAACAGACTTGGCGATTCTATATCAAGGTCATCCATATCTATATCTACATCATCTGGAGTTATATCTGAAACAATTAAAGTTAAGAATTGGAGAAGTTACGATCAAAAGTTGTGATTGATAGAAATGACTATTCTTAAGAATCTAAATAAATCAAGAAATCTTTCGAATCTCAAACTTTTCCATCATCACTCACAAACATGATCTCTGAAGAAAATGATATATATGCTTACACTCATACACTCATGAATATTCAACTACAATATAAATATGTCATATGCGAGAAATGTTGGGTTATGTGGCAATCATTAGAGATGCTTACAAACAACCTGAATACCTTTTTACTTACGCAAGTAGATGTAAATCGTGCTTGTTCCACCTTTCTACTTGCTCTCTTTTGCACATAATAAATTACTTGTCATTTATTTTTAAACTACGGATTTGTATTCACGTTTGTGACTCCGTTTCTTTCCTAAACATGTTTTGGCAGGCAAATAACCTGCTGATCAGTAGTTGTTCATGCTTCTAGGAGACAGGGTATACACCAGACGGTATGGTTTATTTTGTCTCAGTTTTTGGTTGGTTGATTATGTATAATGCTTCTCTTCTGTTCAGTAAGATTTTTTTGGGATATTGTATGTACTAGAAGACACAGTACATGATGTAAAATTATATGGAAATTAATGAAATTATATTTTGGTGGCATTTGTCTCTATTAGCTTATGGTTGTGAATGTGAATGTCATATGCAATTGTTGCAGCGTAAAAAAAATCCCATAAATTTATGCTTTAATGCGATGTCAATAAATGGAATGTTGCGAAATGTGTCGTAAACGGGCACCTGGATCCTAAGGGGTTCACACAAAGGTCCTCAGTGCTCCCCCAGATCCTGCTCACCCATTTCAGCAAGAGGGCTCCATTCAACGCATCAAGACGCCTAATTCCGAGTCTGCCCTCACTCTTCGGGAGAGTGATAGTCTCCCAGTCGACCAGGTGAATGTCAGGGGCCTCCTGACCGCTTTTGACCTAAAGAAAACGACGCATCAAGCCCTCCAATCTCCTTCTAATACCAGCTGGCATGAATCTCGTAGAGGCGAAGTAAATCGGAATGGCCGAGAGTACTGCCTTCAGAAGAACCAGACGACCTCCCTTGGAAAGAATCGAGGACTTCCACCCTGCGAGCCTCCTCTCCAGCTTCTCAACAAGCGGTAACCAGTCTGGTAGTTTCGTCCTGCCAACGGTCAGAGGAATGCCCAAGTAGTGTAGGGGAAGCTGGGCACAAGTTGTTCTCAGCACATCACTGCACATGCGTGCCTCCTCGTCTGATAGGCCAAACGTAACTACCTTGGATTTGTTGGCGTTCTGAGCCAGCCCCGGCATCTCTCCAAAGAGCTCGAGAGTGATCGCCATGGCATTAGCCTCACCGCTGCCCCCCATCGATGAAGAAAACGGTGTCATCAGCATACTGCAGCAGAGGGATCCGCAAGCCATCCCTCAAGTAACCACAAGTGAACCTGTTGTATTGCACCCGGGTTACCATACAAGCAAGCACGACCGAAGCAATGATGAAGAGTAAAGGAGCAAGCGAGCAGCCCTGTCCGACGCCCCGCTGCGGCTGAAAAAATCCGTCCTCAGGACGCCCATTCACGAGGACCGACAGGGACGCGGTAGTCATGCAATGTTTCATCCAAGAGATCCTAGAGCTCAGAGAACCTCCTTCTATGCAACGTTGCCCAGAGAAAGTGCCAATCTAAAGTATCACAAGCCTTTGCAAAAACCACCTTCCAGAGCAAGGCCTTCCTCTCTTGCCTCTTCCAATCAGCAAATCTCAGAAGCCAAAACCAAGCTCTCTGCGATCTATCTCCCAGGAACGAAGGCAGACTGAAAATGGGAGATAATATGCTCGAGCACCTACTCAGTCTAATAGCAAAGACCTTCGCCACGATCAAATACAAAGCGTTAGACAGTGCAATTGGCCTAAAATCTTCAATCATTCTACTCCCTCCCCCTTTGAGAGGAGGACAATCAGAGCCTTACTGATGTGATGCGATCAAAGTCCGCATTGTACCGGTAACACTCCAACACGACGTTGAACACCTCTGAACCAACCAGATCCCAAAAGTCCTTGTAGAATGAGACCGGAAAACCATCCGGCCCCAGTGCGCCATCGTCGTTAAGACTCCAAACAGCCGACCGAAGCTCCTCCATGGTAACCGTTTGAGTCAAGCTAGCGGCGTGGGCAGCCGAAAGCCGCTCCGCGCCCAACCCCGTCTATCTACACTGCCTTCCTGAGCCTCGCAAGGAAAATTCAAGAAAATGATCAGCAATTGCCCCTCCCAAGCTCCCTGTTTCCATCCACCCTGACTCCACCAACAACCAATGACCTGATGGCGTTACCACGACGTCTCCCACTAGCCACCCTGTAAAAGAAGGCCGTATTCGCATCACCCTCCCTGAGCCAGACCTGAATCTCTGCTTCCACTCAATCACTCTTTTCTTGTCCTCATAAGAAATCTTCTTTTGAGACCACATATGAAGGGTTGCCACTGGCATGGCCTTAAATGTCGATGAAATTCGACCGAAATTCGGTCGAATTTCGATTTCGGTCGAATACCGATATCGAAACATACTGATATATCTTTTTCCAGGATTTCGATACATGTCGACCGAAATTTGACCGAAATTCAGTCCATGTCGACATCTTTCGGCCGAAATGACCGAAAGTTGGAATATCTTCGCATGCAATCCTCGAATTTCGGCCGAAATTTGTTCTTGTCGGCCACTTTTGGCCAAAATAGTCAAAAAAGTGCTGAAATGACTAAAGACAAATATGAAATGACTAAAGTTGGCTAGATTCTTTGAAATTTGGACTCACTAGGACACCTAGCTAGTATTTTAGACTCTTAGAGTCTAAAATACTAGCTAGGTGTCCTAGTGAGTCCAAATTTCAAAGAATCTAGCCAACTTTAGTCATTTCATATTTTTCTTTAGACACCTATAAAGAAGATATTTTGGATTTCATCCATATTATATTGGTTGTAGGCCCTTGATAAAGATTCTTTGGAGGCCTATAAATGGTGGCATCCATTGCACCATTTCACCACACACACAACACAAAGAGTTCTCACAACTCACAAGCCTTCTTGCTCTCTTGCTCTCTCCTTGACGACAAGTCTTGCTGTGTTTGTGACTGTCTGTAAATACTTTCCTTATAATTTTGTTGCTATCTACGATTAATTCTCAATTTGTCACTGCTCTAAATATGTAATGAATGCATGCTACACCATTTTGAAAAATTAGAGTTGATCTTCGATGCTGAAATCAACATCTAAATATATATCATTTTCTTTTCGACGAACGCCACCACTATTATCAGAGAATGCATGCCAAGGTGAGCAGCCATATGTGGCATGTGCTCAGCAGAACATACGGTTAGGAATCAAATCATACGATATATGTCGACACTTTGGATATCTTTAATGACAACTATAGTCAATGACTCCCTTTTTTATAAATATTTTAGAACTAATTATAGTAAATAATTTCTTTTGATTGGTGAAGGCTCATTTAGAAGGGAAGAGTGAGAAGAAGAAAGAAAAGGGACGAAGAGATGAGGAGTTTAATGAATTCATGTTCCATAGAGAGTTCAATGTCTTGTCTGATTCCGATGATGACGATATCCAATACCCACAAGATATTCAAACAGAGGCTGAGAGAAATGCATATAAGGCAGCATTACGCGACTCTATGAGGAGCGAGCATGAGAGATGGGAACTCGGTGGTCGTGGTGGCCTTGGACGTGTCGGTGGCAGTTCAAGGTTCCCGATAAATATTGGATCGGGAAGCAGCAGTGGAAGTGGAAGTGGTGCAACTATGGTGCCACCAAAGAAGAAACAAAAGGGCATAGAAGCATTTCTGAGAATGAGCAGTTCCGATCACTATGTTCCGAGCAAAGATCCAAAGCAAAAGACATTAAAGGGCATGTTCGGTAATATGAGGGAGCGGGTAGGAAGGGCTGTTACAAAGTTGTTTGTTGGAGAGGGTATTCTGGCAAACGTGGCAAAGGGACCCTTCTTGCAGCACGCAATTGATGAGATTGCTGCAGCAGGAGGAGGCGTGACAACTCTTACTCCGTACGAGATAATGAACAAGTATCTTCCCATGGAGAAAGAGGAGATTGGGGAGTATATTACCGAATTGAAGAAGAAGCGGCCGGAGTATGGCGTGACCCTCATGTGTGATGGTTGGACAAGCTATACGAGAAAGCAAATCATCAACTTTCTCGTATATTGTGATGGAAAAACGGTATTTATAAGGTTTGTAGATGCATCTAAGCATGTAAAGAGTCACAAGTACATACTGAAACTCTTGAAAGATGTCATAGAAGAGGTCGGTCAAGAGAACATTGTTCAAATTGTGACCGACAACGGGAGTAATTTCAAGAAGGCTGGTGAGATGATCATGTCTTCCAACAGGTATGGCATCTTCTGGACACCTTGTGTTGCACATTGCATAGACCTGATCCTTAAAGATTTTGGAAAGAGGAAAACCCTCATGAATGTTGTTGATAATGCACGATCAATCACGACATTCATCTATAACCATTCAAAAGTCCTAGCATTGATGCGAAGGATGTGTGGTGGTGACATCGTAAGGCTTGGAATTACAAGATTTGCAACCAATATTATAGCGTTGCAAAGCATGCAACAACATAAAGTTGGTTTAAAGAAAATGTGTTGTTCAAGGGAATGGTTCGAGATTCCCGAGGTTCACACCGATCAAGGAAGAAGGGCAGAAACCTTGATCAACAACGTCAATTTTTGGGACGACATTGCGAGGCGATAAAAATTATGGAGCCGGTTGTGTCAGTCTTGAGAATAGTGGATGGTGACAAGAAACCAACCATGGGTGTGATATACGAAGCCATGCGGGTGATGAAGGAGAAAGTGAAAGAAAATGTAGGAAAAGGTTATAAGGTGTGGTTGGGCATCATCGACGAACGTTGGTCGAAAATGTTGTCACATCCTCTTCACCAAGATGGTATGCATTTTGTATATTACGCTCTTTAAGTTAATATTTTAGCTTTATTCAGTCACCCTTAAGTACTTTTTTTGTCTATTTTCAGCGTACTATCTTAATCCGAAATACCAATACAAGCACAACCTTGGCACTTGTCCCGAGCTCTTATCAGCCCTTCAAGTTGTAGTGGAGAAATTAGTGAAGTCAAGAGACGTCCAAACACATTGTATGAATGAGGTATACAATATCATATCTTCCTAATATATGATGTCTTCTCTTCTTAAATTTATTATCGAACCTGATATTTTCTACCTTGTAGATAAAATACTTTAGGGAGTCCTTGGGTTCTTTTAGAAGAATGACCGCGATCAACGGTCGTAATAATACTCTTCCAGGTGTGTATTAATGTATGATCTTGAAGTATCAAGTAGTAATATTACTTATCTAGCATGACTAAAATAATTTGTACCTTGGCTTGTAGGTGAATGGTGGATCCTGTATGGATTAGATGCACCTGATTTGCGACAAGTGGCTGTAAAGGTATTGTCGCAGACTGCGTCCGCTGGAGGATGCGAGAGAAATTGGAGCACCTTCAACCTCATCCACTCCAAAAGGCGAAATTCCTTAGGAGTACAAAAACTACATGACCTTGTCTATATCCACTACAACCTCAGGTTGAAAATGAAGCATGCAAGGGAAGGACACGACAAGCAAGAATACATAGATCCCTTCGACCTTGCATATATATTCAAGATTAAAGATAACAATGACGATGAGGAAGACGTCTTATAGAAGTGGATGGATGATAATGGCGCTCCTGTACTCGACGAGAGAGGAGGGAGACCAAATACACAGATTACCTCGCAAACGGAGGCAAATGTCGAAGATTATATGGCTAGATCGGGGAGACATCCAAACCCAGCTGGAGGGTTGGAAAGTGATTCTGATGACTCCTCCTCCAGATCTAAATCAAAATCCAAATCAGGTGGTAGTGGAGGTGTTGTTGCAGCAAAAGATTACATGCAAGATGAAGGGGCGACATCTGGTGGAGGTGCTACTGGATCTGGATTTGAAGGAATACATGCTGGACTTCCTACAGGACATGTACAAGAATACACGGGCTACCGTACAAACATACATGGTCAATATATTCCAAGTCCTAATCGAGACCCAGCTGCAGAGCAAATGGATTACTGTCCATACCCCTCGTACCCACAATCCAACCCTCGGGGACAAGTCCAAGATGACACCATTATGGAAGATCTCATATCTTCGGTGGGATCATTGAGTATGGATGTTGGAGATTCAATATGAACTGGCGGGACACCTTCAAACCCCTTCAGTGGATATGGATCTCAAGGGCAAAATGATGCATATGATGTTTTCCCCTCGTATATGGGTCATATGGCTATAGTAGTGGTACTTATGGGGTATTTCCGGGAAATCAACAATAATATACCAATACCTCTTCCCAATCCCAGATTGGCGTTGGATCAGGATATGGTATATTTCCATATTATTACCCTGCAGTACCTCCATCTCAACCCCTTCAGATGGCTTCTCCTCCTGCGGCTCCTGCTCCATCTTCTTCATCTCGAGGTTCTCACGTTGCATCCTCCTCGCGTCGACCTCCGCGTGATTCTGCGGCTTCTGCCTCTTCGGGTGACAAGTATCCTAGGATTGGCTTCCTTGCACACGTGACTGAGCATGAATACAGGGAGTATTTAATGGACTACAAAATCATGTACTCCTATATGACATGGGAGGATTACGTGGAATATAGGGACTCCATCAGGTTACGTTATGGAGGAAGGGATTATACAAGATACATGGATCCACCTAGGAATTCTTGGTTTGGATGATTAAATGTCATTCCTAGTCTCCCAGATAAATAAATGTGGTATTAGACTACTACTAGTAGTAAGGTAGTGCATCTGTGTATGCACATTATGTGATTGAAATTTCATTTGTCATGTTACGTAATTTTGTGGTTGTGGACTTGTATAATTATAATATGAATATATGATATTTCAATTTGAAAGGCATCTATGCATATAAAATCATTGCTTTTCTTTACTTCTTTCTGGGCTTGAAGAAAAATTTCAATGTCAAAACTCAAAATTAATATTATCATATGTATCAAAATTTGATTCCAGCCAATCACCGATATGGTGACCGAAACCGATATTTCAGGCCTTGATCATGAAAACATCTTATTATTATAGTAAAAACTTGTATTTCTATCTCAATTAATGCTTGACCAACATCAGAAATCTTAATTTTATAAAAAATTAAGATTTAAGTCATTTCCAGAATTTACGACCATTTCACCGAATTCCAGCCAATCTCCGAGATGGTGATCGAAACCGATATTTAAGGCCTTGATCATGAAAACAACTTATTATTATAATAATAAAAATGTGCATTTCTATCTCATTTAATGATTGACTAACATCAGAAATCTTAATTTTATAAAAAATTGAGATTTCAAGTCATTTCTAGAATTTCCGGCAATTTCACAGAAATTCCACCGAAATTCCTTTTCCGGGGTTACCGAAACGAAACCGAAATCCGACATTTGAGGCCTTGGCCACTGGAGAAGGCATCAGTATAATCACTGCCGATATCATGATGTACAGTGAACACCCGACCTTCATCAATTGAAAAATTAAAAGGATGGGAGGGGGAAGAAGAAGGAGAAATTGGCGGAGAGAGATGTAAGGGTGCAAGAGAGGTGACGGAAGGTGGAAAGGGTCTATAAGGCTGATTGGGGGTTGGGGGTTGGTGACGGTGGATTGGGCCCTAATTTGGCTGGTGGCAGTTGGGGCTCCCTGGGGGGAGGAGATGTGGTGTTGTGGGTGCAGGTTTTGGTGGTGGTGGTGGTGGCTCTGTTGGTGGGTCTCAAGGGCACTGGGGCTGTGGCGATGGTGATCTAGTAGGTGCAGCCTACTCAGCAGAGGGAATTATTGCCACTGGGAACCAAAGAGGCTCCATGTGTAGGTGAGGAAGGGGTTGACAGTCTATGAGGGTTCGTCAGGTTCGCCACAACTCCTCGGAGCGGCACCTGCAATGGTGCTTTCAATGCAGTAGTGATGGGCACTTCACGAAGGTCTACAAGGGAGAGTTGGTTTGCTTTAGTTGTGGAAGGGTTTACCACCACCAAGTGGAGTGCACAACAAATGGGGTATGGAGGAGGTGTGTCAGGGAATGTTGCCAGAATGTTGATTAACGAGGGGTGAGAGTCAGCGGTGGAGGCTGTAGTGATATCGTGCTTGGATTTCTCTAGTGATTCGGTGAGGATTGGCTCCGGGACGCTTTGTAAATTCGGGGCCTAGCTGTTGTGAAGCTATGAGGTTTTCTTTAGGATTTTACTAAGACGTGGTTATTTGACATAACTTGGAGGTGATCCCATCTTCATGATAGGGCAGAGGCACAGGTAACTGCTACATTGTTGCAGTGAAAGTTCTCTCGATGTGCTGTCGGAGTTTCTCAATGATCAGAGAGGTGCTCTCCTATCTGAGGGAGGTGGTGATAATGGTGGTGCAAGAGGATTTTTGACCACTGGGCCTTTTTGATTTGGTATCCATGTAGCTGGTGCTACCTACTTAATGTGGGAAAAGATTTTGTTGTTGTGGAGCTTTTTGATTTGATGGCGAAGTTGAAGGGCCCTGCTCGGAAGACTGACACAGTGAAACTTCAGGTGGGATGTGATGAGTTCAAGTTGAGAGTTCCTATTGGCCATTGAGTAAGCAATGGTCATATGGTGACAATGAAGTGAAGGAATGCTACCCATAGGGATGCAGATCAAGCAGCAAAGCGAAGAGGCTAGCCTCTCCTGTCTCTGGAGTTGAGCTGGGTGGCGGTGGGCAGTTGGGGATCTATTCCATTTTTGGCGATGGGGGGAACCCTTGGGGAGGAAAAGTTGCAAATCATGGCACTCTTGGGATTGTGCCACATTTTTATATGCCCATGGATGCACAGTTGACAAGGTTGGCAGATAGGAGTGAGTCTGAGATGGGGTCGTGGAAGGAAGAGGTTAGAGCTCTTGTCCAAAGGTGCAACAGGTCCTTTTGGGTTCTGATGGCAATGAGAAAGCTGAACAGGGGATTTACTTCGGAAGGTAAAAGGAACATGCACCTGAGGTGCAAAAAAGGGGTAAGTGATGGAGTCCATGGAGGTGAGAGAGGAGAGGGTCTTGCATGTTTTCCAATGGAAGAGGCGTAGGGGTAAGGGGATGGTTTGGGAAGTGAGGGACCTTTTTCTGAAAGAAAAAAGCGTGACACATCGAGAATATGACCACTCCAAAACTTTATATTCGCTAGTTAATGTATAACAATTACAAAGACCAAAAATTCCATAGGATCATGGCGTGCTTTATAACATTTTCTACATAGAATCCTTCACCACGAAAGACTACCCCATCCTTGGCCAACCACAAGGACAATAAAAAGTTCACAATCCAAATCTTAATAAAGTCTACCCCAGCACGATTTTGATCCATGGAGTTCCAAAAGGTAAAGGCACAATCATGGAAACCATGTATAGATCTGTCGCCTCGCACACCTCCCTCCACGAGCATTGCCAAACCCCCCCCCCCCACCTATCTGCCTTGAATAGGAAGTCATTATCACACATTTCTTCATCCAGCCAATCCATTCATCTAGAAATCAGTGATCACCTATCCATACAATTCTATGCTTTAGAGAAGCCAACCATCCAAAGCATCCCTTCACTTTCCTTCACATCTAATCAGTAACAACCTCCGAGTCCATCATGTGCCAACCAGAATGAACACCGTCAATGTGAGTGCAATGATGGAGTCCTTGACCATACGGAGCTGATTCGTAAGAACTTTCGCCACATAAGGAAAACAACATTAGATGGAACAATAGACCTCAAATCCTCCACCATACACATGATGCCCTTCTTAAGCATAAGGAAATTAAGAGAGTGATTCAAATGCGCAAAGCATGATTTTAATGTCATAGCTTATCCATGACCACAACGATCTCATGTACAACCAAGTCTTAAAACTCCAGGAATAGGAAGAAGAAGACTGATAAGTTGTAGAGGATAAGAAAGCCATCATCATTCAAGGCAAACACCGCCACATGGACCTCTGCAAGATAAAAGATCTCACCAACTCAAATCTCTACATCTCAAACAACCTCGTACATACCTACCGGCCCACCTCGCACCACCATCGGGAATCCTCCTACTAAGCGGATGCAACATAGGAATCTTATGCAACTTTTATTTAATTTTGACTCATTTTATTTTATGGGACCAGTTCTTAGGATACAACAATAACAAAGCATTTTCCCACATTAAGTAGGGTCAGCTACATGGATTCTTTCAAGGTTCAAGAAAGCGGTATGCGTATGCGTTCGTACAGGACACTGAATAGCGCTTAAGTGGTATGCGGGGACATATGCGGGGTATATGTGGTTCTACCCAGTTTCCTAATTTTTTATTTAAAATAAATAAATATATACAAATGTGATTACAACAAAACTAAATTTATGCATAATTGTATTCCAACAGAAGATCTAAGAAAAATAACTTTCATATAGAGTTCAAAACAATCTCTATCAATCAAATATCAATACTTCAATAGAACGGTTAGCACACAAAATAATAGACAACAATCAACAAAATAGAAAAGTTAGCAGACAAAATGCCTCTATTGTTGAATATAATGTCATTTATCTCTATCTTTTATATTTATAATTGATCCTCCATCAAAAGTACCAAACTTTACATATAATATATTGCATTTATAATAATTGTTAGTTGACTAAATTAGTTTGCTAAATTATTGGTACATTATTCTTTTTCTTCCTCGCGTGTTTACTCCAATCTCGCAGTACAACTACTTTGACGATGGATTTATATGATCATGGAATGCTTGGTTGGCATACATGCAAAAACAAGGGAAAATATGGCACAAATAACACAATAAAAACGTGGCAAAAATTAAAAAAATAATAAAATATGTATGCGGCTGCACAGCCCGCATAAGCGTACAGACGCATAATGGGGGGCTTCATGAAAGGGGTGCGCTGAAGGCACCGCATACGCAAATGCGGCCGCACAGGCCGCTTTCGTGAACACTGGATTCTTTGCCTCCATTCAGATCTATCTTGGGTCATATTCGGGCTTAGATCCAAAAAAACTAAGATCCCTCCGGATAGTCTCATTCCAACACTTCTTGGACCTTCCTCGTCCTCTTTTAGTTGGCTCAGCATTCCAAAACTCGCACCTCCTAGTTGGTGCATCAGTCAACCTCCTTTGCAAATGGCCAAACCACCTTAAATGGTTTTCTTGCATCTTATCCTCGGTCGGAGCTACACCAACTTTCCTTCTGATTGCATCATTCTAAATCTGATCTATACGTATAAGTCCACATATCCACCTTAGCATTTTCATTTCTTCCACAGCCATTCTATGCACATGTCTATAGTTCGCAGACCAACATTCAAATCCATAGAGCATAGCAGGTCTCGTGTATGCTTTGTAAAATTTTCCTTTGATTTCCAAAGGAATTTTCATATCACATAGAACAATAGAGGCTCCTCTCCATTTCAGTCAACTTGCATTTATTATATATATAACCAGTGTTGCAGAAGTCGGTATTCGGTATTCAATGGAAGGGGGCACTGGATATAGAAAATCGGTATTCAGGCGACTATTAGGAATTATTCGATTTTGTATTTTTAATTATTTTAAATATAAGATTTAACTATAATACATATATTCTTATATATTTGTACATATATGACCATCAATTAACCAGAATCCAAGATAAAAGTACCAATTAACGAGATACATATATGAATCTTTGGTATTTCTATTAATATTGCTATAAATGGTAAGCCTTCAGAATTTAAAAAATAAAAATAACAAAACATAAATTCAGCAGTTAGCGAATAGTCGGACCGAATATTCGGTCAAACCGACTATTGGCCGACTATTTATTATTCAATCAGGGACCCTCTACACCATATAGTCAGACCGACTATTTGGTATAGTTGGTCGACTATCGCAACATTGTGTGTAACATCTTCATCAATTTTCCCGTCATGTTGAAAAATGCATCCCAAGTATCTAAAAGAATCTTTCTTCTGAATGTTATCGTCACCGATCTTCACTTCGATTCCTTCACCATTGCTTCCATCAAAAGTACACTCCATATATTCAGTCTTAGCCCTACTTATACGAAAACCTTTAGTCTTTAATGCATGTCTCCGGACCTAAAGCTTCTCATTTACTCCAATTCTAATCTCATCAATCAACACAATATCATCAGCGAATAACATACACCAAGGTATCTCATCATGGATGTAACTTGACTAATTCTTTTCCTCTAAATTATTTATTTTGTAAGCAAGCTATATAATGAATTATCTATTTTTTTGTTTTATTTTGAACCCTAATTTTGTGTTTCATTTGGTGGGATCTAGCATATATATATGGCACCATCCTTGAGTAGAGAAGGTTAACTGAAGAACAATAGTATTTTCCTAACTTTCTCTCTCTTTTCCTCTCATTCTCTCCCTCCCCTCCCTTTCTTTTCCCAATTCGTACGAATCCCTACCCTAACCCCTAACTTCCCCATCTTCCCTACTCTTTCTTCTCCGTTGCCTCTCCTCTCCTACCCTCTTCTCCGATGCCACCCACCCCCACTCCCCTTTTTGCGCCACCACTCCATCTCCTCCCCCGAGTTGTCGTCGCTTCGACGCCAACACCCCCTGCGCCTACCTCAACCCTTCTCCAACCCATTGTCGTCCCTGATCTCGCTAATGTCGCCCCTCATCCGCCCAATGACCGCCTTCTTCCCACACAGCTAACATTGGCGCCAACCATTGGCACTCCGCCTTCACTTCCCATCTGTGTTGCTCACAATCAAGTCCAAGGTGATGGACCTTTCCTCTATTGTCGGTTGTGGTACGTTTAAAATCCAAACTCATATTTTTTGTGTATCCCATTGATTGTGGCGTGTTCTACAATATTTTGGTTTGGTTGAGTTTACATTCTGTTCACTGTAGGCATTAAGATAAGTAACCAAAGAGTATGTTAACTATCTCGGTTTGAACTCAATTCCTGGATAAGTAGCATATTTCCCTTTCAGATTGTTATTATTTTCTTGTTATTAACTGTTGTTGGTTTGATGAGATCTCATAGTTTTTACAATAGAAGAAAATTGAGGAGAGAGAGCGAGAGAGAGAAGTCTCGGAGAGGAGAGCATTATCAGAGAAAGGCTTGGAAGATGAGAGAGCGGGAGAGAGAAGTCTCAGGAGGGAGAGAGAGAGAGAGAAGTCTTGAGGGTTGTCAAGCCCCAGTGGACGGAGGGCCACCTTGAACAGGGAGAGTAGCAGGGAGTGTCAAAGGGCCAAGGGGAAAGCCTCCACCAAACTTTTGCTAGAGAAGCTTGCAGCGTGGAGCTCCCGATCATCTCTGGTGGGAATACGTGGCGAAGATCTCCTTGGGCAGAATCTTCAGCAGAAAAAGAAAGAAAGTACAAAGTAAGGACAACATGCCTGAAAAGAACCTCCACGAGGATCGCTTGGAGGCAAACTTTGCTAGTCTCTTTGGCCATCTCTCAGTGGGAGCGGAGGAGGAGCAACCTCTGGATGGAATAGTGATCGGGGAAGGGGCGAAGGATGCCATGCTATTAATTCAAGATGGGCTATTGGCGGCAAGGCTAGAAGGTGCGGCCATTGACTCCATTCGCCTTCCGGGAGGACTTTTGTGCTTGAGGGGAGTTTCTTCGAATGGTGCAAAGGAGATTTTGAAGGGGGTGTTGGAGGCGTGCATGCCTCTAGAATCGAGAGGGTTGATAAAGTGGAGAAGATCGAGATTCCTGTCGAGGAATCTCGGGAGGGGCAGAAACGTTGTGGAAGATGAAGGTCTTAGGAGTCCCATTGCGACGTCGGAAGGTGGAAATCCTCTGTGATTCTTTACACCATGTAGAGGAAATTGTGGAGATCTGTAACTCGGGTTTGCGCCCAGTCGACGAATCAGAGGTGGTTGTCTTGATGAGGGGAACTAAGCTGTCGATCCCGATGAGGGCGATGCTTTGGATGGGGCGTAGACCCCTGGCACTCTGGTTGGTGCCATTGGAAAAGAAGCCCCACGGCGGTGGGATGACACCATTGTCGATGAAGAGGTCTTTTTCCACCGGAGAAGCCCAAGCGACACATTTAATGGTGGGTTCATCGGAAGCTCCAGGAATGGGGAGAGGAGGCTCAAGATCATTGATGGCCAACCCTAACATCCCTGGAATCTCGATGAATCTAGTATCCGAAAGGATTGCTGTAGATCCGGACATGGTAGAAGATCCAAATAAATCGGGTCAAATTTTCAACCCGACTTTTGAGGTGTACAACACCGACCCGAGAGTTGTGCGCCTAAGCAGTAAGGTGAACAGGTCATTTCGGTAACTCGATAAACCTAGTGATCTACAAAGATCTGAATGGTCAGGGCCTTCGCAATTACTCGATGGATTCAGGGGGTACGAATGTGGGGGGCTCTATCCACGACCGTCAAGCAAGGATTGAAAAAATGAAAGGCAGAACGATGTGTTTTCCCTGGAAGCGAGGCGAGGCATAGCCTCGAGGCAGTCGAGGCATAAGCCTCGGTTTGTATAGAAAAATAATTACAAAATGTATAATAAATTTATTTATTGGTGAAATAATCTAATCTGACAAACATATAATGTATAACAATGTAATATACGAGATTATTATGAAGACAAGAACATGAAAAAAAGATATGTCAATGTCATAAACCTTTCTACATAATTTCTCACCAGTCAAAAGGAAATCATTGGCTATAGCTATCACTAAAATATTTATCAAAAAGGGATTGGCTATAGTTGTCATTAAAGATATCCAAGTTGCTGATATGAATCATACGATTCGAATCCTAACAGTATGTTCTACTGAACCCAGATGAAGAACAATCTTATATGGGTATTCAAATTCACACGTAGTTTCTTATATGTTTAAGGATGTAATAATAAGAGTTCACTGAAATAATTGGATATGTTAATGGTAAATATGAATATGAAAGAGGTCAAATTTAAGCATTCATCTTGCATAATATATACTCAACAACTAGGCCTTCATAAACATCTGAAAATACAATTAGGACTAATTATTTTCTTTAAAAAATGCTTGAAAAAATCCAAGACAGTTGAACAAGAGACATCAACTAAAGCTATTTCTACGCAGATGCTTTAGTATGTTTATGACATCATATTCTTTGTAAAGGAGATGCTCAGGAGAAGCAGGGAGTTGTTATCATCACGAATTTATTCGGTGTGGTTCTAGTCTATAGATCAACAATGATAAATTTATGCTTGTTCCTTTTGTAATGGAGGCATATGCAGAGGTATGTGTGGTGGCATTCGGGACTCAAAGGGGATCACTCTCTATCAATTACTTGGGTTTCCCCCTATAACATTCGGATCCACACAAACCCGAACTCCATCCGATTTGGGTCTGATTAACCCAACAAAGTTGTTGGTCAATGGTAAATAACTTGAATCAATCAATTGATCGTGAATTAAAAGTCGTTCGAGTGAAATCGACCAAAAATCGGTCGCATCGTAATGCGTGCCGCAGAAAAGCCGCGACGCAAATTCGGAAACCACTAAATGAATCGAGACCACCTAAAAATCCAATTCGACGAAATAAGACCAACGTAATCGACCGTTCGTCAATCGGATATCGTTTGATATTTTAATTTCGTAAAATTTAAACCTAAATCGAAACTGTATCTCGAATTGTTCGGACATCCAAAACTGATCGAAAGTATATCAATATTATACTCATATTGATCGTCATTAAGAGACAATCAAATCGAGATATTGCGCGTCAAAATCCAAGACCCAAGGCACAAATGCGGTTAATTTTAATAAGGAGGGGTTTTGAAAAAAAATATAAATAAATAAAACAAAAATTTATTTAAAACAGTTATATTTTCCAGAAATAATAATAATATAACTAGAATTTATATACAATATAAGAGTAATGATGACATCATGAATGATGTCATTATAAATGATGTCATGGGTGACATCATTATGATGATGTCATAATATAAAAATATGGATGGAGGAAAGTTCCAAAAACCTTCCTCATCTCAAATTCCCCTCCCCCTTTTTCCTATAAAGCCCAATTCTAAACGAGAGGAGCTCTTTCTCATCTTTCTTTTTCTTCACTTCTCCCCCAAATTTCCCTCGCAAAATCTCCAACGGGAGAGGGTTTCCAGCCCTTTCTTCTTCCCAATGGTTGCTAGAAATCTGATCAATTGCTACAAGCAACTCTTGATTTCTCCAAAATCAAGGAAATCCAGGAAACTCCTGCATGCTTGAAGACTTTTATCCCCATATTTTGGATTTCTTAGATACTTTCCTATCTCCATCCCATTGCTGCCATGCATGGTTTTTATACACAATTAGATCCTACAATTATGTTCTTTTCTTATGTAACATATGGAGGGAAGTGTTGGTAATGGATCTTATTCTTTAGAATTAGGTTTATCTTGAGCTTTCTTTTTCCTCCAATTGTTTATTTATTGGGTTTGTGAGATCTTGTTCCATATCCTCTTATTTTTTCTTTTTTTAAAGATGACTATCTACTAGAAATTTAAGTGTGCATTCCCCCATAATATCCTCCATCTGTTTTAATTTTGTTAAAGTTTGAAGTAGAAACAAGCCAAGTGACGAACCATAGGTACTTTATTGAGTTCGAGTTTGACGAATATGGTGTTGGAACTTGGAAGGGGTTAATATTATTCTCAGCTGACTCCTATCTGCCTCACCCCTGGGATTGTTAAAGGGTCAACAAAGTCATCATTTTGGATGAAAGGTTTCACCCCCAATGGGAGTATTGAAGTCGTAGAACACAGTTGCATCAAGTTATCTAAGTTATTAGGATCCAGGGTACTCAACATTTACCAATTTCATAGTATTGCTATGGATTCTTATACATGCCTCATTACACGTGTAACTTACATTGAGGCCATATGTGGTTGGTTACAAGCCGTCTACTATGTATGATATTGGAGAATTTCTATATACATATGGAAGTTGTAAGATAACATAGACAACAGTAGATAGATCTAAATAGGAACAAATGATTTTGATAACTATTTACAATCTGTTTACGCTTAACTCAAACTGGTAATGCATTACAACTTCTTTTATTAAATGCATATTTTACGTTATAGGCCATATTAACAAATTATCGTGTGATGATTGATCTATAATTGTTGTCATCATAAAACTTATCATACATCACACGAGGAAATTATACATATTTCTAAAACATATGTCATATATTATATTTTAAGTAATGTTACAAGTATGTGAACTTGCACTAAGACACTAGTTGTTCAGTGGGCATGTATCTTTCATGTTTCTGTTTTAGAAAAGAGTATTTTGTGAATTACTAAATAAAATCATAAATCGATTGATAGAAATTCTATTGAATACTAAGTATATATATATATATATGAAGTAGACTCTAAGTTCACTACTTGTTAAGAGTTAGTGTGTAATATGCTTAAAACCAATCAATATCTAGTCAAATTCTCATGACCTTATGAGAGAGTTTTGAAACACAAAATGTTAGAATATTAATACCATTCTCTTAGGAAGACATCAAATGATATTACGATCTTTATGCCAAGTAATCCTCAACAAACAATTCATGATACTGATCTACCGATTATATATTATTAATATGGTAAAAGACCTAGACTTGTTCGGTTAACCATAAAATAATATCAATAAAGATCGTTGACCAAGAGATCTAGATCTGTATAATTAACACACAAAAGGTTGATAAAGAGTTGAGAAGGCAAGAAAGCAAGGAAAATGGTGAATTGTGATGTTTAATAAATATTTAGTGCTGGTCATGGTGACCTTACACCTGACCGTGCGAGGGCGCGGTAACCCTCAACTGGGTTGGAGATAGGAAACCCAGTTAGGGCAGCGGCTGCCAAGTGTACGGGTCTAGGATCACAATTCTTTTACGGTTTTACGTGAGCTCGCAGTGTTTTTGCGCTTCGTTGGGATCTCGTCTTTTGACCAGCTCCGTTGATCCTTTGTTTTAGGGCATGTTTGGTTACTAGTTGGGTTGGGTTGGACTGGGTTGGGGTATCCTCCTGTGAATAATAGTTGTTTGGAGGGTTGGGATGGTTGGAATGTTAATTGTGATGTGACATTAATTATGTGTTATATTAACTTTTTTATTGATTATAATATGTTTTTTATGTTAATAAGTGTATTTGAACAAGGCTAAAAACCATTATACCAAAAAAAATGTAGATTCGATAGAAGTATTCCCAACCCAGGAATGTAGGGTTGGAGCTAGGGATATGCCATGGTATCCCAGGTACCCTGGCAATCAAACAGGCCCTTAGGATACCCATGCAGGGGGATCCTCGATTTTCAGTTTTTCGTACAAGCTCGTTCGCCTGCACTAGTCAAGCCGGTTTTTAGAGTGACTTTTCCAAAGTTTCTCATCCGTCTCTGGGTGTAGTTTTGGAGTAGACCTAACCTTCTATTGGACCGCACTTCCAATGAGATTGCGAGACAGAAGAGTCTCTTAGGAGACTTCCTCACCGCTTGAGTTTTGGTTACTGTCCGCCAATAGGCTTGGCGATGCTACATCTGAATCATCTGGGGTTACATTTGAGGGAGTTTCAGTTGAACTCAAAGATAAGCATTATGGATCTTGTCTAAGAGATGAAGTTAAGCATAAATTATGTCGGCTAGAGTTGATTATAATTAAGTTAAGTGGACGTGTTGGGAATTTAGTTAGGATGCAACATACAACACCGCATACCTACGGAGGCACCCCAACCCTAAGGCAATATTCACGCCTTAGAGTCATAGTATGAGGTTATACATAGACCAAGACCACAGACTATCCACTAGACTTGAAAAGTTAGATAGAATTGAGAAACAGATTGAATTTCACCATCCCATCATCAAGACCAACAAACATGAGATCTAAATGATAAAAGAATAATATATAAGTATGGGCTATCAACTACTGTTTTTAAATGTTATATTTGAAAAATGTTGGGTCAATGGCAAATCACAGGAAATACATTCAGAGTAGCTAGAAAAACATTCTCAATACATGTAAATTATTAAAGTTTAAATATCATGCCTTTCTACTTATTTCTTTTTGCCAACCACTTTAAATACCTACTTATTTTAATAAATTTTGAGAAGTACCAGCGCTCGCTGACGTCTCTTCTACCTTGCCTGTTTTGGCAGGCAATGTGCCTGCATTACAGTAGCTGGTTGATGTTTCATGGCATCCAGGTTTATACCAGACGGTATGGGTTTCTTTTGTCTCAGCTTTTA